>JARWLC010000012.1:35436771-35886276 GCA_033318265.1 Phyllotis vaccarum | reverse complement strand
TTCTTTCGTTCTTTGATTTATTTATTTTGTATACACACACCAGAAGAGGGCACCAGATCTCATTATAGATGGTTATGAGCCACCATGTGATTGCTGGGGAGTGAACTCAGGACCTCTGGAAGAGCAGCCAGTGCTCTTAACCTCTGAGCAGTAGATGGGGAATGTTAAAGAGTCAAAGTTTAGTCTCTGAGGTTCAAGTTCAAGTTCAGCTCTTTGCTGGGTTCTCTGATCACATTCCTTTCTCCTCACGACTGTTCTATCAGCTGCCCTTCCCTACTATGCACTTGGATTTTACCATGAAGCTTAAGTATGCACTTTCCCCAGGCATGCCTGCAGAGACAGCCTGAAGGCTAGTGATATTTAGGGCTACGTGTTAGACTTCAGCCTTTCGTTTAAACTCCAGGACTTAGACTCCACCACCCCTGGACATCATCTTTGGTCGTAGCACAGGCTCTCAAAGTCAGTATATCCCAATACAATCATATCTGCCTTGGCTCCCACCCAAACCAATTAAGAATCCTTGTTCTTATTTCATATTCTTTAAAACATTTTTCGATTTTTTTTTTGGGGGGTGTCATACACGAGTACTTCAGTTACATTATCATCACTCTGACTACACTCTTGCTCCACACCCACTTTCAAACCGAAGCCTTTTCCTTTTCAGTCTGGTACACGCTGTTGTTCTAGACAGAGTCTTAGGATCCTTCTGTCTCCTACAGGACATCTGAGTAAGCACCATACGTGGATAGAACGTCTCCTCCTTCTACCCAGCCACCATGATTCTCCCCCCCTCTGGACAGAGCCACGGTTCGACTTTCACTTTTTAACTCCTGTTTTACTTCGTAGTCTTCACCCCCTCTTTCTGTGCCCCCCCAAACCCACCTCCCACACTGACACCACCAGGGGCAGCTCCACCTCCTCCCTACTCGAACTCTTCAAGGATTCTCTCATGTCCACAGGGCAGTTTTCACCCTCACAGCGATCCCAGCTCAGGCCTTTCAGTGGGGTTGCTTAGAGAACTTATTCAAATCCTTCACACCTCATCACTAACATCCCTTCTGATCCCCCTGGTGGAATTATTAAACCTTAATGTTCATGATTTTCTTTAATGTCTACCTCTCTTATAGCTAACAATGTATAGAATAAAAATTCCATTGAAAATGAAATACTTTCAGCTGTGGATGAAAAAAGTGGTTAAATATTAAACTCCAACTGCCTGTCATTTAATTGTTCTATTATTATTGAACTTTCTGAGGTCTTCCTGGATCACCACACACACACACACACCCTTTGTAACACACCCTTTTGGCAGTGATCTCAGGCCTCAGTAAACAGGTGGGTACCTTTTCATACTTCCTTCTTCTTCCCAGAGCATCCTTGCTCTACCTTATTATGGTAGAATGGGGGTGAGCTGTTTGAAGTTTCCCTTACACGCCAGACCTGGACCTACACTGGTGTGTGCACCCAGATTCACATATTTCAATTGATTCAACGTCTTGGTTTCACCCCCACCAAACTCCAAAGCTTGGGAATTAAAGCATAGAGAGCTGGAGTATGTTACCCAAGGTCATACCGTGGGATATGTAATGGAGCCGGGACAGAAACCCAGGCTGTCTTGTCACAGTGCCAATGACCTTGACCACTAACAGCTTCAGAAAGCAGAGATTAAGGGCTCATTTTTGTCTAAAAGTCACACTTAATCATTTGTTATTATAAAGGATATTATAACTCAGTTTTTTTTTTTAAGCAATTGGGAGCAGATAAGGATATGCCTGATTTTTGTGCTTCTGGCATAGTCTAGTTGTGACTCAGTTCTGATGGACACATTCTTTCACGGATACTTAGAAACTAGACATTTATCTCACACTAACTTAAGTTAGCAAATGGTTCCTTCTCACAAGAGATCTAAGTCGTGAATTTGCTGACACACTTTCCCTATTGTGCACATTGGATCTTTTTCTTCTGTGCTTGCAATGACACACACATCCTATTCTTAACTATCCTGATAAATCAATCACAGAGCATCTTGTTGCGGACCAGCATTGCTGACTTGAACTCAGAGAAAGGAAGTAAATGGAACATGAACCTAGCAGTAGGCAGGGTTATGGGGACGAGGGCAAGGCAGGTGGAGGAGCCCTCTGGTGATTCTGGGAAGTCTGAGCAGGTGAAATACTCAAACAAACCCACTGAACTTGTGTGTGTCAATGCATATGCATGGTCACCTGTGCACTTGTGTTAAGGGGCTGGGCTGTACAGAAGGCAAGAAATAAAAAATTAAGCCCAATTTCAAACTCTTTCACTTACACTTTAAAGCGAAAAAAATGATCCCACCACTTCAAATATAAGCCAGATTGTATCGTGACAATTTCTTATTTCCACCTCCTTTCATATCTTCTCTATTATTAAGATGATCCTTTTCCCCTTCAATTTCCCACCTTGTCTGTGTCTTGGCTCATAGTATTTGCCTGCCTGTGGAAGAACTTTCTGAATTCAGGGACTACACCCAAGGATCCTGAGGACGGTGTACTCTAAGTCTTGGCTCAGGGCCAGGCTTCCTCTGAAGGATATATGGAGCTTGTCCTGGTCAGGTGGTTAAAGAATTCTCTATCCATGGTACACACTGTGATTTGGGCGCTTCTGCTCTTTCTTGTCCCGTCTTCATTTTTGCCTTTGACTGAATCTTAGCTGAAGACCAGCAGCATTACACAAAGGCCTCTATTGAGAAAGAGAATACAATGGGATAGAATAGGCCGTTTGCTTGTAATCTGGGGCCAGTCTTAGACCTGGTCTCTTTAATAAATGAAGTGCAAATATCCCCTGGGGCCCTTCAGAAAGCATTTGGCATGTTCAGACAACAGATAATGTTCACTCTCTGCTTTTTGTTGTTCATTTATTTTTCTCCATGAACACATAGGCTTGTCCAGGTGACCTAGGTTGTTTGAGGGTTGCGTGGGAGGGAGCTATAGAGCAGAATATGTAGACACAAGTTCATTATAATTCACTAATGACAGCTTGCTGGACTATGTGCAGGCAGGTCCTTCCTTCCTTTTTTTTTTTTTTTTTTTTTTCCAGTGCATTATGAAATGTCCCATTCTGAGGAGCTAAATGTTTAAAAATCTCATCCTGATGGACCTGGATTCTTTACATGCCAAATCTCCTTGACCTTTCCAAGTTGCATGAGGCCAATTATGACATTCTAAGCATTGGGGAGCAGTTCAGTACTGCTCTGAGGTGAGAGAGAAAGCTTGCAATGGGACAGATCCCCAAAACTGGAAAAGAGAGCTCCTCAGGATGGGTCATCTAAAGCCTGGGGGTGATTCATATCCTGTCGTTAACAGCAAGAAAGATGTCCTTCTTACTCATGACATGTTTGAGCTGGAAAAACACATTATGCTAAATTCCTAATTTCCTGATGGGCCATATGAGCTCCCCTAACGATCTGTCAGTGGCAGCCTGAACATTCCAGGCTCTGCACTGTGGGGCACATGCTGAATGGCTCAGGCATTGATGTGCTGTGCCAACCAAACCTTCGGTCAACAGAGAAACCTCTGTTTATCCTGAGCACTGATGTATTGGCATTAATCTTTAAGTTGTTATAGATTTCTTTTATAAATATTTCCAGATTGAATTTCAGGTTATAACCTTAATGTTCAGGCTTGTCGGGGAATTTTAGAAAACCTCCAGTAAAATAAAACAAGCAAACAATCCTTGCCCCCAAGCCAAATTTGACCTTCTGTTTAAAATTGCAGAGAATATTGTTTGTGTAACCTCTTCTTGGGAAGCAAAAATTTCCCCTGAACAACCATATTTTCGTCTATAGTTCATTTTTTTTTGTGTCATGGAATTATATAATCATAGGGTTTAAATAAAGAATATTGCTCTTTAAAGAACTGGAAGAATTTAATCTTTTTCAAATAGATACAGTTCATTATGCAGGAACATATAGAAGTATGATGGTGGCCACTTTCATGCTGATGGGCGGTAAATGGGCTAGAATTACAGGAAGGTTAAATATGCTCCTGGGATCACTCAACTAAAATTTAATTTGCTATTTAAAACAAAATGTCTGTTGGTGTAAGTTTCTAGGACCAACCCAATCCAGGTGACTGGCTGCTCATCTTTGTGTATGGGACACCTGAAAGGTATACTCCAGGCTGAAGTGTGACCCTGGGCTTCATGCACCCATTTTCCTCTGCCATACTTCTCCTTAGAAAACAAGAATTTCATAAGGTCAGCTTTGCTTGGCCCACTTCACAGGTGAGAAAATTGAGATTCTGAGTCACAGGGCTGGCGAAGGTAATGGTAGTGGCTGACCTTAGGCTTAATGTTACTGTAGCAGATGCTTCTGGAGCATCCAGGAGCAAAGGTTCAGCTGTACCCGGGCAGTGTTCATTGACATCTGGGGACTCAATTTTCCAGAATCACAAGTGTCAACATTTCAGAGAACTTTTGCTTGGCTAATTCCTGGGTACGATGAAATTGTTAGGAAGTGATTCCTCCTGGCCAGAGTACACATCTAAGGAAGGAAAGGTTGTTGTAACTAGGGCTTAAGTAGAAGAGGTACAAGGTTAAGGACAGTGGAGATGACCTTCCCTACTTGCTGTGGCCTTGATCAGTTCTTTGGTCTTTAAAGAGATGGCTTGATCCCACATCGCTGACTGTATAGAGAGAAAAGGGGCATTATTAGTAAAATGTACTCAGCCTTGAATAGCCTGGGACCGTCCTCTCCTTTGCCAGGAAGGTGGTGAGGACACTTCAATGCCAGAGCCTGGAGGAGCAAAATTAGACCCTGAGGCTAGCACAAAAAAAGTGCCTTGCAAGTGCTGAGCAGAGGGGAGAGCCAATTCAAACCAGGCTTAGGATTCACCATAGACTCTAATAGAATTTTGATGCCAGAGGTTTAGGGCATCGCAGAAATCAGTGTTGAGTCCTCAGACCAGACCAACCCAATTATCAAGGCTGAGTTATAGCTCAGTTTTGTCCCCAATACCTAAGAAAAACAGTTTAACAGAGGGAAAGATGGGTTCTGATGTTTCACCCCATGGTTGCCCTTCCTGTTACACAGTCCTGTGGCTAGGCAGGACATACTGGCAATGGACACATGGGACAAAGTTCACTCATTTCTGGACAGTTCAGGACCATGTAATACTCCTCAAAATAGTGCCCCTCGTGACCAATTCCCTTTGTGTAGAATCTCACCTCTCCCCTTCATTCTCCTTCCAACAAGGGTATCAAAGTATGGATCCATCAGTGGATTTGATCTGTTTTCTTGCTATGAGAGATGGATGGGGATAGTCTATTCAATCGTGAATTCTTGGCTTTCTTTGGATTTCTGAATCTTTTTGTTGTTTATAGAAATGAGAGCTCTTTTCTAAACAGTTTTGAATGCACATATAAATGCAGGGATGTAGCTTGGGGGATTTACATGCCCCTTGAGTTCCACCTCTAGGAATGAAGTTTAAAAAAAGAAAAAAAAAAGAGGAAAGTAATTTCTGGAAGTGGCTAAGTATTTGCCTTTGAGCAAAGAAGAAGGGTGCCTCCCCCCCCCCCACACCTCCCGAACCAAGATGTGAGTGGGACCTGCAGCATCTGTAGTTACCATGGTGTTTCACTTTTCTCAAGCCGTCTCTGCATGTAGTGAATAGTGGTGTAAACTCTTAACAGAACAGAAAAGGGTCTCTAGGTAGAAATGACTGTTAGTGTTTCAGTCATAATGTGTAAATTCAGTTACCTTCCACAGCAGGCTGAGGGATGAAATACACAATCCATACAGTTCTTTCTCTGTCTCAGGGTCTTCTGGCAGACGTCTGTTTATTTGAACACCCACCATAAAGGTGACATTCCCTTTCCCCAAATGGATATGAAAGCTGTTGAGTGGGGAAATACTTCAGATCTGAAGAGAAGAGTTTCTGGATGGTGGGCCATTGAATGACACACGTCCACCTGTTAGTGCAGTGAGAAAAATGTCATTCATAAATATTCTCTCACTTGTAGTAACCATAGCTTAAGTAGATTTTTGTTTCTGGATCACTCTGGACTCTGATGGGGTCTTTGACATGAAAGATGTGAGCATACTTGTTAATCCACAGAGACATCTTCATGGGATGGACTCTTCTAAGACTAGAAGTAAGCAACTGTTGTTACTCAGAGGTCAAGAATGTACCAGAAAAGATTATTTTATTCATCAAGTCAGGGCTTTGGCTTGCTATGTACTATCTACCACAAAGTCATACCTGTAGCCAAAATATACTTTTATAGGTGATGTAGGCTAAACCCCCAAATTCCATCAAGCTTAAAAAGAGCATTCTGCTGACTAAATTAATTACTAACGAAAGGGTCTCAAATTTTCTCAACTATATTTTAAGAGACTCTGGAGAATTGCATTTGATAGATAACTATGAAATCCTAGGAGGTGAAGAGGTTTGCCCAAGGTCAGTGGCTGCAGGAGAGGCAGCAATCACTCCTTTTGGCAGACACAGGGTCTGGTACAGGGTGTAGTGAGAGGAAAGGCCAGGCTTGGCCAATGGAAAGGGTTGACATGGGTTTGGAGAACTTGCAACTAATTCCACCAGCCATAAAATCTTACTCAAGGTCTCTGAGTGTGCCTGAGAGACCAGTGCCAGGATTTACCCAGGGAATAAGCCAGGAGAGGGACAGACTGGGTACATGTGGTGGGTGTATGGAGACACATTACCTACTTAGTAATTTTGCCTTGGCATTGACACAAGTGTGGAATCCAATGTAGGGCAGTCCTCACTCTCACACCCTGGGGGCTGTGAGGCTTAGCCAAGGACAGGGGTAACCAGGGATGGAGTACTGGTTGCCAGGAGAGAGTAAGGTGAAGTGGAGGTCAGGGGTGAGGAAATACCCAGTGCCAACCAGGGAGGGCGTGGAAGCTTCTGGAACTCTGACCACTTGAGAGCTGAGGTGTTGTGGGATTTTGAGATCCTTGTAGAATGGTTCACTGCAGCAAGGAATGAGGGAGGGCAGATTACAGTCTCCATAGAGAGTCCAAACATGCAGAGTGTGTGTGATAGAAGCTACTTTCTATGCCCGTGGATATATCAACACAAAACTGAATTCCAGAGAGGTCTTGACTCTGTAAACATTGACATTAAGATTTGGACATGTTGGTTTAGTTAGTGGCCTCCCCATCCCTCACGGAAGGCATTTTAAACCTCATACTGGCATAATAGGACATGGTGGAAGTATTGGTGCAAGTGTCTACAGACATTCTTATTGGAGGTATCAGCAAGTTCCAGAGAGCATAGAACTATTCTCGCCTTCTTTGCTTGTGACAGTCTGGTTGGGAGTTTGGTAAACATACTTCTCTGCCGGATTTAGGGTCAGCTACTTGCTCTCTCACTTAAGTTCCCACTGATATACTTCATGGAAAATTTCTTTTGTTCCATAGGAAGGAAGAAAGCAAAGCAGGTCCACAGTCAACACAGCATCTTCTCTAGGGGTCCTTTAGAAAGTTGTGTATTAGGAGATACTTCTGGAGACAGGATGAGATTGTTTTTTCCCCTCTTCCATCTCTAATTGGCTCACATTCCCAGATAAGTTACTACTTTTCTATGATCTTTGGTGTCCTCATCTCTAAAATAGGGTTAATACTAACTGTTCCATCCTACATTTGGGTTCAGGAAGAGAGAAGTGCTTGACAGGAGGCTTTGATGCCTTAGAAAGATAGTTAATACCACTAACCCAGGGTTACCTATGTTCTCGTTAGCAAAGAGAATTGCACTGTACAGAGATGTCTTTGAAGTAGCACTTGCAGAAAGGATTTTGAGAGCCTTCTTGGAGTAGTGCATGGCTCTTGAGCAATTCCCTTAGAGGTGAGAAGATGCATACTATTGGATGTCTTAGTGGAGGAAGTGAACTCCCAGAAGATAATGACTAAAAACTTCCTTTGCAGCTGTGGCCTGGGGAAACTCCAATACAATGTCCGTGGTGAAGAATAGAAAGGTGAGGTGGGGTAATCTGGTGGATGAACATCAGCCAGGAGCAGAACTGAACCTCCATCTTGAATGGAGGCATTTCATGAGTCAGCACTAAAGTACCTCTAAAGGCCATACACAGGGCCCAGTGGAAAAGTTTATCACTTAGATGTGACATTTTAATAGGATTAAAACAACCTTGACCAAGTGGAACCAGATGAGGATAGGGGACAGTGAGATAAAGATGATCTCAGAACTCTGACTTTTTTGAGAGGTGAAGAAAATGCATATAGAGGCTCTAAACAGCCTCCCTAGACCAGTAATTGCAGATTGTCTGTAGTTCTAATGAGAAAGCATTTCACTTTGGCAAACACATCAGCACTGTGTGTCTCCAAAGCCCAGCGGTATTTGGCTGCTTAGCTTTTGAACTCTGAGAAGTGGCATAACAATCTTCAGTAATCACAGGGGACTTAGGATCTCTGATGGGTTTAGACGAGAAACATCTTAGCACATGGCTTATGAAAAACTCACACTTCAGCTATGTGCTGGCAAAGGTCATTAGAAAGAATTCTTTAAAGAAGGATTCCAGCGTTTCGTACAGAGGGACTGGCAGGCTGGAGCTGCTTGGACATCTTGCTGCATTGCCCTTCTTTCTTTCTCTCTTCCTTCCTTCCTTCCTTCCTTCCTTCCTTCCTTCCTTCCTTCCCTCCTTCCTTCCTTCCTTCCTTCCTTCCTTCCTTTCTTTCTTTCCTTCTTTCTTTCTTTCTTTTTCAATTTCCATGGGAAAGTTGTAAAATGTTCTATATCCATTAAGTCCCCCTGTGGTCCACATAAGTTTGAGATACTTCTTCAAGAAGGGAAATTTGGGTAAAGAAGATCCCAAAGGACTGATAAATATGGGGAAAGTGGGCAGAGTTTGAAGATTTAAAATTAGCCAACACATTCCTGGGGTTCATGTGACCAGAGCACTGATGTGTGGTTTCTTTGAAGTTCTACGTTCTTGGACTGAGTTTCTAAACTCCTTTCTCTGTGGCCTTTGAAGACAGCACTGTCCCTCTGTCATGCATGCTTCTGCTAGGAAAGGAGAGAACAGATAGATCGTTTGATCCTTCAATAGTCACATGAGTTTTAGGTTCAGAGGAAGTACTCTGGCTTAGAAGCATACATGGTTTTGCTGTTTATCTAAAAATTGTGCCAGATCATGAAGGCCAAGAGAAGCAGGCAATGAAAACCTCGGATAGGATGGAGATATATGAGGAGTCCTCAGGGGGCAAACCTGTATGCTCCTATTTCTAAGGCAGAAGCTAAGTTGGTGTCTTTAAGCCAGGAGTGAAGTAGCTTCACCCCTGAAGCTACTGAAGCATTTTTAGAAGATGTTTTGGGCTGAATTCACCTGTTTTACTGGTCAAGGAAATGGCTTGAAAAGGTTTGAAGTACACATATTGTTTTCTAAAGATAAGACCTACACTGAAGCCATCACCATTGAACCTACCTTCCAAAATAGCATAAAGCTTTTCACTTTCTACATTTCAAGACACCTTGGAGACTTCCTTTCTGGGTGGTGGTGGCTCATGTCCCAGTACTTGGGAAGCAAAGGCAGGCAGAAGTCTTGAGTTTGAGGCCAGCCTGGTTTACAGAGTGAGTTCCAGAACAGCCATGACTGTATGTAGAAACTTTGTCTTAAAAAACTAAAAACTAGCCATTCAACCAAAAAGAATCTATTCCTACTAGGATAGGGCTCTTTAGATCAAGATATAAAGCTCTGGCAACAGGCTTTCAGCTTTTCTCATGCATGGTTCCTCTTTAATTAGCTTTATGTCTTCCTTCCCATGATTGTCAAAAATGATTATCAGTGACTTCCTGGATAGCCCTCATCATGTTCTCTGGTTGCTTTATTCCTGGATGTACTTCAGCTTTTCTAGGACTGTTCCCTTGGTCCCATGGAAGGTTTAGCACTTTTGGACATAGCCTATAGATTATAGACATATCATATACTTTTGGGTGTTACTAATTAATACTTGTACTTTAGCTACTAGCATGTTAGCTCTCTCTGTGAATTCTTGTGTTCTTTGCATATTTTAGTCCCTTTATGGTTGAGAAACCAGGCAAGCAGATATGGCCAATAATTTTTGAGCAAAATGACATGCATCGGCCCCAAGTTATAATATTTCGTGCCAATGGGAAACCCTGCAGAGTTGTTCCTTTCCTCTGAAGGATTCCTCAGATGGGGATTTGACTATCATAACAGGGCTATTTTATTGACTGATGATAAGAAACAAGAATTGTTTGAAGTCAGTATGATTTTGGAATTGTTACTGCAGCAAAATTTAGCTTATCCCAAGCAATTTATATGAGCTCATATGATAACTCATTCCCCCCCCCCCCCCCCGCCTTTTTGCGGAACACATTGCTCTAGAAGTTTCAGAAAGGATAGCCTATGCCAGAATATTTGTCAGGTTTTCATAATTCCCACCCTGCCTACTAAGCTTGCCATTGTTACCTGAAGGTACATGACCAAGAGAACAACATGCTGTGTTTCTGAGCTTTTGTGCTCTGTGAAATGAGATGTTGGATGAGGTGCTCTACAGGACCACTGCTGGCTTTCCACCATGGGTCCCAAAGGCAAGTTTGTCTCCTAGACCAATTCTGATATACCCTGACAACCTGAGATGAGTTTTGCAGAATTAATGGATCTTTATCCATAGCCACAAATGTTTTCGCCCTCTGCCCACTCTAATACTGAGGTCATTCTGTTTCTTTTACCTTCATTACCTGGCTTTAGGAAAATCAACTGTCTAATCCTTGGGTATCTGATTTAACATATTTGCTTTTACATCACCTACTTTCATTTTCAATAAGGCCCTTAGCAGGACATTTAGTTGGCATGACTTGATATTTATGATTGTTTATTGTCATTCTCGTCTTTCTCTCCCTTATTTTGTTTGAGGTGAAATAAGGAGAGAGTTAAAGAACTGAGTCCTTGGCTTTTTTTTTTTTTTTAAAGAATATTCTTGGGAATTCATTGTTCAATTCATAGTCTCATGGGTACCATTAGTATAGCCCAAAACCTACAGGATCTATGTCAGAAGTACATTAAACAACTTAAGACTGAATATGTCACCAGGTGTTTTGATATTGCCTGTAAGCCTCCAGAGAGTCAAAATGTGTAATTCAGAAGTAAGAGTTAATTTTCTCTCAATAAAAGGCTTATGTGTGGTAAGTTTCCATCTTTTTCTAGAACATTGCCTGAATGGCTGGCCTACTGACTCCCCCACTTGTTCTGGCAAGCCATACTTAGAGAACTGCCCACCAACCAGGCAATTGAGTTGTTGTGCCCTGGCCATCCTGTCAGAGTGCTCTCAGCTTGAAGTAGAGCACTGTGACCAGCAGGCTCTCAGCACAAGGCCTGGTTTATTCAGACCCTACTGTTGGCAGTGCAGCAAACTGCTCTTTTGTGAGAGTTGGGGAGTCACAATTGGTTTTCTGTTCCTTGATAGACACAATAAAGAGGCAGGGTGGCCTCTTTCTCCCTGTCCAGGACAAGGATTCAGGATCTTCGCCTTCTGCCTTTAGCTCTCCCACTGAGGGACTTTCACACCCCCCCCCCCCATCAGCCAGCCAAGCCCCTATGACTCAGCACCTTCCTTTGTGAATTGGGGATGATCTGATTTATTCAAGAGCTGTGAGGCATGCTTGAAAAGACCTTTGGAAATGCAGCTTGTGTAGAATGGCTGGCCATCTTCTATGGTTTGGAAGTTGGCACAGAGGTTGGGGAATTTCTCTTTCTTGTGTGAAAGTCTGTGGTTTTCTGTGCAGAAAGTAGGGCTTGCTTGGTGTAACATTCCCCTGATGCCTCCCACATCCTCTTGGGATCTGTGCCCTGTGATAGGAATCTGGGTCCTTTGCTGTCAGAAGTCATATGCTCTACCATGCTAGGCTGCTGCTTCTCTTATTATTTAGAAAAAGTCACTTCTAACATTAGGAATTAGAACAATGATTAAGACAGAAAAAAATACAATGAGTGAAATATTACGTGGGAGAAACACTCTTGAACATAACAGAGAAAGTAAAAGTGAAAATAACTGAGTTAGCACAAACCTTTAAAAGATCAACACTGTTGGGCTAAAGGGACACACACCCATTACTTGTTTGAATGCTGTCTTTTAATTGTGTTAGTCTTTCTGGCAGGATCTGCCACAGTAAAAGTAAGGTTATATATTTACTCTGAGGAATATACATGATAAAAAAAGGAAAAAAAAAGAAAGAATACATTACTTAAGGATTGTAACAGTCAGACATTTACTCAACTAATGACCTGTAATGTTCAGGTAAGTCTGTTTCCTCATTATTATGGGGTACTAACTACTGTACTGTTTTATAATAAACAATAAACAAAGCCAGCATAATAATGTTCCAGTGTATGTCTACAGGTAGAGGCATAGCATTTTATTCTCTTTTGCCCCCATCAGTGGGCACAGTACCCGAAATGTAGAAAGTCTTGAGTGCTCATCAGTTGGTGATGGTTGACTCATATCTGATTACATTAAGAACAGGCTTTCTGTTAATAAATCTATGCAAATGTAATGACTGGATAATACACAAACATTTCTATCTTTGGATTTCACCTGACAGCCTCATCTGTATCTAGACACTTCTTTTCTCTTTCTTTCTTTCTTTCTTTTCTCTTTCTTCCTTCCTTTCTTCATTCCTTTCTTTCTTTCCTTTTTTAATTTAAATAAATGAAAACATTTAATTGGGGTGATAACTTACGGCTTCATAAGTTCAGTTCATTATCTTCATGATGGAGAGGATGGTGCTGTGCAGACAAATGTACCTGAGAGTCCTATATCTTTTAGGCAACAGGCAGTCCACTGAGACACTGGGCAGCATCTTGAGCACAGGAAACCTCATAGCCTGTCCCAACAGTGACACATTCTAACAAGGCTATACCCACGCCAATAAAGCTACATCTCCTGATAATGCCATTCCCTATGAGATTATGGGGGCCAACTACATTCAAATACCATATTCCACTCCTTGGCCCCCATAAGCTTGTAACCATAGCATAATAAAAAATGCATTTAGACCAACTTCAAAAGTCCCCATAGCCTATCACAGTCTCACAATGTTTAAAAGTCCAAAGTTCAAAGTCTCTTCTGAGATTCCTGCAATCTCTTAACTTTAGTCCCCTATAAAATCAAAATCAAAAACCAGATCATTTATTTCCAATATATAATGGCACAGTACATACATTACCATTCCAAAATGTAGGGAAGAGAGCACAGTGAGGAAATACTGGACAAAAGCAAGACCAAAATCCAATTGGGCAAACTCCAAACTCTGCATCTCCATGTTTGATGTCAAACGTTCTTCATTCAGATCTCCAACTTCATTCAATTCTGTTGACTGCAATATACTTTTCTCCCTTGGGCTGGTTCTACTCCCTATTAGTAGCTTTCTTTAGCAGGTATCCCACGGCTCTAGTATCTACAACATCTTAGGTTCTTCAAGGAAATCTAGGCTTCAACTTCACAGCTTCATGCAACGACCCCCCTCTACTAAACCTCCATTCAAAGGACACCCTGACACATGCCTGGCCTCAGGAACTTCATTCTATAACTTCTTTCTTCTATTTGTAATTCTAAACCCAGAACCTTGTGGCCAAAGCTGCCATGTTCTCCTACTTGCTGGGGTTGGAACATGCTCCCCTTGTTCAATCGCATCTTTACCAGCCTTCTGTCTTTCATGGCCTAAGCTTGTCTGTCCTGAAATTGGAGCTGTAGACGATGCTGGTCTCAGATTCACAGATCTGCCAGCCTCTACCAGAGTACTAGAGGATGTACTACCACACGCATTTAAGTTTTTTCTCAGTTTCTTTTCACAAGTGGGAAACTTAGCTGGGTGGGATCTTGCTCTAACATCACCATTCTCTTTACTCAATTTCCTAATCCATTTATGTCCTTGAACACAGGACTTAGCTTCCTGGTTCTCTTTTTCTCCGTCAAATTTACATTTTGTAATATACCCCGCTCAGCTTGCTACTTTTTGTTAGAAATCTTCATTAGAGTTACCACTAATATCCATCTGGCAGAATCTATACTATGCTGTTTTGAGACTTCTTCTGTCAATGGAAATAATCCAAAATTATTCACTTTAGCCCCAGGCAGACTATTTGGACAAGGGCAAAAGGCAGCTAATTTCTTTGCTAAAATATCACGATGAATTGACAGGCAATGTACTAAAGTTCTCCTCTTGAGTGAGCCCCCAACAGTTCAAATGACTCAGCCCTTCTGTCTTCCATGCTCCTACTAGTATTGCCCACTGAGCAGTATTTAAAGCATTTTACTGCTTTCTAAACCAAAGCCCCAATCTTTCAAATACAAATATGATCAGACCTATCATGGCAATATGCCAGTTCTGGACCAACTTCTGTGACAGATTTCTATTTTATTTATTTATTTTATTAATTTTTTCCCCCACACAGCACTGTTCTTCCTCCCTCTTCTCTTCCAAGCCCTCCCCCCATCCCCCAGTATTTTCCTCATCTCCCCCCCCCCCCATTCATTCCTCAGAGACGGTAAGGACTCCCAAAGTGAGTCAATTTGGTCAGGTGTATCCAGTTGAGGTAGGGCCAAGTCCCTCCAAACAACTGTGTCCCTTCTCCCAATATCAAGGCTGAGTAAGGCATTCCTCTGTGGGGAATGGGCTCTGAAAAGCCAGTTCATAAACTCTGGTCCAACTGCAAGACGCCCCATAAACCGCTCACACCTTCTGACTGTCATCTACGTTCAGAGAGTTTAGTTCTGTTCCGTGAAGTTTCCTCAGCTATCATTTCAGAGTCAGTAGTGAGCTTCCAATAGCTTGTCAGCAGACTTTGTGAGTTTCCTCATCGTGATCTTGATTCCTTTTCTCATATAATTTTCCTCCCTCTCGTTAGATGGACAGCGAGCTCGACCCAGTGCTTAGCTACGGATCTTTGCATTTGTTTTTATTAGTTACTGGATAGAGATTTCAGGAGATCTTCTCTATTTCCCCTTCCCAGGGAGAATCTACAGTTGTCTCTTAAGTTCTTCCTGTTACCTAGGTGCTCAAGAGGATTGTGGATTGTAGCCTTGTTATCCCTTGCTTTATATCTAAAGTCCACTTATGAGTGAATACATACCATGTTTATGTCTCTGGGTTTGTGTTACCCTACTCAGGTTGATATTTTCTAGATCTACCCATTTGCCTACAAATTTGAGAGTGTCAATTTTTTTTTTTTTAAATTGCTGAGTAGCACTCCATTGTACCACAATTTTTAAATCCATTCTTTAGTTGAATGCCATCTAGGTTGTTTACAGGTTCTGGCTACTATGAATGATGCTGCTATGAACATAGTTGGGCTAATGCCCTCGGGGTGGGAATGCACATCCTTTGGATCATTGGGTAGATTGAGTAGAGAGACTTAAAAATGGGAGGGACAGAAAGAAGGTGTAAAAAGACTGTTACTGAGAGGACCAGGGCCTCACCCTAAGCACAGACTGGGTGTCATGGTGATGAGTTATTGAAGCCTCAGGGCAAGCTCACTCAGCAACTGCAGTCCTTGACTTTACTAGTCTCCCTGGGAAACAGTTGGGCCCATCAAGCCAGGATGTGGGATTCTTGTTATCGAACAGGAATTTATATGTCTATGGTGGTGGTGACGGTGCCAGTAAGTCCATCAGCAGCAGAGGTCTCAGCTTTTCAACTTCACCTTGAGCCATCAGGGCCTCTGAGGCTAGGAGGGGCAGTATGAAGGAAGCTTCTGAAGACTAAAGAGGGTAAAGATGGGCTAAGCATTGCCTTCAGTCTAGAACCTTTGGCTTTTCATAATGGCAGTAAGAACAGAAATCTTTTAGGTTTAACTCTCTAGTGTCTTTGGGAGGGAGGGAATGGACCTTCCACCACCAGCTGACCGGGACTGAGCTAAGCTGGAAACCCCCTGATTTTTAGCATTACCAAATCACTTCTACTGTCACAACAGCATAGGGGATGGTTCTTCCAGGGTAGAAGCTAAAACCGACTATGTGTCTGAAAAATTCCAGTCCCTGCACGATCAACTCGAGTGGACTGGGACTTTTCAAAAAGTAAAATGTCACTTATTCTTGATAGGGAACCTTAGAATCATTCAATTAGCACAGCTGAAGAAATGGCCTAATTTCTATATTCCAACTTAGTGAAGAGGGACCTAACAAAGATTTCTAATCATTCATACAATTGTTGAAATTTTTAGCCTGAATGAATTATTTCAACAAAGTAAAGGAGGGAACACAGAAAGTTAGAAGAATAAAAGAAAGAATTTAACATGTAAAGGCTCTTGAGCAGTGATTTTATTAGGGGTGAATGAGATGGCACAATGCTGTAACATGGTGGGATGAAGCACCTGCATTCTAAGTGTCCAGCTTTTAGCAGAAGCTCTAACAGTCAGGAAGTCATGTCATTGGGGAATCAATAATAGTTGGTAGTTGGGAAGTCTAAGCCCGTAAAATGTTATATTACCTTTATGGGAATTTTCTCCTCTAGATCCCCGATAAATATGACACACAGAATTGAGTTTCAAGTAGTCTTTGGTTTTGACACAGACTAATGTGTTTATCTACATGTTATGCATTTTTTAATGTTGAGGTTATATTCAATCAATGGATTTTCCATTTAGAGCGTCTGGCTTTTCACCCATGGATGCTGTCAACTACATATAAGACTGCAAGATTAAAACCTGAATAATGTTGAATGTCTTTTGTCTCGGGGTCTTGCTTTGTCTTCTGGGTTGGTAATGTTACAGAGGATCTCATTGGTAACCTGAGTAAGTGGCCTACTTATGTTGGTCAAGTTATAGCTAAGGACATTTGACAAGATGCTAGAATTAAGTCAGAAAATAAATTATTGATTGAAGTGTGTATTGATCAAGACCAAATCAGTAGTGAACATAGAAATGATTTTGTGGATGTGGAAGGGGTTTAGCATTACTTAGAGAAGAGAGAGCAGGTGTCTGGATTTGTCTGGAGTTTATGCTTTGCTACTCCCAGACATCACTGCTGCCCATTTGGCTCCTGTGGGATCTGTCACACACTGTATGTTGCTGAGGCTATTGTGTTATGTATTCATTATTTTTCACCTAGAGTTTAATCTGCTTTAGAACAGTACCTTATTGTTTTGCCGATCTCTCATGGGTCTCTCCAGCTGGGACACGGGATTCTTTTGGCTATAGAATAGAAGTTTGTTGGTCTGCAGTGCCTGTACCAGTTCCACCAGCAGCAGAGTCTCAGCTTTTCGAGTGTGGGTCCATCTTGAGCCATTGCTGGAGCTTCTGAGGTTAGGAGGGACAGTTTGAGAGAAGCAGCATCTAAAGACTAAGGTGGTAAAGGTGTGCTAAGCATCAGACTCTTAGTCTACTACATGTGCGGTTCACTCATCCTCTCTGGATCTTCATGAAGCCAATAAGAAGGATGAAGAGTTCTAGGAACTTCCCTTCCCATGGAAGTAGTCACAGGAGCAGGAAAATACGGAGATGCTCAGCCAGGAAAACTAGACATTCAAATGCTCGTGATGCCAGCTTCAGCTCGAGAGGTCCCACTCTCCTTTAGATCTTGCATATTCAGCACCAAGTTTCTTCTCGGAGATCAAATTTATAGGAACTGCTCATGCCAGTGACTGTCCAGAGCTGTAGCAGACAACTCCGTGCAGTTCAAACATTACAGAAACAGCCATTTCGATTGGTTCTGATTTGGTGTTTGCCCATCAGTCACCAGATACTCAGTGATGGTGTTTGAACCAAGCAAGGAAAACACCACTGGCCATTGTCTCAGCTGAGTCTAGTCGGGAGAGTAAGGTAGCTGGAGGGCGGCATCTTCAATAACATACCCAAATTTGTCCTTTGGGTAGTCATACTCTTATTTGGCACCTCTAAGGAATGCATTCAAATGTCATGCGCTTACTTTAATGCCACCCACCCTCCTGGGTGGTGGTACAGGGATATTTGACCACATACTGATTTTCTTCTTCAAATCTCTCTCCCCTTCCCTCTGTGTATGCATGTATGTATATTCATGCAGATACATGTATACATGTGTGCAAACGCTTGTGGAGGTTCAAGATGGATGACATAGTCTTCCTCAGTTGTGCTCTATTCCCATTTTCTTAAATTGAAGATATATTTTTCATACAATACATTCTGATTATGGTTTTCCCTCCCAAATCCTCCTCACTCCCCCATCCACCCAAATCCACACCCATTTATTCTCTCTCTAGTTAGAGTACAAACAGATATCTAAAAAATAATGATAACATAAAAACCAACAAAGCAGAATGTGACAAGACAAACAGAAAACCAAAGGGCCGAAGGAAAAAAAAAATCACAGGAAACAGACACCGAGATGCACACATAGAAATAAAATCAGAAACCATAAGTAAGGGGGGGAGGGGAGAGGGAGGGGGGGGAGAGAGATCTGTGAAATAAAAACCTTTCAAAATCCATTTTATTTTATTTTCTGGGTCAGAGTCTCAGTTCACTAACTCATCTAACATGATGCCCTGTCAGCTCCAGGGGTCCTCCCGTCTCATTCTCCAGCATCAGGATTCAGGATTAGAACATTCCAATCCCACTATCCTGCTGGCTTTTAAATGGGTATTTAAAACTCGCGACTTTATTCTTGCAAGAAAAGCACTCTACCAACCTGGCCCTCTCTCCAGCCCTCTTTGTTTTTGAATCATGAATCTCTCTCTTACCCAGGGTGTCCTAATGAATCAAGGCTCTTAAGTACTACACCCCGAAACCTCTACAGGGTGTGAGCAATGTGTCCCTAGAAGAACTATGCAGCCTCCTCATGGCAGAGTAGATGATAGAAAAGTGTGCCTCTGGGCTATTTCAGGGAGTCCTCAGACAGACCCCCACTCTTTACAATGGTCTTGTTTCATACCTCCCTCGAAGGGACCCTGCCCACGCAGCTGTCTCCTAATGTCTACAGGCTCCTTTTCACTCCTGCCTCACACAGGCTAGATACGAATATGGAAAATCGGACTATAATTAGGTCATAGAGCAGATGCTATTAATCATATCATTACCACAGGGAATGAGCTATGGTATGGCAGCAGGAGAGAGACTGAATCCACTTTTGGATCCCTTGCTCTCATTAGCGAAGAGCTTGTAAGAGTTTTAGCAGAAGGATGCAGTACCTGTCTTCTTTTGCAAATGGGCTTTCTCTCCCGGGCTTAGTTAGACTTTATCTGGCATGGGGAGTCTTGCTTTCTAATGCCAAGGATAATTTAACAACAGTGAGTAGCAAATAGCCTTGGTACACAGTACCCACTGCCATTTCTTATTACTGTCAGGATGTCTTAAATTGCCCAAGGGTGCTTTTTCGTTGTTGTTATAGGTTTAATTATGGCAATGGTATCCTATGGGAGAGAACTAATTAACCTTCTGTCAAGAAATCGACTCTGATATATTGCATGTGACATTAATGGCCCTGGGTACTTGGACGCAAGTTTTTAAAGGTGCTTTTGCTTTTGTTATCATGGTTGACATCTTGAGAGGAAACAGGTGTTTTTGTGTTTTTCTTTCTTTCTGAAAGCAAGGTAATCGAGGTGGATGTGGACATTGTACTGTTGCTAATAATTGTAAACAAGATGAAGATAACTTGAGGGTAATTCAGTGATTTGAAAGAGAGCTTTTCACAGGCCTCTTCACCACCTGAGGCATGTAGAAAGGAGATGCCCAAGTGAGGAAGGCAAAGGGGAAAGAAATGGAAAGGGAAATAGCATTCGAGAGATTCCAGCCATGTGCAGGGTATTTCTCTCTGCCAGCTTGGAACATAGGGCTTATTCTCGCTTTTCTAAAAGGATATGAGTATGGAGCAGGGAGCCATGCATGTAGTGTGCATCTGCACCGGAACCAATCTTACCTTCAACCCTGTCTTTGTCTCATATCATGCAGCTGTAGTGAAAATAGGGTGTCATAAGAGTTTCTGGCCCGGGGTAGTGCTCAGGTCTGGACCAGGAGTCCCAAATAATCACGGAAAGTCTTACATTAATTAAAAAATTAATTTAGAAAGTGAATCAGTACAATCCTTTGGACTCACCAAAAATAGGATAAGTAATGGAATATTTTCTTTGAATTTGTCAATTGTTAATGGACTGGACATTACTAATGTAATTATTGATTGTATATATTTTTTACAACTATTGTATTTATTGTGTACAGTTTTTCTTATGTTAGTTATAACCTTTTTTATTTTTAACACAAAAGAGGATATATGGTGATACATTTTTATTTAATAAAATCAACCTAGGATATCCGAGAGAGGAAACAGACCACAGTCAATTCTCACCCAGCCAACTTTTCAGGCTGAACAGGGTAAGTGCTATCTTCAAGAGTCCTTAGCCTATCTGGTCGCTTCTACAGAAAGAATAATTTCTTCCTTCTGCCTTATATATCTTCCTTGCCCAGATGTTACACTTCTGCGTCATATTCCTAGAGTTAGGATTAAAGGTATGAGCTACTATTGTTTGGTTGTTAGTCCCTGAACTCATAGAAATACAGAAATCTAGGCCCTCAGAGTGATGGGATTAAAGGTTTGAGTTACTACTCTCTGACCCTCATGGCTTGACTGTAGGTGATTCTGTTCTCTGATATTCCAGACTGATTTTATTAAATAGAAATATAGCACCACAGTGGGGCCTATGCTGAGGAAGAAGAGTAGCTGACTCTGGAGAAGGCAGGATTGAGCAACAAACACTGTGCCCCCATACGTGATAGCAAAGAGATAAGCTAGACACAGAGTAGCACTAGAACATCACTTTGCAGCTCAAGCTCACTTAGCTTTTCAGCTTAAGTCTATTAATTGTCACAAGAGTTTGTATACATGCTGGATTTGATGACCAAGTCTTACTTCTTAACTAGACTCTTGAGTCAGAATTGCTATTTCCTGTTAAGCATTGCTACTAAATACTTACTAATATTTAACTTAAGACCTTCTGAATGTAAGATATTGGTTATCACTTTAAAGCATAGTGGAGCTTTAAAATGAATACATTTAATTATGTACTTTCTCAATGCTAAACAATATAGTAGACACATATATGTTGTGTTTGCTTTGATGCTTTTTGACATCAGAACATGTGTATTGGTGTGTGTGTGTGTGTGTGTGTGTGTGTGTGTGTGTGGTGTGCTGTGGGTTTGTGTTGCTTTTTTCATTCATGTGGCCATGTACTAGACAACAGTGGTTTACAAGGAAGAGTATTTTTTGGCTTGTGTTGAGAAGGTATAGTTCATTCTGATAAGGAAGGCGTGATGGATAGCTCCATGAACATGAGACTGAGACCACTCACATCGCAGCCTACCAGGAAAAAAGGAGTACCAACCCTCTTCTGATTTTCCCCTTTTTATTCATTTATGGTCTTTAGCCTGCCTGGTGAAGATAGCCATATTCAGGATGGGCTTTCTCTACTTAGTTGAACCACTTCAGAAACTTTCTTGGAGGTGTGCCTCCTATGTGATTCTAATCCACTGAAGTTGACAATACCACATTATTCCAATATTCAGATGATAAAACTGAGGCAGAGGGAAGAATGGTGCTTTCTTAAGATTTATATAGTTGGTAAAAACTGCTAAACACTGAATGATTAGTTTGTGAAACCAGATTTATTTTGGAGGTATTTTTCAACAAACATGTATATCATAAATCAAAATGGAATGTGCTACGTATTTGTCTGTGGAAAAATCCAATACAGTTTTCTTGTTGCTTAAGGTTATATTTCTCTAGAATGGTGTTGTAAAGTCAAAACCCTGGATGGTTGTCATGTTTTTCTTATCTTACGGGTACCATATAAAGCATCACTCATCTTACCTAAGAAAGTCAAAGGGCTCTTTTTAGAGAGAAATTGTGTTCTTGTCCTCAAGGCTTGGCTATTCAGATCTTTGTCAGTTGAGAAATACCTAAAATAATTGAAAGGAAGATAAACTTATTCATGCCTATAGTTTCTGAGATTTCATTCCATAATCAGTAGGTCACCTGTTTCTAGGCCACTGACAAAGTAGTGCATCATGCAGAGAAAAGCTACGTACCTCAAGGCAGCCAGAAAACAGAAAGAACAAAGTAAGGGTTGTCTATCAGACTTCTTCCTTCTGACTGTGGTTCCATCTGGATCTCCACCCTGCTAGATGCTGTCACCATACCTACTGGGTCTTCATCCGTCAGTTCTTGTCCGATGTGCCAACCATCTCTGGAAGTGTCCTCATGGACACTGCCAAAAGTGTGTTTTAATAACCTCTTAGCCTTTCAAATCCAATCAATTGGACATTTCAGATTAGCCATCTGGAGGCAATTTCTCATTTCGCTTTCAGAGAGGAAACTGTATTGAAATAACTTGTTTAGACTTCACGTTCCCTATGGAGATACATTATTCTTGTAAAAGTATCACCAGTGGGTGTAACTCTCTGCCATTTCCTCTATCTGAACAATGAGAAGAACAAGAAGGTGGGTCTAGACCCATTTCCTGTTTCCCTGTACCAGAGAGGCTCTCTTTCCTATAGAAACATGAATCTTAGAGCTCTTGACACTTTAACTTGATGCTGGGAAGGAAAGGCTATATTGACTGAGGCCCCACATTTGTCTTAAAGGATGTTTGTCTAATTGTCAGAGAACTCTACTTTGTGGACAGCATATACTTGGGAAGAGGTATGGCAGTGCCTTACTTCCTATCCCTCTTTGTCCTAGACTGTATGTATATACCTTAGGGACCCATGGATTAGAGGGAGGGGTGATGATGGTGTTCATGAGAGATGTGGCCAGTGCTTACCATGTGTAGAATCTGAACCCTTCCATATTACTCTGGCCATAATACCATCTTAGCACCTCATTTTGGTTTCCTCATTTTTAAAGGTATGTGAGTGGCAGTGCCTCCTTTAAAGAAAAACTAAAAACTATTTTTATTTTTTGAGATTATAATTTACAACATTCCTCCATTCTCTTTCTTCCCTCCAAACCCTCATATATAGCCCTCCCCATTCTCATTCAAATTCGTGGTCATTTCAGTCACTAATTGTTTGCTAGCATATATGTATATATAGGTTTATACATTTGTACTCCTCAATAGAACCTGTTTAATCCATATAATGTTACTTGTATATATGTATATTTTTTCAGGGCTGACCATTTGGTACTGGACCACTAACGGGTGTGCTCTCCTCTAGGGAGGACCACCTCTCCCATTCCAAGCTTTTCTTAGTTACAGGTAGATGTTTATGTAGGGTTGAAGCCTCATAGGCCTTTCCCCATCCACGTTGGTGTGTTCACTGGTGTCGTTCTTGTGCCACTTACTTGATGGGAGTAGTTTCTGCCATTACTAGGTGACAAAATCTTACAACAAACTTCCTGACCCTCTGGTTCTTACAGTCTTTCCTGTTCTTCCTCTGCGGTAGTCCTGGGCCTCAGGTGTGGAAAGATTTTGTAGATGTATCCGTTAGGACTGGGCTCTTCAACTTTACACTTTGTTTGGTTATCATTTTCTATAGTGATCTCTGTCTCTTGCAAAGAAAAGTTTCCTTGATGAGGAGTGGCAACTGTGTTTATCTGGGGGAAAATGTTTATAGATTATTGTTAAGGATTAGGTTGCAGATTCTCCTCCAATATTAAGTAGTTGACTAGCCTTCCCTCATGTTGAATGGATTTGAAGTCCAATTAGAGAGTTGATGGTTACTGCCAAAGTATACATAAAAGTCCTGCATCCTCAGGGTTATCACACCATGTTGTTTGCTGATGTGCTTCATAGATGTTATAGCTGAATAGGCTGTTGGTTGCCTCACTTCATGGCAACCAACATCGTAACTGGTATCATGAAAGGTAGTCCTCAGGATGTGGATGCTTGGGTCAGTTATAGATCAGAGGTCTCTGAGCCCTGTTTTATGAAGTGCATGGTGTTCTCAGCTCCAGGGACTTAGCTTGTGTGTGTGTGTGTGTGTGTGTGTGTGTGTGTGTGTGTGTGTGTGTGTGTGCTGCAACTAAGGGAAACTGCAATAGGCTGTATATTGCGAGAGTATCTTGGATAGATCCTCTAGCCAATAAGTCAAAAGAGGGCTTCTAATACCTAGTATTGGAGGGTTTTGCTTTTAGAGGGAATACTACCAGCCCAGATGAGAAAGGCTGATAAAGACTCTATATGTAAATGTGTATATGGAGTTATGTGTATTATAGATTTTAAAGATAAATTGTTAATAGTGTGCTTGCTTGTGGGTTTCCCAGATATCTTATTGTTATTTTACCCACCCCCCTCCCTCCGCCTTTGCCTTCACGCCTCCTTTCTGAGATGCTCTTCCCTTCCATTTCCCTATAAGAGCTCTGTCTTGTATTTTGGGATTTCTGTTTAATCTGTCTCCTACCTTCTTTTGTACTAGCCCCCCTCCCCCAAGGAGTGCCTGCTTTCCCAATGGGGAAAATGGGGAAAAGGAAGTGACTTTTTAAATGTTTTTTATTTAGTCTTTAAGTTCCGTGCAGAAAATGTAAAAAATCTCTCTCTCTCTGTATATGTGCTAAGACCAGTAGTATTTTCTTTTATCCTAGGTATCTGGGCTATCTAGTTTATGGTTTTTGTTCACTCAAGTACTATTGGGTAGTGGTTTCATTTTGTGTAGTGGACCATGAGTCAAATCAGTTATCAATCTGTCACTCCCGCAAGTTCTGTGTCCCACATTGCACTAGCATCTATTGTAGGCAGGACACCATGTAGACCAAAGTGTTTGTAGCTGGCTTGGGATATATATATCCCCAAAGTTTCATAATACTTCTCAAGTACCCCTTGATTTTAGCTGTATTTCCCCATATTTGCTCCCTCAACACCCCCAAAAGTAGTGATAAAATAACTCTTAATGATTTTCTGCTGTACTCATAGATCAGTGCCTTGCTGGGGTGTCAGAGAAGCTTTATTCTGCAGTGGCTTCCTTCTGGACTGGGAACAAATACAGACACACAGCCAGACATTACACAGAGAAAGGGGGGGGGGAAGGGAAGGGAAGGACGGTGAGAGACTTTGGAACACTTAGCCCTAAATGGGAGGTCTCTATCAAAGTCCCTTCCCTTCAGAGCTCAGGTAGCCCAGCAGAAGAGGAGGGAGGGAGAACAAGAGACAGAGGGGGTGAGGACCCCAGGAGAACCAGGCCCTCTAAGTAAATACGAGCAAATCTCATACTAATTCACAGACACTGAAGCAGCATGCACAAGGTCTGTCCCAGGTTCTCCAAGTATATATCCTGAATTTCAGGTCAGTGTTTTTATGTGGTTCTTGGGTATGGGAACAAGTGGGTCTCCGATTCTTGTGCCTTCTCTTGGGCACTTCTTCTTTTGGTTTGTCTTGTCCAACTTTGATGTGATGGTTTATTTGTTCTGTCGTGTATTTTGATATATTTTGTTGTTGTCTTTTAGAAGTTTGTTCTTTTCTAATAAGAGGCAGAAAGGGAGTGGACCCAGATGGGAGATGAGGTGAGGAGGAAGTTGGAGGAATAGAGAGAAGGAAAATTGTAATCAGGATATATTATATGAGAAAATAATCTATTTTAATAAAAAGAAAAATGGAACAAAGAAAATTATATATTTGTGGATTCTATGCGATTCTTGTTTACAAAGTAGAATCATGCTTAATAACGTATTTGTTTTAATTAACGATCTAGCTATTCTTTGTGATTACAGTACTTTAATACTCTCTTCTACAGTACATTATTGATACATATGGTCACCATAACATTCATTGAAGAGCGTTTATTCCTCCCACACTGCCACCGAAATAGTTTACCCTTTCATTATGATTTCCTGTCTTTTCCCTCCTACTTATTCTACTCCGTGCTTCTGTAAAATTAGATCTGTTAAAACTATAGATAAGTAAGTTTACTTCAAATTTGTTTCTCATTTCGCTTATCATTATGTCTGCTAGCTTCATTAATATTGGAAATGACAATATTTTCTCCATTCAAAAGGCCGAGTAATATTTCATCATCTGAATGTAAATTAGCTTAAAATCCATTTATCCATTGATGAGTCCTGCAATGGCTTCTGCATCTTGGCTGGTTTGTACAATGATATATAGGACACAGGAGTACAGATGTCTCTTCTCCACGAAGTCTAATTATTTTTTTTGGCTTTTATTAAGACAGGAAGTTGGTTTATCCACCACAGGCTCATGTTTTGGAAGCTTGGTTCTTAGTGTACTATGGTTGAGGTGGGGGAAATTGAAAAGTTGAGCTCACTAGAGGCAATGAAGTCATGGAGGTTGGGGGGGCGGTACTAGGGTCTGGGGTAGAGTGGGTGCTTGCTTCCTTTGGAAGAAGTGAAGTGTAATCCCAATGGAAAGCCTGCTGCCTGGCTCCCTGTTGGGCCCTATAATTTTCTGCCCCTCTATCAACTTCCATCATGATGCCATCTCCTCGGAAGGCTGAAGAACTAGGTTGCCTGTTTTTGAACTTTCATCATCTGAAACTGAAAGCCGAATAAACCTGTTTGGCTTTAAATCAGTTCAAAGTGCAAGCACTGTGCATTTTGTTGAGGCAACGGAAAGTTGAGACAGATAGACACTTACAAGTGGGGTTTCTGAATTGTATGGTAATTCTATTTTAAATATTTTGTAAAGAAACTCTGTGCTATTTTCCATATTGGCTGTGCTCACTTAAAACACCGCTCATAGTGTACAGGTGTTCTTTTTCTTTCTCTACATCCTTGCCAACTCTTATTATCTCTCATTATTTTTATAGTAACACCCACCTTAACATGTTGTGGGTGATGGCTCATCATGGCTGGGTATTTATATATCTTCCATTGAGAAGTGTTTATTCAGGTGCTTTGCCCACCTGTAAATAAATGTTTGTTTTCCTGTTGCTGAGTAACTTGAGTTGCTTGTACATATTGAGTTCTTTGTCATAGGTAAGAGTGAATATTACCCTGTTATCTATTGACTGTTTTGGTGCTGTTGATAATCTCCTTCTCTGAAGAAAACTTCCAGGTTTATGAAAGTGTGTGTGTGTGTGTGTGTGTGTGTGTGTGTGTGTGTGTGTGTGTGTTGTGTGTGCGTATGTTGTATATATGTGTGTGTGTGTGTTTCATTGCCTATACTTTGGCAATCTTACTTAACTATTTCCCAAACAAATGTCATGAACCTTCTGCCTTGTGTTCTTTTAGTCACTTCATAGCCTCAGATCCCATGAGTCATTCTTCTCCATGTGGCCATTAGACTTCCACTGTCTTATAAAATGAGATGAGACGAAGAAACTTCCACATGCCCTAGGCTACAGAGACATGAAAACTGAATACAATGTGCACCCTGGGGCCAGTACTGGTGTAGATCAATGACACTGGTGTGGAAATGGACATGCACATAGTATCTTGGGTTAGTGGTGCTATATAATGATGTTGTTATGCTGGCTTTCACAGTTATGCTGTAGTAATTTTAACAAGTTAAAAGGTAGGTGAAGAGGGTATGGAGATTCTACCTTTAGCAACTTTTCTGTATAACTTACATTTTCTAAATTAGAAACTTATTAAAATTACCATATTCAATATCCTTCATTCAGTTCCACCTTGGGCCACATTCATCTAATAAAATGATGGCCTGACACTATTCAAGCACAGAATAGTGAACTGGGTGGGATTCTTTTTCAGGATATCATAAAAGGTCAGCTGTCATGGTCAAAGTCAGCCATATTCCAGAGAAGTAAAAGTCATGGCTCCTTAGAACATCAAGATGTGTCTGCATGTGTTTCAGAGAAAATAAAGAAGGCTTAGAAGAGGAGAAAGAGAAAGTATTCTTAATATGTTTACAATTTGACAATTTGAAACTTCATGAAACAAGAAAAATATAGAATAAATAAAACTCATGGAACAAACTTAAGAATTCTCAGACAGAGGCTGCCATGCTCTGCAAAAGAGTATCTATTTGACTTTCCCAGCAGTCATAATGTATACATTCAACAGTGGTGGGTCCAAATTAAATGATTTGTAAATTTATGCTATTCCCTGAAGTCACTCCTAGAGGGAACACAGGAAGTCTGCATTAAACTCAGTAGATGAGCTATTTTGACAAAACCTCTTGGGTTATCATGGGAGAGTAACACAAGACCTAGGTTTTGGGGGTGTACCAGGCTTTATTTTTACCAAGATCTAGGGAAGAAAAGCATGTGGAATCTTGCTGCACAAACTCAAAGCTTTTCTTTCCCTGCTACTCCACTCACCCCCCTCCCCCCCTTTTTTTAAGATGGTGTAGCTGGAGTTGTTTCCAAATTTGCTATGTACCTTGAACTTCTGACTTTGCCTCTATCTCGGGTGTTTATGATTTCACTTACCACATCCAACTTTATACAATGCTGAGAATTGAACTCAGGGCTTTTTGCATGCACCTTACCATCTGTGATAATTCTTAGCCATAACTTAGAGCTTTTGATTGTGAAAAAAAATACTTTAAATTGTTTTCTGTATTAATGGTGTTTTTCCTGGGCAAACATCATGGTTTGTGCTCTAGTCAACATAGCTATTTATAATATATATAAAATTCAGTATAATTGTTCTAACAAATCTATCTATCTATCTATCTATCTATCTATCTATCTATCTATCTATCTATCTATCATCTATCTATAATTAATTTGGCCCACTATGTTTTAGGAAAGAGAATTATGTGACACGAGCCATACCATTCCTGTTCTAAAGGAAAAGCAAAGAGAAGAAGCACTGGCCTCTCTTTCAATAGCTGCTGTATTTCCTCTCGGTGGGATTCTGACTGTACAACATTATTTATTTTGAACGTGATTAATTGATTATACAAATTTGTGGACCTTTCAAGATTTGGCAGTTGTTTACAAATAGCATTTGTGTAGTATCCTAGTTGGCTTTTAATTGCTGCAATAAAACACCATATCCTAAAGCAACTTGGATGAAAGAGGTTGTTTCTACTCACAGTTTACAGTCCATCAAGAAAGGAATAGAGCAGGAACTTAAGTCAGAAACCTGGAGGCAGGAACCAAAGCAGAGGCCTTGGAAGAATGCTGCTTATTGGCTGGCTCCCATGGCTTTCTCAGCCTGCTTCAGCTACCTGTCCATGGGTAGCACCTCTCACAAGGGACTGGGTCCTCCCATGTCAATCATTAATGAAGAAAATGCTCCATAGACTTTCCTACTGGCCAATCTGATGGAGAAAATTTCTAAGTTGAGATTCTTTCTCTGAAAATGTTGAAGATTGTGTCCAGTTTTTTTTTTTTTTTTTTTTTTTTAAAAAAACCCAAAAACTAACACCGTATATGGAACAGAAGTGTGGAATAACAATGGCCATTGAAAGACAAGAGGGGTAGATCAGGGCTAGAGCCTGGAGTTGGTTTTCCTAGGGATCATGTTCTGATGCCACATTTTGGGGCAAATTTCAGCTTGAAATCTCAACTTCCAGATAATAAGAAGGCCTATTTGTTAATGTGGGAGAAGAGAACCTATTTTATTGACTAATTGCTTGTTTGGTTTATGATTTAGGCATATGGTCTGTGGGTTTCCATTTGTACTCTTAGTCCCCGAAAATGTTCAAATCAGGCATGTTTGTTCACAAAGTAAACTGGCTATTGGATGTCTGTCCCCACCTGCAGCACTCTGGAGTGCAATACCCATAACACAGCAGCTATCACTGTCCTGTGGGGATTTGGCATGTACCTGCCATCACTCCTGGACAGTTTCTCTGCTGATTTCTGGAAGGCTTGTCTTTGCTTTTGACTACTGAGCATTCCTTTCACCCTTGAAACACCATTTTTTCAGTACTCCTGCCTGCCTAGCCCTCTATCATTTGGGATTCTTTTTCTTCTGTGATGGTCTTCTTAATGCTACACATCTTACTGCACAAGTGTTGCAGAGTTACTCAAAGTTATGCATTTCTATATGTGGCAGCCTCTTTTTGGTAAGAATTTTGAGTGAAGTTCTGGTTTGTATGAAGTTTATAGTGGCTCCTGAACTGGGTGGTTGAGTGATTCTAACCTTCAGGGGTTTCCTTAGGTACACAGCTGAGCACTAAAATTTGGGGAGGCACACCTTTATAAATGCTTATATATTTAAACATTTTATTTTTATTTTGAGTGTATGTGGGGAAATGGGGGGGGGGGCTGGGTGACAGGTGTGTGTAGATGCCTGTGGAAGCTACAAGAAGGAATAAGATTTCCTAGAGTTACAGGATGTTCTGTGCCACCCACCATTAGTGCTGGAAATTGAACCCACCAGGACCTGCAAAAGGAACAGGTTCTCTGAACCATTGAACCATCTCTTCAGGCCCAGAACACACACTTAAATAAGATGTAGGGTAGAGTAGACCCATATTCTTAAGAATAGGGCTAGTATGGTGACACACACCTGTAACTCAAGCATGTAGTGGGCAGAAGTTGGAATATTGCTGCAATTTCCAGGCCATATAAAGATACACAGTAATTTCCTGTCTCCAAACAGTCAATCAACCAATCAGCCAACCAATCAATTGGCACAGAAGGCCATTGACTACTCTGTTGACTTCTGACTCTGAACATGCTTTTCTGCCAGACTTATAGAATTCTTTTTCTGTAGACTATTTACAATTACTTATATGAGTCAAGAGCTCTTTGGGGGAAAATGTGAAACTCTAGGATGTTAAGAACTGCCAGGAGAGCCAAAACTTTATGGTTATATCCTAACAAAAGAGACTAATGGGCTTTGGGGGGCCGTGTTTCTTTTCCAGTCATGCATGAGATCTCAACCTTCTTTATTCCTAATTTTGGGCTTTGTTGAAAGTAATATGGACACTGTCTTTTCATTCTGAGATAGAGCCAGAATTTACAGAGAGCAATGCTCAGGTTGGATAAACCATCTCCCCTTCATTCATGCTTCTCTCAACAAAGTCTGCATTCATGACTATAAAGATAAGTTGTTTTAACTAATGTTTCCACAGCCTACTTCTTTAGACACAACATATTTCTCTTCTTTTTCTTTCACAACAGCTTTATGGTGATATAATTGATAAATCAAGAGTGAAACATATTCCATGTGTGCACTTTAATGAGTTTGAAGGTACAGTCTGAAGTTTCTGTCGTGTCAGAAACTCTCAAATATCTGGCAGCCACTTCTGAAATAATTGACTTAGAGACTTAATATAGTAAATACTGGGCCAATGGTTCAGGATTATTACTAACTAGCTCTTACACTTAAATTAACCCATAATTCTTATCTATGTTTAGCCACGTGGCTTTGTATCTTTTCTTCAGCACAGCATTCTCATTTTCGCTTCCTCTTCATTTGGCGGGCATCTGCTGCTCTGCCTTTCCTCTTCCCAGAATTCTCTTCATCTGGTAGCCCCACCTATACTTCCTGTCTTCCAAGTGGCCAATCAGTGTTTTATTAAGTCAATACAAGTAACAAATCTTTATAGTGTACAAGAGCATTATCCCACATTACCCCTGTTTTTCTTTGTAAGAACCCTGAATCTAATCTCATTTCTTCAGCTTTTTCCCCTGACCATTATTCATAACAACTTGTAACCAATACTCTAAACAAAGACAAATATCTATGATTCATTTGGAGAGGTGTGTGTGAGCATAGTTCTGTAGACTACTTCTTGCTGACTGGGGATGCTCAAAATCTTATGGGGTCCCAAAGAAAATGTAGGATTATGGACAAGTCCTGAGTGGAGTAGTCTGTGAGGCTGGATCATCTCAGTCAGCAGCCTTGAATATTTTCTGGATGCAGAACTCAGGAAACTGCAACAGAAGTGCTCTGAAACATTGGATCATCTGGACCATCCATAGCCTCTCATTTTCTGTGAAAATTAAAAAGAAAAAAAACCCTCCTCTTTAAAGTAACTTATCTTTTGTATTGCATAAATAGTTACTTGTAATAGATCATATAAAGGATTAAAATTTTTGAGGGGTATATAAACACTCATGATATAAATTTAACCTTAAGACAATTCTTGGAGAGTGGAGATGCTCCATCCCAGGCTGCTGATCCACTTCCTAAGAATGCAGGAACAAAACAGGAAGGGAGGTCAGTGTGCCCTGGGTCTCAAAGGGATCTGGCCACACTGTTCTGGGTCTTGGTATTACAGAGATATGCCTCGCAGCTTCCCCAACTAATATGTGAGTCCTACTATACTTTTGACTTAACATTTTAAATCAAAATATTTCCAAAATATATAGGCTGAATGAATCCAGCACCATTTATAATCAAATTTTGCTCTTTTTTTCGGCAGCCAAAATTAAATAAATAAATAAATAAATAAAACAACCCTTCAAACATAATATAATAGCATACAATATGTAAACTCTCATGTATTTTCCATCTTTACATGGCTTATTTTTTCTTTTACTTTCTTTCTTTTTAATGGCTTTTTCTATCCTTTTTCTTTTATTTCCCATGACTACATATATTCTTAAACACACTTTAAACCATTTAGAGGTTTTTCCTTCATCTGAATCTGTTTTTGCTGTATATTTCTATCTTTTAGTGACCACGGGAACCTTTATTCTGCTAAAACGCATGACGAGGATTAAAGCCTTGGCTATGGAGTCTGGATCCACACAGCTCCTTGATCTATGAGTGCTTAGCTTTATGGCAGAAGTACTGGCAGGAGCCACATTTATAATGCCAACTCTGGGAATTTCAGGGTCCACGCTGCCACCAAGTAGAGCACTAACATCCAATGCTCATAATCCTCATTTAAATGTTTGGCAGCAGGACCCCTTATAAGAACTTCTTGGTTTTTGCTGCTGATGCTGAGTTAGGAAATCTTTCTTAAAGGAGCTGTGCCTCTGTTCACTACTAGTAGAGGGGACACCCAAGAGAACACTGTTACCAAGAAGCTGTGGTTGACTCTGTTCCCTTTTTGTCTGTATAAACAGAAATCTTAAATCTATTATGTGCAAATTCTGCTTGTACCGAGGCTTCTGTGAGACTGAGGGAACTTATCATGTTGCAGCTCAGACCCACAGGCCACAGCATTTCTGTACCACAGCCCATGGGAGAGACACATTATGAAGTTGTTTTTGGCTTCGTTTCTGTGTTCTAGATCCCTTTTTAAAGCTTTTATCAGGCTTTATGTGAATGTATGTGTCCTCCACTGAGACACCATTTGTAGTCAGAAGTTTCCTGTTTCTGCCTGACCCCTGAGATTCACGTGAATATCTTCCACCCACAGTCCTATAGCCACTTATAAAATAATTAACTCAGAGGCTTAATATTATAGCAAATGATGGTCTAGTAGTTCAGGTTTATTTCTAACTAGTTCTTATGCTTAAATTAACTCATGATTATTATCTACGTTTAGCCACATGGCTTGGTATCTTTTCTTCTGAGCAGCAAGCATTCTCATCTTGCTTCCTCTGTGTCTGGCTGGCATCTGCTACTCTGCCTTTCCTCTTCCCAGAATTCTCTAAGTCTGGTAGTTCTGCCTATAGGTCTGCCTGCCTACTGGCCACACAGCATTTTATTAAACCTTGCTGTGTACAAAAGCATTATCCCACAAATATCTGGGTCACTCTCACTGAAATTAAAGCAATACATCTCTTAAACATCTCTGGTTGAGACACACAGATGTTCCTTTGAGGGACATCTTAACATGGGATCTTCCTTTTTAATAGACTCAAGTTACCAATGTCATATTATTAACTGTAGGGAATATACTGTGGAACAGTTATCTAGAACTCACAGCTCTATCAGAATTAGATATTATATAATATAGATGTGAGCAGTCAATACATTTCTCTTTATACTTAAAATAAAAGAGCATTTCTAAAAAGGAGCCTACATAAGCTCAGCCTTTGGAACACTTGACTCCCAGCTGGTGGCACTGTTAGGGGAGTGTTAGAAGGTAGATTTATATTGGAGGAAATAAATCACTGGAGGCAGGTTTTTACTATTGTCCTGTCTTACTTCCTGTTTATCTTCTTTTTCTTATGGCTGCTGGTCTAGATGTGAGCTCTCAGCTTTCTGTTTGTACCTGCTGTATGCTGCTATGCTGCCCTGCTGCCCTGCCATAACAGACCTTTAGTCCTCTACAACCACAAACCCAAATCAACAATTTCTTCTTTAAGTTGCCTTCTCATGATGCTTCAGCACAAGAACAGAAACAAAGACAGTAGAATAAACCCAGGTTTTACATTTTTTAAAGTTTGTTTTATTTTTAATTGTGTGTGTATGTGTTTGTACATATGAGCATGTGTGTATACCGAGGAAAGCAGAGAAGATCAGATTCTCCAAAGCTGGACACAGGATTTTTCTCACAATGGAACCCATGTCCTCTACAAAAAAAGTATGAGTTCTTAACTACTGAGCCATCTCACCAGTCTGGTATTGAGATCAGAAATTCATTCTTTATAAATCTTCCATTGCATATATTTTTGACTTGATGTAACTTAATTATATTCTACCTTGCTCTTTTCCTTGATGGTTTGATTAATCCAAATATATATATATATATATATATATATATATATATATATATATATATATGAAACAGCTAGTATATTTGGTTGTGCTGTAGGTGCTAAAAATTAGCAGTGAGTGGACAGATAAAAAGTAGTGTTGACATGAAGGTTCCATTTTAATGAATCTACATAAAAAAGAAATAAGTAAACACTCTGCCATAAGGTCTTTAGTGTTATAAAGAAAAATGAAACAGAAAACAAAGTCTAGGGCAGGTGGACACGCAGTATAGGTTTACATTTCACAAAAGGTTATGGAAGTCCTACCAGCAAGGATGCTATCTGAACAAATACTGATGCATATGAAGGTGCAAGGCACTTGAATCTGAGAGGAAAGCCTGGAAAATAGCAAGTGCAAAGGCCTTGAGGAAGCAGGCCTGGTACTTGTAGGAAGTAATGAGGGAGCTAGAGCAGAGAGAGAAGCATGGGAGTCAGTCATCCTGGAGTGTTAAGGAGACTGTGCCTACAGACTCATGTAGTATTTTGAGTGTCATTTCTGACTAATCTACCAGATTCCTGAAGTAGCCCTTGATGTGAGAATGCCTTTCTGTATGCTGTGAATATCAATCTTTAAATAAAGGAGTTGTTTTGGGCCATGACAGGCACCATAGAAGAAGTAGGAGGAGGAATCAGAATAGGTAGGAAAGGAAGGGCGGAGTCAGGGGTAGATCGAGCAAGCCGCCAAAGGAGCAACATGTAAGGAGCACAGGTGAGCCACATGGGCCACGTGGCAGACAGATTAATAGAAATGGGTTGATTTAAGATGTAAGAGCTAGCTAGCAATGTGCCTGAGCCATAGGCCAAACAGCATAAAGTTAATATAAGTGTCTGAGTCATTTCTGGGGGCCTGAGCAGCAGCAGCTAAGGGGTCTGGTGCGGCAGATCTATGGGTCTGGATCTCTGGCCACTCGAGACCAAGAAACTGCACCATTGTAACAGATGGCTTCCCAATGTGGGCCGAATATCCACTAAAAGCCTGAGAAAGTTTAAAAAGGGTTTTAGCAGAAACTGAGCAAAGGCAGCTTCCAAATTGTGTATATGAAGTGGGTCATTATACAAAGAAAGCTTGGCGGCTGGGTCACATTCAAAATGGCGCCGGTGGCCTGGCGGCAGGGAGTGTAAGCTGCAATCAGGCCGGTTCCTGAAATCTCACAGAAGACTCAGTAGCATGTAATTGATTTTAGATTTCTGTTTATTTTGAACAAAAAGGAAACAAAGATGGTTTCTTAGTACCAGCATTTTCTTGGGTGTGCTCTGTTTGCTGGCCACGAACAGAGACACGGTCCCTTTAAGAGAACTTACTGATTCAGTGGTATCTACAAAAACCATGTGGCAAGAGAGTGAGAGTATTTTAAAAAGCTCTTCTAGTTAAAAGATGATTAAGGATTCACAATAAAACAGATTCAGATGAAAAGAAAAACCTGTAAATGGGTTACAATGTGTGTAAAAGGTACATAGGCTTCAGAGAGAATAGAAAGAGGATAAAGTCTTTAAAAAGATAAATAGAGTAATAAAAGTATAAAAAGCCACGTAAAGATGGAAAATAGACACAAAATCTGGATTTGGCTGTTATTGTGGTTTTTTTTATTTAATTTTTTAACTGTTAATGAGCTAACTTCAGAAAGACAATGGATTGCAAATGCAAAGGCTACTAAGTTAAACAAGAATATATATTTTAAAGGTATTTTGATTTTGAAATTTGTGTCTAAGGATTTACTGCTTTGGAAGAGTTCTGCTTTTGTTTCCACAGAAGATGAGAACCTGTGGATTGCTTCCAGGCAAATATGGTTTCATCAACCAAGACCCCCTGAAAAAACCTGATAGGAAGAGATGGCTGTATCAGCTTCAGAGCTGCAGACTGATCAACAACCATGAGATTTTCAACCCCCCTTAGTCAGCAGGAAGTAGTAATGGAAAACAACGCCCAAATTCCCCAAATATTGTTTCTAGATGTTTGTTTTCATTATAAATGGTTAATGGTCATAGTTAATCTCTTTCTAAGAAGAAAAAGGGGATATGGTATATAAATGATTTTTTAAAAATTAGATTATTGAATTTACTTAGATCAAAAAATCAGCTGTTAATCTTGAAATGTTTTACATTGGTATGGATTTTGGTTTATTGATACAAATTTAAGGTCAATTTTGTTATGCTGTATGTATTTTTCTATTCTAATTTAAGGTATGATGTTCATGTAACTGATTTAAAATTGTAATGTATAATTAAGAAAGGAAGGTTAATAGTCACCTTTAATAATCAAACTTATAGTTAGGTTAGTTAGGATTTTTAGGTATACAAAGATATAATGAAATTAGATAGGTAATCTTCAAATACTTCTAAGACCTAAAGAATATGGCATTTAAAATGTTTTAAGAACTTAGACTTTTCTGGACAGTGAGACAGATCTGATCCTGGCAGCACCAATCTTCTTCAAGAGAAAAATGGGCATCGAAGAAACTCCATATGGAGTCTATTTGTAACATTGGTTAGCCAATGGACATGAACCTGTTCTTATATTGACTGCTTGACAGTATGCTGTTTAAACTGGACATGCAGGTTCCATAGGAAGATGACCTCTGAACTTTGGCAGAATAAGCCGAGATGGTCATTCAGGTTCCTGCTTTACAGAGAAAATTGTCAGACATTCTTCGGGACTCGAGGAGAAGCAACTGATGAACTGTGCCAGAATGGGCAGAGCAGATTTCCTGCTTCACTGAAATAAAAAGAGACTCTGGGCCTGTAGGCTGAAGATGGATGCCCCAACTTTATAAAAGAACTTTGGGTGACTGTCCAGGCAGATAGGTGTCATCTCTGTCCTTTCTAGATTTTAGAAGTTGCTTGCACTTCTGGTTTACTTGGGTAAATATATCCTTCTGTGGTCTTTGATGTAGTTGAAGATTAGATAGTTATAGGTACAGTTTTTCTTAGTCATTTGAAAGGTATATTGGATATGAAACTTTAGATTCATAAAGATAAGGTAGATGATAAGAATATTTTCTTTAATTTTGCTAAATACAAATAGACTAGATATTATAACTGTAATTCTTGCTTGATAGCTATTTTGTTATATGTAATTTTGCTATGTTAAAATTTAAACCTTCCTTTTTGATTAGACAGAAAGGGGGAAGTGATGTGGGAATGCCTTTCTGTATGCTGTGAATCTCAATCTTTAAATAAAGGAGCTGTTTTGGGGCATGTCAGGCACCATAGAAGAAGTAGGAGGAAGAATCAGAATAGATAGGAAAAGAAGGGTGGAGTCAGAGGCAGATCAAGCTGAAGCCCAAAGGAGCAAGAGGTAATAGAAATGGGTTGATTTAAGATGTAAGAGCAAGCTAGCAATGTGCCTGAGCCATAGGCCAAACAGCATAAAGTTAATATAAGTGTCTGAGTCATTTCTGGGGGCCTGTGCGGCTGGCGGCAGGCTGCTAAGGGGTCTGGTGCGGCAGATCTGTGGGTCTGGATCTCTGGCCGCTCGAGACCAAGAAACTGCACCACTGCAACAAGCCCTCACTATTTTTGTAAACCAAATTATGTTCTAGGGGGAAAATTCCTACACTAGAAAACCACTGCCTAAGAGAAGATTTGATAACTGAACAGTAGACCTTTCCGTTCTGCAGTTCTATGTCCCAGCGTCTTTTTTAAGCAGTTCTCAATGACGCCTCAACTCCTTCTATTTCAAGAGAATCACTAGGCTTGCAGCTGTGCTTTTTCCTCTCTCTCTCAACATCTCATTTCTTTACCTTCTCTCTTCTTATATTACCTGTGAACCACAGAATAATTATATCTATGGAAAGAAACTGTAAGAATGAAAGTATTCCTATGTGTTTTTCAAGACAAAAGAAAACTAGAAGTCTTAATTGGGAAAATCACCATGAAGAAACGACATTCACCTTTACAATTCTTTAAAGGACCCACAACTAAGAATATGTATTGTCATCTATTTGATTCAAACCCTTCCCTAAGCACCATCTTAGATTAACTAAAATCTCATTTGGATTAATTTAATTTGGCCATAGCTAATTAGTGGTTCGAAAAGAAAATAACTCGCCATTTTTGAAGTCTAGCTTGGGGACCACTAAAGGCATCATCTTTGTACTAATACACTCAAAGTCCCAATAAACATCTTTGGAATAAACTCTATAAACATGACTTCTGAGCTGATGATAGCACAGCGTCCGCTGCCTGTGCCTGGATCACAGTACAGGAGAAATTCAGGAGGAAGGCACATGGTCTCTGTGTAATTGAGGGGATTCCAATGTGGCTTTAGAACAATTTTGTTCCTAGGTCACAGGATATCCAATTGAGATTGACAGTGCCAGGAATGGTTCAAGGCTAGATCCGTTCATGTAAGCATGTCGTTGCCTGGTATTGTGAGAAGCAGCCATACTCTGCGGCTAAGAAGGCTAAGCAAAATAAGAAACAGAAAAGCATGAATAAGCTACTCATATACACATCAGTGTCTACATTTCCATCCTTTTGAGAACTAAATAATCATTACCAGTAGGAAGAGAAACAAAACATAGGAGCCAAGTTGGGCAAGTCAATACCTATCTACCCAGAATAAATTGCTAATAAGAAGCTGAGCTAGCACAGGCTGATAAATAACAAGATTACCTAACATGACGAAAGGAGCTGCTTTCTCTCATGTTGATAATTATATCAATTCAGAGGAAGACAAGTTGGCTTTCACCGGGTTAGTGCCAGATTATGCTGTAAATCAATTTCATGTTCTCAGATCGCTCTCCTGTGGTCCAGGGCCTGTGTACATCCAGCAGCTGATTCCAGGTTGTGTTTCCTGAGTTGCTCAGTCACTGCCTCTGTGTCCAGTGTTGATTTGTCCAGAAGGCTTGGGCTCTGTGTACAGCCGTGTTTCTGTGCTTCATCTAACATATTAACTATCTAAGGATCTTGCTGAAATGCAAATTCTTATTCAATAGGTGTGTGTGTGTGTGTGTGTGTGTGTGTGTGTGAGAGAGAGAGAGAGAGAGAGAGAGAGAGAGAGAGAGAGAGAGAGAGAGAGAGAGATTCTGAGCTGTTAATAAGCTCGCAGATGACACCAAATGCCACTGAACCATGGAACATGTTCGCTTAGAAGAGTACTAGGCAAAAGGGATCCACAGGAATGAGAAGGGACCGGGATTTTGAGAGATTAGGGATGGAAGAGTTTTGTGGACTTTGGGATGATGGTCAACAGGAGATGTCTAATCTCTGCCCTTCCACATGGAAAAAGACCTAAGGAACAAGGGAACAATTACATTTTGAGCAAAAAGACTGAAGGAGAGAAAAACAGTGTGGGGCACAGGAAGACACACTGGCCACACACCTTGCTTTGGCTGCCTCCCTTCCAAGTGGGGCAGGGAACACCAAGAGAGACTTCTGAGTGGGAAAAGCTAAGAAAACAAATCACTGCTATAGAAGATACCCGAGTCATCACTACTGGTCACTTAATTGTTCTCCATGACTCTGGGCCAAGCTTAGGAAACTGCTTAGAGTTCCCAGGACAACACAAGTCCAGAAGAGGAGCCTCTATCATGCCTCAGTTCTTGTGAGGCTTCTATTCTGTGTGGTTTTTTTTTGTTGTTTTGTTTTGTTTTGTTTTGTTTTGTTTTTAACTGGGAGCCACAGTAGACCATGTCCTGCTATAGCTTTCCATTTATGTCCATGCCTAACTTCTCTATCCCTTCATTACTGTGGTTTTGCTGTCTCTTTTACACAGATGGTAATACATCATTTCCTGGCTAAGCAGCATCATTGCAACAAACGTCTTAGGAAGCATACCATTTCTATTCCAGTCACTTTCATCACTGAGCTTTCCAGAGCAGGTCTACAGTGGAGATGCCATCTGTGGGAGATAGAACTAATTTGTAGCCTTGTTCCTAGGATGTAGTGCTTCAGATTTGGGAGCATCTCCAATGTTTGTATCCTAGCACCCCATTTAAAGCTATCCCCCACCCACTGCGGCACAGGTACACTGGCTCAGTGAAGAACTTGTGCCTGTGTAGGCAGAGCAGCTGTGATAACCTGTGAGTGAGCGCTCGCCCAATGTCCCATGCTTCTGGGAACTGGAGCCCCGGGTAAACAGAAGCATCCAATACCAGATACCCAAATTTTAAAGCATATATTAAAGTCCATGAAGCAAAATAGTTAGCAACACAATAATAAAAGAAGAGATAACTATTTTCAACTCAGTGATGGTCAGATCAGAGATATGAGTCTTCACTTAGAGCATTAACAGGCATTGGCAGAACTGTGAGAGCAGCTGAATGTACATTCCCCCTTTGCACACACCAGACCTTCTCTAGGATAGACCATATATTTGATAGCAAGGTGAGGTTTAGAAACTGAAGATTAAAATCATATGTAATATACTTTCTAGCCACAGAGAGGGTGCGCCTGCAAGTGGAAACATAGCTGAGTGGTAGATAAACCCCCTTGACTAGGATGGATAAGGTTTTGTGGACCAGCACTGAAGGAAAGGTTCTCATTATAATCACATGGTATAAAACAAAGACTCAACAGCACAAAAGAATCATGGAAAATTAACAAATATTTTGAAATTGTAAAGTATATTTTCAAAGTGCCAAGACTATAAAGGAAAAAAAAGTTATTCTGAGACAAAGACAATAGAAATAAAACATATCAAGGCTTATGAAATGCAGCAAGAGCAATTCTGAGGTGATTTCATAGTAATACACGCTATCTTTGAAATAATAAAATGCCCCAAATACATAGTCTGGGATTTAATCTGAAAGGCATAGAAAAAGAACACCGATTAAGTCCAAAGTTATCAGAGAGAAGGAAATAATAAATTTCAGAAAAACAATCTAAAAAATTCATTAAAAAGTAAAATCAAAAGTTTTCTCTTCTTTTTTCCCAGAAAATGAGACTAGAAAACCTCAAGCCAGGCAGACTAAGATAAGACTCAGATAGAAAAGCCAGAAAGGAAAATAAAGATATCACAACAGATGCTTCCAAACTACAAGGAGTCATAAGGAATATTACAAATAATTATATGCCAACAAATTGGTTAAGTTAGAGGAAGTGGATGGAGTCCCAGAAAATCACAGCCTACCTAGATTGAGTCAGGAAGAAACAGGAAGCTTGAGGGAAGTAATAACAAAAGAGAGTTTGAAGAAATAATTAATATTTTCCAACAATAACAACAACAAAAAGCGCAGGACCAGCTGGCTGTGTGGCTGATTCGACCAGCTATTTCAAAGAATTACCAATACTTAGGGGAAAAAAATGAAATAAAGTAAAGCTAGGGGAATGTTTCCAAATGTATCGCACAAGGCCAGCATTATCGTGGATACGCAAGCCAGGTAATGATATCACCAGAAAAGAAAACTACAGATCAATATCTCTAATAAACACTGATGTCAAAATCCTCAACAAAACACTAGCAAGCCAAGTTCAACAACACATCAAAACCAGCATAGACCACAACCAGTGAGAATTTTCCTTGGCATGAAAGGCTGGTTTTAATGCACACAAGTCAATCAGTGTAATACATTATATCAGTGAGATAAAACCCGAAAGCCCGATAATCATCTCAGATGATGCAGAGAAAAAAAAAAAATCTTGACCAAATTCAGAATATTTTCTTGCTAGCATTTCTTAACAAATTAGGTTTATAAGGAACACAGCAAGACCCATTTATGAAAACCCCATAGCTAACTTCATAATCAGTGGACGACTAAACATTTACAGCATTTTTTTTTCACATTAGGTATATAAAAATAATCTAGAGCAGTGGTTCTCAACCTGTGGGTCATGACTCCTTTGGAGGTCATATATCAGATATCCTGCATATTATATATTTCCATTACAATTCACAATAGTAGCAAAATTACAGTTATGAAGTAGCAACTAAATAATTTAATGGTTGGGGGGGTTGACCACAGCAGGAGGTACTGTATTAAAAGGTCACAGCATTAGGCAGGCTAAGATCACTAAAGCAATGTACAAATTTAACATCCTTTCCATGATAATTTTAATAGTATCCTTCATAAAAAGCAGAAAAAGTAATCTTAAAATTTGTATGAACCATACATTAAAAACAACAGTAATAACAACCTAAGCAATACTGACGAAACAAAGCAAATCTGGAAGCATTATCCTTCCTGGATTAAGATTTTATCATCATAAATCAATAGTGCACAAAACAACAAAAGCAGGCCATTGGAACAGAATAGAGAGGCCAGAAATAAATATAAGGCCAAGGAAACACAATAGGGAAAAGATATGTGGCAATAAGTAGTGCTGGGAAGACTGGCTTTCCACATGCAAAGGGATAAAATTAGTTCTTCTTACACAATATGCAAAAATCAACTAAAAATGGAAAAAAAAGGTTCTAGCGTAAGTCTTGAAAACAAATAAACAAAAAATTCCTAGAAGAGACCATTAGAGAAAATCTCCTCTTTAGTTCTAGCAATGATTTTTTTTTTTTTTTTTAATTTACACCATGCAACAATGGAGGAAGAAAGGACTACATCAAACTGAACATGTTCTTCACGACAAACCAACAAAACGAAAAGAGAATGTCCACACCGGGAAAAACACAGCTCACGTAGCTAACGAGGACCAAACGTCCCATATGAATAAAAGACTCTTACAATTCAGTGCCCCAAACACCACAAATAACCTGATTAAAACACCTGGACAGGCATTTCTCCAACACAACTAGACATAAAATAGCCAGCATGTGAACGTTATTGACCAGCACAGAGCAGTGGTGCATACACACTGAGTTAGGGTGTCTCTTTCTTATTCACAGACTGAACTATTGATGTCCATGTTGGGAAGAAAAGGAACCCTCGTGCACTCTTGATGGGAATGTAAATTCATAGTCATTTTTTGAAAATTGTATGGCATGTTCAAAGAAAATTAAAAGTGCAATTCCTACATGACTCAGGAATTGTTCTTATGGAGTATAGTAAAGGAGATTAAATTATCAACCACTAGCAATACCTCAACTCTTCTGTTTGCATTAAAAAAAATAAATAAATAACAGACAAGTTACAGAAACAGTTTGAGTGATTGTTAACAAATTAATAAATAAAATTGACAGAAATAAGCTGTCCCCATGATCATACCCTTACACTCACTGATTAGGGAATATTACAACCCTTGTTAAAGAAACTCTTTTCAGCAGCTGGTTTAAACACTGAAACTCATAAGAGACCAATGTGCACAGAATAAGAGACTGTGGAAAACTCATCTCTGAATTTGGTGTCTAGATCATTCCCCCAACACACATACAAACATACACAAACACACACACACATGCATGTACGCACGCAGCTTAGTGGCCATCCTAAGAGGATGAAGTGACTGAAAAAGCCATATGTAGTAGAGATGTGTAGTAAGACAGCATTTCCTGGACAAGGCAGGAATGATTCAAGTATGGACTCAAAGTGCTGTGACTTCCTACTCATTACCAACTTGAGGTCAAGTCAGCCAAAATTCCGCGTGGAAGGGGGAAGGGTTGGTGAATCTCCACCTTGTACAGCTTTTTGTTTGTCAAATGGTGGGGTACCATCTTTCATCTCGTGAAAGCATGCACTGTTAGGTGGAAATTTTTGCTTTAGAAGGCAAGTCCTTGTGGTGAAGCCACTGACACCTGCGTGTCAGGATGGGGGGTGGAGGCAGCGATGGCCCTAAAACTCTCTCAGTGTCTGACTGTTCTTCAGAGACTCTTGGATTCATCGTCAGAGACCACCTCAGCACGACAACACCGAGGCCACAGCAGACCTCGGCTGCGCTTTTCTAGAACATCCTCCTGGCAGCCCATATTTCATAAGAGTCCTCATTGATGAATGGAAGTATCTGTATTCACAAGGAACATGCCACAGGCAGCAGGGACTATTTTCCCCTCTCAGCTTCCTGTCATTTGTGGTGTTCTCTTGGAAAACCGCAGGGCTCGGCAGTAACAAGCGGCTGTTTACAGAGCTCCAGCTGTAATTAAGTCAGATTGGATCTGCTCTCTAGTACGGTGAGGAAATACACCGCCATCCATCATGTCCAAACTGGATGGGGGCGGGCTGGGGGATAAAAGCATTCTTCGGTTTGTGCATGTTCAAGCTGGGGAACATGTGAAGGAAAAGACACTTTTGCGGATTAGAAAGGGGTTGTGGGGGATGGAGGGAGGGCAGGGGGGCTGAGCTTCAAGGAGCCCACGGTATGGAAGGAGAAAGGGGAGACAGAGCCTTATCTCAGAATGGACAGTCTCCAACACAATAGGGCTCGGTTGGAGGGACAATTAGGGGCTATGTGAAGTGACACTGCTCCCATGTTCATTTTCACAGAATTCTGCGTTTCCTCTCCTGCTCATCAAGTTGATTAAATTCTGAAGAAAAAGTCTATTTATTTTGCTAAGCCTCTGTCTTCTCCATGAGAACGGCAATTTACGGGAACAAGAGTTCTTGCTCATTTGCACTATTGCATTGGAAGCTCTGACTGGAGAATATGAGGTACTATGTTAGCTCTCTGTGGCCACCAGGCCAAATCAGCACAAACTGGGTGGCTTCAATCAGCAGAAATTTTACTCTTACTGTTCAGGTGGCCAGAGGCCCAAATATTGGGCTGCCAGCTAGCCTTATTTCCTTCGTAGGCGTGTGCCCAGGCTCCCCCATGTTTTATCTCTATGCACTTGCCATCTCTGAGAGTAAGAGCTTGAATTCTCTGGCTTATAACTGTGCCCAGTTATAATAATTCCAATCATTGTCTCCATGGGCAACGACACCTTTATTTTCCTCTTTTTTTTTTTTTTTTTTTTTTAAAAACAAAGTGACATCAGTTATTGGATGTAGGATCCTGCCAACTTCAATCTGGCCTCATTTTCACTAATTATACCTGCAGAGTTCATATTTCTAAGTAAGTTGCATTCTGTGGTTCCAGAGGAATCTGAATTTTAGGGATACACTGTTCAACCCACTGTAGATGCTCAGTGCTGCTGGGTAAATGAGTGAGGTGAGATTTCCTTTTGCTTCTGTTTTTAATCATGGGAGAAAAAAAAGAACACGAAAGAAGGGAGAATTGGGAATTTCTTCTAAAGTAATCAAGCTGGAGTAAAATGTGATATATTCTATATTTAATAAAATCAGTCTGGAATATCAGAGGACAGAATCACCCACACTCAAGCCATGGAGGTCACAGAGTAGTGATCCACACCTTTAATCCCACCAGGCAGGAGACAGATCTTTCTAGATTTCTGTAAATTTGAGGCCTAACAACCAACTAGTGGTAGCTCATACCTTTAATCTTAACTCTAAGATTATGATTTAGAGTTGAACCCAAAAATAAAACATCTGGGCAAAAAAGATATATAAGGAAGAAAGAGGCAAAAATGAAACATTCTATAAAAGCAACCAGACAAGCTGAGGACCTGTAGAGATAGCAATGACCCTGTTCAGCCTGAGAAGTTGGCTGGGTAAGAATTGGCTGTGATTTGTTTGCTTTCTCTGATATTCCAATATTTCCCTAATATCTGGCTCCAGGTTTTCATTATATACCTACTAAAATTCATGCAATAGCAAAGTCTTGTTTGCTGAGTGAAAACAAGAGTCCATTGCTCTTAGGAATGTTCTAGTACGATTATATTAGGATATAGACAGTGTCTCTGGATATGAGACTGTTAGAGGGTCTCTGAGCAGAGTCAGTCCTTAATGTTTGCAAGGCTCTTAGCTATAGCCCTTTAGGAGACATTGTGGCTCCTAACAGTAGACCCAATATGAGCTTTTCTGTAAGTTGAATGCGGTTGGATAGCTTGAAAATGCAAACAAGCATTTTATGGAAGCATTTGAATTGAAATGTTAGGAAAAAAACCTAAATCCTCATCAAAAAAAAAAAAAAAAAAAATCCTGATAATTTAGTTGAAATCTTTCATGCTGTCCTTATAGGTTGAGGTGGTTTTAATTTTGAATTCTATGTGAGCAGAAGCTCATGGATCTCCAGTGATTTTCTTCGAAGTTTTACTTCTTCACAGGATTTCTGAAACTTTAATCATAATAAAAGAGAAGAGAGTTGAGAGAGATAGTTGTTTTCCCCAAACTGCATATAGCTTCTATATAGCTCGGGCTTTGATTACTGATCCTATATATTACTGTGCACACGATAAAGCCTACTCAGGTGTGGGACAATGAGGCACATCGTCTGACAGTGTGGACATAATCCTTCTTGAGGCCAAAGGCCACTGTCTATATCCTAATATGATAGAAGAGAGGAAATAGTATTCTGATGGAGATGCTCTGGGGTCTTGAGCTCCCTAAAGTCTAGTTAGAGTAAAATAAGGTCTCCCTTCTTTCACCTACAGTAACATAGTGGCCTGGAGGTCTAAAACATAAACCATTCTTATCATTTGAGGAGGAGTAGCCTGGTCTGGAGCTCCTTGGAAGGCTAACAAGTGGGAGCCAGTATCATCATTAGTCCTTATAAACTTGTATCCATTCTTGAGGACAAGAAATAAACAAGGAAAAAGACAGCATTCCATAGATAACTAGCCATGAGCTGACCAGAAGTAATCCCACTAGAGAGGAACAGTTGCTAAGAACAAGGAAGATGGCTGATTAACTTGGCAGGAGGATAGCCAGGATGGACTGGTTTGATGTGTAAGTATTGGCAGAGTAATCAAGAGTTAACAAGAAAAGAAAACAGGTAAAGAAATCCCAGATTGGGTTTCTTGAAAGTCTACAGAGTGAGCTTTCTGACTAATAATACTCACAAGGGCTTGGGGATATAGAGTTGGTAGAGCGCCTACAATGCACGGGTCCCTGTATAAATGGAGTGCTGAGACATTCAGGTAATCCCAACACTTGGGAAGTAGAAATGGGACTTCAAGGTCATCATCGGCTACACAGGGAGTTTGGGGCCAGCCTGGACTACATGAGACTCTGTATAAAACAAATAATACAAAATACTTATGACAACTGAAGTGATGGGAAATTGGATCAAGTATTTGAATTCATTCTTCCTAATTTGCTGGCTTTTAACTTTTGGTATGCTCTGATTCAAATGGTCTGCTGTCTTCTTTTCCCCACACTTACCATTATTCACTGACCCACGGCTAATTTACTCTCCCATTGATCGGTGTGTCACTTCTAAAATGCCACATCAACAATCATTGCACCAGTAAAGTGTGGTTTAGCTGTGGAGGTCTGACAGCCAGCCTGAGAGCGCTGTGTGTGGGACTCCTGTGGGGCTCTGCCAAGCCCTGGAAGGCAGGCCGTGGTGTTTACTCACAGAAGAGCTGGCTGTGGGAAGGTATTCGCATATGGGTTTCTTAATTCTGAGGAGGAGCTGTATTTGTTTTTATGTAAATAACAGGCAATCTCCTGTTCTGAGGAATCAGGAAGTGAATGCTTCAAAGGATGGGTCCTCTCAGAAGATACTGGAAATTGATCTTGTGAAGAAAGTGGAAAGTAGATACTATAGTGACTAGCCAGTGAAGCTTCTGTATCCACTGAGAAGGGATTGGCTCTGATCTAGACTTGACAGGGATTTTTGCATAAGCAGAGGCCCCTCGTGGACCAGTGGTTAGTTCTGAGAATCTTCTGCTTTTGAGTGAATGACACCCTTGGCCTCTTGCAGAAGGCTGGGTTTGAACCTTCTATAAGCTCTGATAACAGCTGGGGATTCCTCTCTTTCTGCCACCCACAGCTTCCCAAGAGGCCAGATGAAACAGATTAGTTGTACAGTCCCTTTCTTCTCAGGCTCTGCTTTTCCTCCTCTTCCTCTGTGACCCTGATCACTTTAAAACAAGCAAATATAAAATTGGACTCCCCTTGCTATCTTGGCTGGTGGGCGGCTTCCCCTGTCCTATTCTGACTTCTTGATTTTCTTCTGTTCCTAACAGGTAGTTACATGAATCCATATCAATTGTGACAGCATGCACAAGACCTGTGCAAGTTCATGCCAAACATAATCCCACCATGGAGCGAACAAGGTGGACACAAAAGCCACTCACTAGATGAGAAACTACTGGCAATTGACAGCTGACAGACGAGTCAGTTTCTTTAGAGACCTGACCCCTAGTAGTTAAACTATATTCCAAGGCATGCTCCTTTCCCAAAGTAGTCAGGCAATAAAAACTGGACTCTGTTGAGGGTAACAGGTGAAGTTGATGGGCAGTGAGGTGAGTGTGTAAAGGGCTGGATGTGGGAGGAGTTGGAAGAGGGAGGTCATTAAATCCGACCAACTTGCGTTGTGATTCTGCCCTAATTTCTCAGAAAAGATGTCATTCCCCCACATGGAGACCTCCGAGTCATTATGCTAACCCCTAATTTGCGTCATCACCTCATTCTCTTTGCGTGTTTCTCTCATGCCTCTCAGATCTTTTAGATCCAGCAGAAGAACATGGCTGGAGGTTAGCTCCCCAAATTACTTATTTTTGTGGTGGGAATAAATATGGAAAGAAACACTAGGGGTTCATTCCATAAGGGCAGCCTCAGTAAAAAAAACCACACACACACACACACACACACACACACACACACACACACACACACACACACACACACACACAATCTTGGTACTATCATCAGGCAGCACCTATAGTTTATGTTGGAAAGGTTCAGAGTGGAAGACCAGCTTACCAGTTTCTTGAATGTTTCTGAAAGCCTTCCTACTGAGTGACATCAGAGGTCACGGGGCCACACCTAAAGATGTAGCCAACTAAGGGTGAGTTTAGAAATTCTTATCTCTCTTTCTAGGCTGCAGTTCTGAGGACAGTGGGCGAGCACATCATGGTACATGTTTCCAATTTGTCAGCTCAATATTTAACTCTCGACTGACAAATAGCCCTCAGGTGGAAGTGAAGCATAATTGCAGCTAAGGAGGATTACTACTACAGATTCCATAAACTAGATGTGGACAGGTCAGACAGTACTGTGCCTGGTAACTCTGATGAGTGAGCGCATTGATAAAACCCTGCTGCTATTCTCAGAAATGATTTTTAGCAACTGGCTGCTAAAGTCCTTGATTTTTCTCTCTTGCACACCCACATGAAGAGTGTAACTTTTTTTAAGTGTGAAAATTCATTAAAAAGTGCTATTATTTTAAAGTATGCCCAATGTTAAGGTGTTTAGTGTGAAAATAAATATACATGAGTGGTTCTTCAATGTCAAGAGCTTTTACAGCCTGTTTATTTCTCTCTTGTAAATCACTATCCTCAGGATTTGAAGAATAAAATGAAAAATTGGTATTTGCTTATGCACATTTAAAATACTAGTCAAATTAGTAGAATCTGTCAGTCCCGTGACCAAAGCATGTGCTATCTTCAACAAGGATCTTACCATCAAGTTCTTGTGGGTAATCAAGGACAACGAAAACAGTCTACATTGTTTTAGGGTCTCTAGGACAATAAATTGGTAGCCAAGATGCTTCCTCCAGACTAGCTGGTTTTAATGATACCAGAAAGTCCTATTGGGAAAGAAGCCATCAGCAATCAAGAGCATTCTATAAATGCTGTGCACTGCAATAATGACTGTTAACTATAGTGGGCTGCTATGTGCATGTATTCATTAGTGGCATTGATGTTATCATGTTATGAGGATGACAAACCTCTTCCCTTTTCTGATTGGATTTAAGGCCAAATGCCCAAGAGGAAACGTATTCCTGGTTCTGTAAATCTGTCCAAGATCAAGTGGCTGGGGAACTCATGAACCCCAGTTGTGACCCTACTACTATTATTCTGCTAAATGGACACAGTGTGAAGTTGCCCTCTCCATTTGTATCTCTAGACCCTCTGACTAGTGTCTCAGACCACAGCAGAGAAGTTTCTTTTGCAGTGGGTGGTGGTCGACATAAAATCTTGGTGCACAGAGAATAAATATTAATGGAGGGTTCACCCACAAATGTGACCTCTGCACTATAACCCTTTCTCAAAAGGCTTAGGAGGAAGCTGAAGGATTGTTAAGAGGCCGAGGTAAGGAAGTCAGACTGAAGCAGTGTCTTCTAGATCAAGCCAGTCAACATTCTAACCTGGAGCAGGGAGGGACTCACGAGTCCTCCCCCCACATCAACTGACTCTATAACTGATGGAGGCGGGTCAGTTTCTTAAGGTTGTGGCCTGTGGTATGTTTACCCTATTTCAGTGAATGGTTCTATTCCTAAAAAGCACAAATGGAAATTGGTAGGTTAATTTAAAAAAAAAAAAAAGTCACAAAAGTGGGCGTTATGGGATGGTAGAGGATTAGGGAAGAGTTGGGGGAGGAGTAGGGTGTGAATATGATCAAAATACATCATATGACATTATCAAAGAATTATTATATTAAAATGGTACCTTTCTAAAAGTGTTGTTGAGAATTTTAGAGAACACCTATTTCACAGTGTGTGCTTAATTTTAAAAAATGAAAGATGACATGAAGTTGCAGAGGGGCATATCTAGGAGGAGGTGGGGGGAAAGAGAGGTTACATATCAAAATATACTATAAAGAAGTCTGAAAGAATAAAAGTATTTAATATTTAATAAATGAATAATATGTTTACTTAATTTTAAATAAAAATATATTTAAGTCAGACAGTGGTAGTGCACACCTTGAATCCCAAGATTCAGGAGGCAGAGGCACGTGGATTTCTGTGAGTTTGAGGCCAACTTGGTCTACATGGCTAATTCTAGGACAGCCAGGGTTTCACAGAGAAACTCTGTCTCAAAAAGTCAAATACACACACACACACACACACACACACACACACACACACACACACACACACTTACGAAAAGATAGATCTGAATGAAACATCATCTTTTTTCAAAACCATTTGGTTATTAAACATCCACTGAGCCATGAGTGTATACCCAGTCATGCCCTAAAGTAAATAAAAACAAGGCATAAACTCTGCTCTTAAGAAATTCACAACACTTCCAATAAGATCAATTGAGGTTACCATTTTGTATGGCTTCTTGCATGTAATAGAGAAATTAAAATTTGCACATCTCTCCAGATATGACATATGCCTCCTTTAGAAGCATTAATTGTACATACAATCTTTATAGCCATACATATCTTCTTTGCATAAGGAAGATACTTATGAAAGAATATGCTTTAAAAAAATTACAGGGATCGATTTCTAACCTCTAATTTGCCCCAGGCCTGCAAGGTAGAATGGGATTGGATTTTCATTGCTCATAGGGAGATTCAGAAGCTTGAGTGACGACATTCATTACTTTTAATTTTTCCTTTCAGGTTCTTTTTGCAGGCTAAGAAGCACCTTTCCCTTACCCGTGGTAAATTCTTCCTTCCTCCTTATTTCTTTCTTTCCGGCTCCCACAAGATGCCTGTTGCAAGTCCTCGGTTTTCTTGCCCATCACATAGAGGCTGTCTTCATGAAGGGCTGGGCTCTGTCCAGATGGGACTCTTCCGAGAACTCTCAATGACAAGTCCCCCTCCTCATTGCCATGCTCCCCTGGAACTGTCTTATTTTGCTTCCTCATCAAAATTGTTTTGTGGATTCTCTCCCATTATTGTCTTATTTTGATGTAATGGCCCGCAAATTCAGCCCTATCACGCCATGGAGACAAGTTGCATCATAGATGACCTCATTGGTGCAAAGCTAATGACTTTGTTCCATTTTTATTTCACTTCATTGTTTTGCATCATTGGCAACTTTGATGACTCCTTCCTTTAATGAATTTAAAATATGTAAGCGTCATACCCACTCTACTAATAATAGTTATCCACATCAGAAGTGTATTGGACAGTACTTTGCAGTCTCCTCCTTCACAGACCTCTCCAGTCTTCCCATCTCTAAGACTTCTTGACAGTTTCATGTGTATTTTCTTGCAGAAACTGTTCTTTTAACTGGGCATGGAAGAACGTGCCTCGGTGTTTAGAAGTCTGAGGCTGCTATCTAGAGATTGAGGTTAGCCTTGGCTCTGAAGCAAGACTTGATCTCAAAAAAAAAAAAAAAAAAAACAAAAAAAACAAAAAAACCCAAAAAACAAACAGTGACAGAATTGGAAAATCCACTGCATTTGGCAGAAGCAGTCACTTCGGATTTGGCTAACATGCCAGTGAGACCACAGCTCATGTATCAGCCTCTACCCTGCTCTTTTTCAGCAGTGTGCTTTGAACACCTGCATATACCCACATCCACCAACTCCACTTTTGATAACTCAGCACATTACAAAGTCTTCCTTCTGGGAAGAGTCTGCATTCCAGACCACAGCAGTTCCCTTCCTATGAGGATGACTTTTCTGTCTTCATTGCAAGTCTCAGCCCTTGTAACTTGCATTTCTCTGTGGTAGGTACCACCCCCTCCCGTGGTCAGAGTCACTACCATTACATTATAGACTATCACCTTACCTCCTTTCCAGATCTCTTCTTTATACTTAACTGACTAATGTGCATTCCCTCTTGGATATATTTCTAAAGTCTAGAATCCGTCACTCCAGGACCTCAGTACACTCTTCTGTTCTCATTTCCAAATGTTGCTTCTCTCTGGATTCCAATCACAATGGATACTAGACTTGTTCAACAAATTGTTAACTTCATGTCACCTCTTAAACATCTTATGGTCTCAACCTTCATGTCCTTCAGCAAGATCATCTTTACTTTTCTCTAAACCTTGTCCCTATATAAACATTGTTATCACTCTCTCTGTCATACTATCTGATGATGTTGCTTTGTAATTGCTTCTCATTGTCCTCTTCTGACTCTGTGCTCTAGTATTTCTGAAGATAACTCATGGTGTGCCTGTTTGTCCATAGTGCATAGGTGTAATATATTGTTAATAAGCTAATGCATTTACTGCCACAAACTGGTATTTAATACCATTGAGAACTGTCAATATTTCTTGGTTGTTGGGCAGGGTGGGGTAGACCTATGACACATCCTTCTTTCTGTCCAGCACTTATTTAACTAGATTCCAAGAATCCTTAAAAATAATAGGAAATGCTCAATAGCTCCTGAATTTGCTCTACTTGATATACATACCATTTTTAAATCAGAGCAACAGGACAATTGGTTATCAATTATTTCTACAACTGGTAATTCAGGTAATAGTCTCCCATTCAATTCTGTGAACCTCCCTTTTCAAAACTCTGAAACTTTTGGGGGATTATATTTCTTATTTATCTTTTGGTCTCAGGAACTTGATTCCAAGTAACAGGGAAATAGATGTCCAGGCTCATCTCTTAAGGAAGGGGTTCAGGGTTATATTTAAGACTACGGAAGGTAGAACCAAGGTCAGCAATGTCTGCTCGCCATATCAATTTAAAATATTTGAGGTCATTTTTTTTTAAAAAAACTTTTACCTGAGCCTCTTTGATGAAGCTATGTCCTAGTATAGTTGCCAAATAAATAACAAAGGCAAAATACTTTGTTTGGGACCAAGCAATCTCAAGTACCTTTTCCTTCCAGGTTGGAGAGGTTCTGGGAGGTGGGGCTGGAATGGAGTTCTCTGAGTGTGGAAACAGTCCTTGAGTGCCTCAGATCCATCTTCATTTTAAGAGCAATAGAGAGACTGGGTGCTGTTGGATGTACTATTGGGTTGGAGCTTCCCACACGTACATTGTTGTATAGGTATAATGATTTCCATTTTGCCCAGATAAGTCTGTCCTAGGTCACAATGTGTAGCTTACAAACACTCATGACTCACACATGTCCCCACTGCAGGGAGATTTCTTAAGAAAAAGATGAGGCATACTCTCAATTTAGAGAACACAATGCTTTCTATCGTAGTGTTATTTTTGTTGTGTGGCAATAACCACAATATTTTTCTAGTGGGATATTGCTGTTTTGTCTTTTTTTTCCTCACTTGCTGGAATGAGTCACTGATTTTTAAAAGCTTAAGGAGGCGATTGAATAAACTGTCCTTGTCAAAGCAAGGGCTGAAGGAGGTTTGTTTGGTTGTTCCAGGTTATGTTAAAGATAGAGTTTTATTTTAAACATAATTACATGTTCTTTTCCATAGAGAAAAAAAACCACACACACACAGACACACACACCACACCACACACAAAACAACAAAACAAACAAAACTGAGGCATGGTTTCAGATTACTCAGCCCACCATGGATAACTGAATAGTTTAGGGTACTTTTGTATTCTGTGAGAGAAGGGGGTATTGCAAGGTGGTGAGGAAAACAGAGTATCTCAGCGGGTCACCCTTCACATGATGCTCAACATTGTCTTTGGAGTCCTGTACCTTAATTGAGAAGTCAAGAATGTGAGCACTATGTCCAGAGTTGACCCTTCAGAAAGGACAGATAAGAGGCAGCAGGAGAACCAGTAAGATGGCTCAGTGGGTAAAAACACTGACACCAAGCCTGAAAATACAAGTGTGTCTTTCCTTACACATCCACAAAAAAAAGTAATGTAATTTTTTAAAGGAGGCATTAGAAAACAATGCTCTTGAGCTACAACAATTTTGTAAGGCATCATTTCATCGCTTCAGTGCCTCCAACATCACGGTTAACTTATAGTCTTTGTTTCTTTTCCAGTATCCTTTGCAATTAAAAAAATATGAGTTCTATGAAAATCTCATATAGTGTATTTTGATCATATTCACCCATCACCTCAGTCCTTCCAGATTCCATCCCATTCCATATTCCTAACTATTGAACTTTGCGCACCTTTAAAAAAAAAAAATCCATCAATTACAGTTGGTGCTGCCCATATATTCTTGGATGTGTCTCTTTCCACTAGAGTGTGGTCAACACACTGGAGAGCACACCCCTAAAGAAAACCAACTCTTTCTTTCTTAGGAGCTGTAGTTCCTCAGCTAGGGTGAGAACATCATACTCACATCCTTTCTGCACACGGGAATTCTATCTGAGCTTCCATAGGTCTGGTGCATGCTATCTCAACTGCTGTGAATTCATACTTGTAGTTGTTGTGCTGGGTCTAGAAAACACTGTTTCCACTGTTTTCTTGTAGCCTCTGGCTCTTTGCAATCTGCACCATCTGCAATGATCCCTGAGCCTTGGGAAGAGCAGGTAGGATATAAATGTGCCATTTAGGGCGGGGTCTTCCACAGTCTTGTTGTGCCTGAACCTTGCTAAGTTGTGGAGCTCACTGTGCTGATTGCTATTTCCTGCAAAAGAATACTCTGTGATGAGGGTGGAAAGAAGCAGTAATCTATGGGTATAATGCTAAGTCATTAGGAGCTAGTTTAATTCCATGGCCATTTAATAGAATAGTAATCGTAGGTCTTTCCCTAGGGCCTATAATGTGTCTAGCCACAGATTCCTGGCTCTGCTATCTGTGCCAGATACAAGTTTCAACTTGTGCAGCAGGCCTTAAATACAATCGGAAAGTGGCTGGTTATTCCATGACTTTCGTGCTATTACCGCACTTGTGGGTACGTCTTGCCAGGCTGGTCATTGCTGTAGCTTGCTGTGCTGACTTTTCTTTCTTCTTAATCTCTACACTTCCCGGAACCAAAACCTATTTCTGTCCAGTTTCATTCGCTGTCAAAACAGCTGTCTTGTCCCAATTCATCAAGCGCCAGTTGGACACTGGGGACTTCTAAGTGAGAGCTTCAGTCCCCTTTCTTCCCCAAATCCCAAGCTCATATCAAGAGGCCCTGGTGACATTTATTTATGTCTAACGCATCGTTCAAATTCACAGTGTCCCAAGTGTGTGACTATTTAATCATCAACCATTCACCTATTAGTACAATTTCCCCCCTATTAGAGCTTAATAAAAGTCTGCCTTTCTATATCAGAATGATGCTTTTCTGATTCTCCTTTTCTTTTCTCATGTAAACAAACTATGAACAAATCATATGAAGTCTTTGAATTAGACTTGGATTCCACCTCCTTCTCACTATGTACATCTCTCTCATCCTGGCCCAAGGCACCCTTCATCTATTTCCGACACACCAATGAGCTCTTTGTACATAGATTAAATGGCATTTGACTATAAGTCAAAATTCCTACATTCCTTTGCAACGGTCCCTGCCACGTGTTTCCTATATTCACACAATTGTAACTTTGATTGTATGCCTTGATAAACTACCACTGCCTCACTTTACTTCAAAAATTAATCTCCTTGCTAATCACTGAACAGGCCAGCCATGTTCTTCTTTAAGGGGGGGTCATTAAAAGACAGATTTGGGGGTTCTGTTCTCAGAGTTTCTGATCCAGCAGGGCCTGGGTATGGCTGGTTAATGTGCATCTTTGAGAGGCTGAAAGGACTGTTCTTGCTGTTTTAGGGATCACATTAAGAACAGCTGAGTGCACTTATAAATATGCTCACATCATGGCCCAATGTAACAGCAGCTGCTTCATCTAACTCTTGAAAATCTAGTAACTTTTTCTTCAGAGGACATCGTTGGAAACAGCATTCTAGAATGAGGATTGGAGTAAATAATGGGGAAAGCATTTATTGAATACTTACTATATGCTGGTAGTTCCAGTGCGTCAAATAAAATGTTTCATTGGGCCCTAACACAAAGTATACAAGACTATGTCACACATCAGTGAGATTACTTTTCTGAATCATACAACTGATTCTGGAGTCCAGGGCCTGCATTGACCTTGAAGATTCTCCCCTTTCCAAAAAAACAAAAAGCAACTGAAAAAACCCAAACCAAACCAGAACAAAGCAACAATAGGAAAAAAAGTACTTAGTCCTCTTTGGATGACATGGCTTGTTACTAGAGCCATCACTGGAGGGTTGGAAAGACATGAGCAACTGAAGGTGACTTATGGCACAGATACAGTCTGACATTAGAGGCAAACTTCTGTCTAGTGGCGTTTGAAAGGGGAGCCCTGATGAGCAAACCTGTATATTTACAGAGTAGGCTAGCCCCGTGGGGGATGCAGTCTCAGAGTGGATCACAGCCTGCGGGCCAAGTGCAAAAGAGACCATGTTCCTTCTCCTGGTTACCACCCGATAATCCAGGAACCAGTAAACGCAGATCAAAGGAGACTGAAAAGCTCATATACCGAGATTTCGGGTGCCAGGTGCTGAAATAGCTTTCCTTTGAGGGCAAGTAAATTCCCTCAATTGATGGAACAGAAGTAGCTCTAGGCAAAGGCCCCACTTGCTCCCTCATTTAATTGCCTCGCTACCCTCCTCCTTCTGGATGAAGCTTCAATCACTGTACTTTCTAAGCTTGGAACCTCTGGGACAGGTTTCCACTGGCAGGCTTCGTGCACTACAGAGGTGATTATCCAGGCATCAAAATTGCTTTCCTTAGGTCTTTTGAACGCCAACTTCTGAATTGCCTGGATTGCTGCCCTGTGTCTCACCATCCGCGGCCAGTGCAGAGAGCTGAGCTACCTGGCCCAAAGAAAAACACTCTAAACCCCGAGAACTCCAGACCTTTCATTGGTTTTCAACCTTGCTATAGCTATGGTGACCCTCCTCCAGCCAGAAAATTATTGTTGCTACTTCATAACTGTAAAATTTCTACTGTTATGAATTGTATTATAAACGTCTGATACTACAGAAAAGCCGATATGTGACCCTCAGGGGTTGCGACCCACAGATTGAGAACTGCTCCTCAATTTCCCAGGAGAAATTTCCAAGGGCAACAAAGATCAAGTCTTCTGAGATGCGTTGTTCTTCACATTTTTGACTGGGACCATCGATGGAGACTTCCATGGAGATGCTGCCTGTGAAACAGACTAGAAACGGCGCAGGAAAAGTGACCCTGAGTCGATGGTCCTTTCTTTCTTCTACAGAAGAGGAGGGCAAGCACAGGAGCTTCTGCTCCATCACTTGTGTGCATTGCTGTAATTCCCTTAGAGTGCGGTGAGGAGTCAATGAGGAGGCATTGTCCTGTAGTGACTGGAAGCTTCTTTCTCTTCCTCCTCCCCCTCCTCCTCCCCTTCTTCCTCCTCCCCCTCCTCTTCCCCCCTTTTTGATACAGGGTCTTCTTAAGTAGCCTTTGGCTTTTCTGGAACTCACCAAGTAGACCAGGCAGACCTTGAACTCCCAGAGATTTGCCTGTCTCTGCCTCCCGAATGCTGAGATTAAAGGTGTGCTCCACCGTGCCCAGTAGGGGTGGCTTCTTGGGAGCTATTGGAGGGCATTGGTGCTGTAGTCATGGAGATGCATCTGGTGGGAGGAAGTGGGAGGCTCAAGGCATTTAAACATTCAGAACCCCCAAGAGCCATTATGGTTTTGTTTGTTTTTTTCTTCTTTCCTTAGAGGTCAAGTTAAAAACATTTAAAAAAGAGGTCTTATAATTATTCCCCATATCAAGTCCTTATTATTTTGTCTATAGGTTTTGTGGTGTTGGGAGGATGGAACTCAGGGAAGGTCTCATGCATACTAAGCAAGCACCTTGCACTGAGGTATGTCCATGGTCCCTACAGCCCTCTCATCATATTCAGAATGGTTAAAAATTATCTGCTTGTTCTTAATGAGGTCTTCTACACCTCCAAGTCAATAACAGAAAAGGACATGGCATGTTCTCCTTCTTTGTCTGTCTGTCTGTCTGTCTGTCTGTCTGTCTCTCTCTCTCTCTCTCTCTCTCTCTCTCTCTCTCTCTCTCTGTGTGTGTGTGTGTGTGTGTGTGTGTGTGTGTGTGTGTAGGCATCTGCAGAGGCCAGAAGACAGTATCAGATTTCCTGGAGATAAAGTCATAGGCAGTTGTGGGCTACCAGGCATGGATTCTGGGTCCTTTGCAAAAAGCAGAAGGCACTCTTAAAGGCCAAACTCTAGTTCCAAAGACACACTGTTTTCTACCTGCTATGAATATTCTCTGGGAGGGCAGTCTATACCTGAGACCTCATCAGAGGTCTTGGAGGGTACCAAAAATGGAGGAACAAAATGCCACATTTCCTATAAACCTTGGTTTGGAAGTTAAAATATAAACAAGACAACCAGATTATATGGAATGTAGTGTAAACAGGTTCATATACTCATCACTGGCACAAAGAACAGTAGCAGCTCCCAATGCAGTGGGATAAGTATTTGAAGAAGTATTCCCCAGAGGCCCATATGTTAAAGATTTGATCACCAGTCTGTGACCATGTTAGGAGGTGGCAGAACCTCTAAGAGGTGAAGCCTAGTGGGAAGAAGTTAAGTCATTGGAGGCTCCAATTTCTTCCTTTCTCCATTTGCTTGCAGACTGCCATGAGATGAACATGCTCTACCACATGCCCCCATCATGATGTACTGTGACTACACTGGTCCAAAGCAACATGTCTGAGGGACCATGGGTTTAAGCCTTAGAAACAGAAAGTAAGCCTTTATTTCTTTTAATTGTGAATCTCAGGTATTTTGTTGTAACATCAGGAAGTTGATTGACAAAGGCCCTGGTGTAAACAAAACAAGGTTAGAAGACCATCAGCCATTTTATCCCTCCTATGACCATTTGATTTGAGGTAAAGGAACATTGAGGTCAATTGTCCACCCAGCAAGGCTCTCTAACAAGACAGCCAGAAGCATTTAGTCTTTAAAATGACAGTTGGTGAAAACGTTCTGTTTAGGGAGGGTGTCCTCCTCAAAAGAGACAGGAAGAACTTCTGGAAGCAGGGTATTGTTTTCAGAAGAGCGTTTTTCCTTACTCTTCTATGAGAAGCAGATATACCACAGAATGTTTGGTCACGGGAGGCAGATCCTGAGTGTCTTCCTTTGACCTTCATTCCCAGTAGTCAGAGAAAAGAAAAGAAGGAAGGACCAGATTCAGCAAGAGACAGCCCAATGGACCTCTGGAACTTTGGAAATAAAGCAGATTTCATTTGACTCCACCTCCTGTACTTCATTAAAAGAATAAAAGATACTGAGGACTTTGTTAAGGCAAGAATCAAATGAATCTCAGGGTTTGTCTCTTCTGCATTCAAATGAGAGAGAAGGAAAGGCCCAAATATGGAATTGGGCTTCGCTTCTAAGTGTGAGCCTTCATCACTTTCATCGGTGGCCATCTGGCAGCTAGTGCTCCATGGCATTTCTCTCAAGTGACTGGCAACTCCCAACAGTTTCCTTGGCACTGCCGCTGAGAAGGCTCTGTCCTTAGCAATGTTCTAGAAACAGTCAATGCTCAACATAAGCAGGTAATGATGCTTATGCAATCACCACCTTAGATAGTTTCATTATAAAAGAGTTCCCATCTCTCTGCACTAACTCCAAATGCATAGACATCTCTGCTTTGCCTACTTGTCATGAAGCATCTTGACAGAGATGGCAGTTAGGGGAAGAATAACAACACGCACAAGCTTGGAAAAAATCCTCCCCTTGGAGTTTCCACATCAGTGTGTTCATATGCCTGTATGGCACTTCTTACATGGTACTATAATTATCTGTTTATATGTCTGTTGCTTCCAGGAGATTTTAGCACTTAGAGGTGAGAAGACACACCCATTTCACATGCATCCTACACCACTGAGCACAGATACTCAGGATTTAGATGGAACATTTCTCTCTCTCTCTCTCTCTCTCTCTCTCTCTCTCTCTCTCTCTCTCTCTCTCTCTCACAAACACACACATTTCTCCTAGCATACTAGGTTTACAACAGGTAAATTGATGGCCCATTTTTAGAGTATAGACAATTCTTAACTTTTTCAGAAATTGGTGAATCTAAAGGGGATTTCCCCCTAAAAAGTAGGGCCTTCCTATAGGAGTTATGGAGAAAAAAAAAAGCTAATATCCAAAGCAGATATGACCAATACTCCAAGGGTACTTTTCCCAAGGATAGAATGGTTTCTTCTGACAATTCAGTCAATATTTAAAACTGGTAATTGATTCGACTGTCTTAATTCAAGAATTTATGCAGGTTTTTAAGACATCAAGCTGTATTTTTCAGAATTTAGGGAAAGAAAAATTAACAACCCCACAAAATACACATGAACAAAATATCAGAGGTTGGGGAGAAGGCTTCAGCCAAGACTGATGAAAAAAAATGAAACCACAGAGATCCAAATAGGATAGTGCTAAGTTCTTCCATGAATAAAACTCATACATTTTTATGTCCCTGAACCTATATATCATGAGAGTAATCTAGTAGAGAAAATTACCCCCTCCCATTCATTTTTCATGTTCAAATAAAACTCTAGCCTAGCATAGCGATGTCTTTAATCCCAAAGCTTGGAAGGCAAGTAGACATGTGAGAGGTCAAAGCCAGTCTGGTCTCCACAGTGAGATTCAGGACAACTGGGGCCACACAGAAGAAGGAGGGGGAGGGGAGGAGAAGCAAAAGAAATGAGAGGAGAAAAGAGGGGAGGGAGGGAGAGAAAGGAGGGGGGAGGTAAAAGGGAAAAGAAATAAAAAGAGAAGCCATTCTCAATTTCTTTTCTGTAATCTGTACATACAGGCATTTTGCTCTTCTGTGTTTGTCTTGAGGACACACCCACTCCCTAACGTCCAATGCTATGATGCTTAACAAGATGGGTACATCTCTAAGCCTCAGCTAATGGCTACATTATATGGAATAATCTTGGTAGAACAACGTTTCTGAGCAAGGGCAGTACTTAGGAGTTGGGAATGTATTTAAATTGTCATCAAATGAAGTTGAGGTGGCTCATAACATACGAAAAAATGCTCCATATTTCTATCCTCGGGAGTGCTAATTAGAATTACAATGACGTTGTATCTCACTCCAGTCAGAAGAATAGTCACTAAGAACAACACTAAATGCTGGTGAGGGTGTAGACAAGACCTCTTACATGTGGCTTGTACTTGTCACAGCTCTCTACAGGAACAGAATTGATGAACTGACTCTATATTACAAAAGGAATTGATGAACTGAATCTATATTACAAAAGGAATTAATGAATTAGAGCGGCTTACATGAATAGCATTGAGTAGTTCAATGATGGTTCTTAGCATGCTGTAGAGATTAAGAACAAAACATCTGCTCAGGGTTCAGCAGTTTCAAACTGGTTAGGAAGGCCTGTAGAATTTTTGAAGAACGACAGTACTCAAATGACTGGCGGAAGGTTGAAGTTGAGTACTGATGTTAGGAGAGAAGAGCATTAAGGGCGGCAACAAAGTGGATGCACTGACAGGCAGTCAGTGGAACAGAGAAAGTGAGGAATAGAGAAAGTGAAAGCTGTATCTTTTCTGCAGGACCGCTTTATAGCAGAGCCATCACCAGATATCACCAACCCAGAAGGTGGTCCTCCTGGAAATACCACTCCAGAATAGGAACCTGCCCAAGGCTGTGATTCTTGGTTGATTACAGAGAAGAACAGGTTGACAAGGGTTAACCAGTGACAAGAGAAGTCACTCTTGATGTTCCTCAGAAAAGTGAACTTCACCATATGAGCCAGGGAACTATTCCTGGACAGAAGTTTCTAAGACAACAGTCAGGCAGACATTTACCCTTCCCTATTTTTTCTTGGAAAACTTTTCCTAATAGCTAAGTTACGGCACCACCACTGTTGTGTCCATCAACAGAGAATAGATAAAGAAAATGTGATTTATATAAATAATGAAATAATTTTCCAACCACAGAGAATATGAAGTTGTATCATTTTCAGGAAACTGAATGCAACTTGGAATAATCATTAATGAATCAAGAGTCTTAGAATGACACTGTATTTCCTCTCATTCATAGTTCCTAGATGTTATATAGATACATAAAGTCATGCAGCAAAACTGTTCAGGGCAGCAGTTTCCAAACTTCCTAATGCTGTGACCTATTAATATAGTCCTTTATATTGTGGTGACTATAAAATTACTTTGTTGCTACTTCATAACTGTAATGTTATAATGTTCCTACTGTTATAAATCATAGTGGAAATATCTGATATGCAACCCCTATGAAAAGTTTGTTTGACCCCAGAGGAGTCATGATCCATGGGTTGGACACCACTGGTTTAGGGGAACAGAGAGGAATAGCAGGAGGGGGTCAGATGAGGAGGGGGTGGGGTGAGAGGGTAGGGAGTGGGGCAAGAAGAGTGAGAACAGGGGAACAGGGTCAACATACAGTGATGTGGGATGTTGTTCTGTATGCTGTGAATATGCTTTATTAATGGTTAGTACAGAAACCGTTTTTGGCCTATGGCAAGGCATCTTGGAGGAAGGCAGGAAATCCAAGCAGAGACAAAGAAGAAGGGCAGATTCAGAAGACACAAGATTCAGCCGCCCAAGAAACAAGACATAAAAGTACAGATAAGCCATGAGCCACATGACAATACAATAGCTTAATAGAAATGGCCCGAGTTAAGTTATAAGAACTAGTTGTTAATGATCCGGAGCCATAGGCTGAACAGTTTCTAATTAATATAAACCTGGGAATAATTATTTTATAAGCAGCAGTTGCAGGACTGGGTGGAAAAAAATTCCTCTGGACCTAAGAACCAGATGGGTTCGAAACAGGCTCCAGTATACCATTTCTATAAAAATGTTTTTAAGTCCAATATTATGTCCACTGAATATATGCTAATACAAAAAAGAAAAGACTGTTGTCATGGTTTTGGACTTGTAATAGAATTTTCTGATGCATTAGGTCTGCTGTGGAGTATCTGGTCTAGTTGACATTATTCCCTGGAACTCTTGGCTCTAGTAATATTTATTGTTATTTGGAAAGCGTCCTCCAAGTTGTACCCTGAAGAAATGACACCATTAAAATACACATGCAAATACCATGGACATTTAGAACTGTTGTGCAGGCACAGCTTTCCATTTTATTGCTCACCTCCTGACCCCAACAATAAGGGTAATTGGTTCTTTAAACTCACCTTAGGAAAGCAATCTCTCTCAAGGTTAGAAAGCATTAACATTACTTTTAGAGGCAAAATATATTCTTCATGAGTCTCTGGTACCTGTTTGATTGACATGGACTTGACATTGACTTAAGCAATTGTGTTTTAACTTATGAAGACATTTTTAAAAAAAGGAAATATGAAGATCCATAGCCCCTACAATAGCCAACAATTTGCTAGAATTTTACATTTATAAATAAAACGATGGACAAAATGTGCTCATAAAACTGAGTCCTATAGAACAGTGGGCATATTCAGTTTTTATTAAGTCAACAATAAAAAATTAATGGATAGCTTCTCACCTTGAAAATCTAAGGTCTAAAGCAAAGCAATCCTTTGGAATGTTTATAGATAGTTGTTTAAAAGTTCATCACAACATGGTTTAGAGAAATAAACATATAACAGTTCACATAATAAATACTTATGGAATAGTTATAATTATTTTTGATGTGTATAGTAATGTTTTTTTCTCCTTTTTTGACCTACTCAGAAACTTTGACCTTAACAAATATGTCAAATGTTAAGAGTTTAACAAGAATAACTGAATGAATGAATTAATTAATGAATGGCTGTCACAAGAAACTAAAGTTGATTCAATCCTTGAATCTTCAGCTTTTGAAGTAATATGAAGAAAAGCCTCAATCAGTCTCTCTCTCTCCTTTCCTGATAATTAGGCAATTCTATCTATCAAACCATGATGCTTAAGAACTTATGTCTGAAGCTGGAGAGATAACTCAGTGGTTAAGAGCACTGACTGTTCTTCCAACAGACTCTGGTTCAATTCCCAGCATCCACAGGGCAGCTTACAACTGCTTGTAACTCCAAAATCTGACATTCTCACACAGACATACATTCAGGCAAGACACCAAAGCATATAAAATAAAAATAAATCGATTTTTTAAAAAAAAAGAAGGAAAGAAATTGAGGCCTCTCTAGATGAAAGTAATTTCTATACCCTCATGCCTCTGAAATTAACCTGAGAATTACTGGCAATGTTAGTTATAGCTCTCTGGTGATTTGAAAGAGAAAAGGAAGAGAAGAAAGGAAGAGATGGTTAGAAGGTATAAAGGAGGGGAGAAAGAGAAGTTACTCTTACAAATAATCAACAATTATGAATGTTCTTCCCACTAAAAAAAAGACATAGCTGGCAGTAAACCTAGAAAATGAATGGGTTGGTGTACTGGGATTATGTTGCTACATTGTAAATAATGGTCTTGCCTACTGGTTTAATAAAAATGCTGATTGGCCAAATGCAGACAGTGTGGGCGGGGCTACCAGAATAAGAAAACTCTGGGAGCAGGAAGAACAGAGCAGAGATACCACAGAGATGCCAGAGAAGCAGATGCAAAGGACAATTGCGCTGCTCTGAGAAAGGCTACTGAGCCACATGGCTGAAAAGGATAGGAATCATGGGTTAGTTTAAAAGCAAGAACTAGTTAGCAATATGCCAGAGCCATGGGTTGATCAGCATAAAATTAATACAAGACTTTGGGTGATTATGTGGGATTGCTGGTCTGGGATCTTGGGGCAAGCCCAGGCCAGAAACTTCATACAACAAATTGGATGAGTTAGTGGGATTATAGCATTATAACTTATGACTCCTGAGTCTGTGGTCACCTTATTGGGTGTCTTGTCTGTGATAGGTAATCTTATTCACCAATTGTTTTGTCATAAGACTTTTCCTGGGAAGATACAGCACACCTGCCTACTCACTACAGATACGATGGCAGACAAAAGTACTGATGCCAACAAGGCCCAAACTGGTGAACCAGTGAGTTTTACTAGTATTACTTACAGGAATATTGGTCAGGGGTAATTTACAGAAGCAGAATAACTCAAAGGCAGCTGCATCACTAAAGTCCAGATTAGACAGATGACAGTTCACAAAAGCTAGGAATTTGAAGCATACTGCACCGCCTGTAAGCAACTCAACAGAATGGAGAGTGTCCCTTTCAAGTGATTCAGTTGTTTCAAACCTCTTCCAGGGAGGTCATCTAAGACTCTGCTTCTTCTAGGTAGCTGGTCTGATCTCCATGTCTTCTTTGCAGTTTTGTCTTGTCTGAGAGTGGTTCTCGGCGGTCTTTATTGTTTACCATTGTGACGGAGGAGCCCTAGTAGATCTGGTCAGTTTTAGGGACTTCCTAAAGCTTTTTTGAGTTATTTACTTCCTGTCTTAGAGAGCTTCTCTGCAGGATAGAATGTTTCAATCTTGGTAGAAACTGCCATAGAAGAGCAACTTGTCAGGTTCTTGGTGACCATTTGTTCAAGCTGTATTCTGACTATTTCATGGGAGTATGTGATGTAGGAATGTCTTTCTGTATTCTGTGAATTACACCACAAGTGTGTTTGGTGAGGTTTGCATTTAAAGAGTGGGCTTCAAATAAAGCAGAGCTTCCTCACAAAAGGAGTAAATGTCTTCCAATAAAATGAAGGCTTAAATGATAAGAGAGTGATTGCCCAATCAACAGTGGATTATCTAACAGATGGTCTTCTGACTTCATTTGTTGAATTGGCCCTGCCTGGTTCCACAGCAAACTGCCTTGTACTTAACTCTGCCTCTTTCCAGAGCACCCAAGTTTCTAGTCTGCTGGCATACTCCCTAGGATTTTGTATTCAGCAGTCTCCACAATCATCTAGTTGATTTTGTTTCTCTGGAGATACTCTGACTATCACAATATCCTATAAGATCTATAATTATACGAATTTATGATTGTTGGATTACTTTTCTCTTGTAGTATAAAGAAGATGCAGCTCACCTCTTCGCTATGATTTCCAGAGTGTCTCCCAAGGAGTCTTAGTCCACTGGATCCCTTACTTGCCCTAAAGACCGAATGCATCTGAGTCAACTTGGAGGCTTGCTAAAATCTGTATTCCCAGGCTCCATCTCAACGATACTGCACCAGAGTTTCTCAGAGGGTGGTTTGGTGTTGCAGATTTCTGATATGTCATTTTCTGAATTTTGTGATCATAAAATTTTGAGAACTAATATTTTATATGGTACTTGTCTGATTTCTGTGACAAAATACCCAATAAACACAACTTAAGGGTACTGACATTGTGTAAGAGATGTAATAGTTGAGGTAGCTGGCCACACTGTGTTTGCAGTCAGGAAGTAAAAAGCAATAAATTGCCATGCTCAGCTCTCATCCTTAAGTCTTTCCAGACACCAGCCTACATAACAGCATCATTTATAGTTAAGGTATCTACTCCCACTTATATTAGCCTAACCTACCCACACGGGCACACTCAAAGACTGATCTCACAAGTGTTTGTTGATCATGTCAAATTGATAGTATTATCCTTTAGTTCTGGCTTTGTATGTAGAGTGAAATTATGTGGAAGAGACCATTGCAATTAAGACCAAAGTAGTAGGTGATGAATGACCCAACAGGTAATATAATATACATTTAGGCAATAAATTTTATATGGTTTAGGTATTTCCTTTCACAAATGAAATATAGATGGATTACAAATTTCTTTTAAAAATGGGATACAGTTACTATTACTGGCTGGGATTATATGACAGTTTCAAAATTAAAATATTATAAAGATTGCCTAAGGCATCCTCTTTAATCTAAAAGAAAATGGTGGAAAAAGTTATAAGAATGCATAAATGACAAAGGCAATGAAGTCCCCAAAGAAGAAACAGGTGGTTTACTAAAGAATGCAGAATGACGGTGCCTAGGTCTCAGCTTAGGGATGAACCTATGGAAACTGATGAGGCATACAGAGCATCCAGCAGCTGGCTGCAGTGAAGCCTTCGTTCCCTCCAGGGAAGCGGGGGAGAAGAGGGAGGACCCTGTCTCTACTGTGTGGATGCCAAGTGTGTAATGTACAACATATGGGGCATGTTTTTCATCAACATTATACTTAAGAGATTTTGACCCACCTGGTAAGAGAAATGAGTGGGTTTGCAAAAGCAATTAGCACATGGAATCAATTATGAGGACGGTTGTATCAGCATCTGGCTTAGTGAAAACCCACATTTCCTATAACTCCAGGACATAAGAACAGCAGTTCTCACAATAGACTGAGGCCAATGGTGTATAAAGAATGACTTATGTCTACCCCGGCCCACCCCGTGTTTATGATCACGGTGTTGATTTCCTGTTTGCTTTTTTTCAGAATTGACATAGAAAATGTTCTTTAACCCCTGGAAAGGTCATGAAGACTCCCTCTATGGCCAGAGAAGTGAATGCTGTCAGAAGCACTCAATTCTTCACCTTCACTTTTTTTCCCCCCAGTGTGTTAATTTTTTTAGTGACTTGCTCTGATTAAGTTAAAAGTGATGACAAGGAATAAAGTTCTCCTTTAGGTGGCTCAGAGGACCCATTTCCTTTTCAACTTAAATGCAGAAAATTTAGGAAATAAGAACACCACGAAAAGCCATAGCTATTAAAGCTACACAAGACATTTTTTTTTTTCAGTTAAAAGGATTAGGTTGATATTTTTTTTTCCTCACAAGAATAGAGTAAGAATAATTCACCATTTTAGCAAGATCTACTAGTGTAGACATATAACTTGTAAGTTTATTTTGAAAACTGTTGGAAAGAGAATTAACTATGAAATAAGAATCCAGGGATCCTGAAATTACTATTTAAAAAACCCCAAATAGTACACACTATGGAGACAAAACATAGTTATAAAACTTGAAGGCATCTTGAATTTTCTGTGACTGTGGGACAGATTGAAAAAAAAAAAAACATACAAGCAGTATGTTGGCAGAGTTGTTGAATGCACGTATTGGTATATTATGATTTATTGTCCAAATCAGCTTGTCCCCTGTTTATAGTATGGCCTGAAAGCCAAGACTTATTTTTAAATCATTAAAGGTGTATAATAATAAATAATAGGCAGGAGCGGACACATGTGTCAAACCTCCAAAATATTTACCATCACGCCTTTTCCAGAAAGTATTTGGTACCCTCAATCTAATCTAAATAAGAAGGGGTTTGGATTCCTTCTGTCCTTTCTTTGATTGCTGCCAGACTGGGTGCCTGCTCTGAGCCTACTCCCTTATCTGTCCCTCTGAGATGTGTAAATGACCAGCTGCACACAGCCAGCAGTCCACTCATTATCCACAGCTTTGCATTCAGTGGTCTTAGTGCCCTGCAGTCAATCATGCTTTAAAGACCTCATGTGAAAAAAAAATGCAGAAATAAAAACTTCTTGCCTTTTAAACAGTAATTATCATCTATCATTATAATTGTCTGGTTTTGTCACTATATCTTACCATGCTTAATGCGTAACTTAGATTTCATTATAGGGATGAAATATAGAAAGCAGAGTTTGCACGACATTGGTATTCTGTGAGGTGGCAAGGAGCCTCAGAACATCTTGGAACATTCTCCCTGGGGATATAAGAAGACTGTCATAAAAGAATATGGGAAGTTTGGTGGGGATTGGGAATTTTTTTCGGCAATGCATTATTTATTTTATTCTAATAATAACTCTATGAGGAATGTTTCTTATTACAGATGAAGAAACGAGGGAACCAAAACTCAGAGAACTTAAGCAATTGCAGAGTCACAGATGTGGCAGAAAAGCAAAGCTGAGATTCAGAACCACAATTTGCTCCACTTCTGAGTCTGGATTTCCTACCTCAAGGAGCCTCTGAGAGAGAGAGATGCAAAGCCATCATTGTCTCAGGCCAGCTCCTTGGTCCACTCAGATTTCCTAAATAGTTACTTCTCTAAGTTGTAACCTGTGACTTTGCTGCCAGTTGCCTCCAATGATATGACTATGTAGTATCACCTGTTTTGGTAATGAATGTGACTAACCTGGCATCATATGCCAATGCTGTCACAAGGAATCTTACAACTATTGACTGCAATGGTTCAATGAGACATTGTTACTGATCTTCATTTTTTTTTTTTTTTTTTAAATGTGGTACTGGGAATGGGATCTGTGAACGTTAAGCAAGTCCTCTGATGCTGACTTATATACGCAGCCTCTGGGAGTGCTTTTAAATTAGCTTGGGGAGATTGTGTTGCAAGTTTATTTCAGTGATAATTTTCATCAGATAACATGCTTTGAGCACACATTGTACATTGGCCCTCCTCCCTCAATCAGACTTTAATAATTTGAGCACAATTTATAGTTCTTTTTATCTTTATTGAGCAAAGTCTCTTTACAGTGAATGGCATTTGTCATATGAAAGGGGCATGTGTATCTGCAAGCAGGAAGGAGAAAAGAATATTGAGCATACTTGACAGGAAAACCCTTTCAAACATCCTGACTCTGGAACTGGACAGATGACACAGGGTCTCACTATGGAAGATAATGGAAGCAGAGATGTGGATGAAATGCCTCCTTCTGGAACAGGGTTACAATGAACCGTTAGCTAAAAGTTTAAAATGGAGATACATAGCCTAGGCAAATGAATCTAGCTTTCTATTAGGCTGAAGAAAGCAGAGAAAAATAATGAAATGATTAATAAATACTAGAATGAAGTGACCATGGGATGAACACCCTGGACACAAGATTGGCTGGCCGTGGTTTGTACACCATCTCATTTTCTCTCAAGCCACATTGTGAGGTAGGCACAATTGTCTACACCTTATGGGCAATAAAACAGAAGCCACAGAGAAAGTATTGGGCTTATTATATAAGGGCAAATGAAGATAATTGGACTGTCCCAGAAAGAGCAGAAGCAGAGAAAAGTATGGTCACAAGAGAGAAGCCTGGCCAACACTCTAGCTGCTCAGTAAACATCTGGATCCTTACTGCACCGGTCAGTCACTACTGTGTCCCCGATAATCCCTGCTAACAAATAATTTAATATGAAGGCTATGCTGGTGGTGATCAAAACCTGATATGAGAATAAATTTTAGATTTGAGGCAAGGCTAGGAGCAGAGGTTTAGAAGTTCCTCTTTCCCCCCAAACAATCCACTCATGAAAGTTAGTGTGTAAAACATTTCTTTGCTTTGACCAAGTAGATTCTTTACTGTCCCACTAATTTGTATAATAGATTCATACTTAAAAATAATAAAACTTCATTTCAAATATTTCCTGGCTTGGACTTCTGTGGGCTTCTCCTGATCCAGAACACAACAGTAATTTCAAACTGTTAAGGCGAGGGCTCACTGTGTGTCTGCCCAGGACCCAGGAACATTACATCCCCATCCAATGACATTTTGAGTTTTTGGGTCAGGGTATATTATGATGTTGAAAACAGAAAGAATTCTAGGGGTCATTTAGTCTAAGTCACTTCATCATTCATAAAAGGAAACCATGTCATAGAAAAGGCCATGTGACACATGACATGTTGACAGCTTGTCAGGGGTGACAGTGTATATTGATAAAGCAAATGGGTAAAGTGTGTGTTTTGAATGACCTATTATCTAACTCAGATCTGGGTCCATCCCCGGGTAGCATATTATTAAAGGACTCTAGATGGCTGCTTGGTGGCAGGGTATTTTCCTCAGAATCATCCTGCACAGGCTGATGGGTATTTCATAGCAGATCAAGCCCACCCCAGTTATCTGTTTGCCTATCCTTCTTGTAAACCTCATCTAGTGCTACTATCCAGGGTCTCATGCTGCCCTCGAAGTCCATACCTCCTATATAATCCGTAAATCTGTAACACATACCTTTTTTTTTTTTTTTTTTTTTTTTTTTTTTTTTTTTTTTTTTTTAAGCAAAGGACTGTGAATGAGATGGTGATCTGGGACTCATTGATATTAGTACTGCATGATCTACCCTTTAAATAGCTAGCCTCGACAAGCCTTAAAGAGGCCATCGAAAGACAATTTTCTTAATGAAAAAGGTACAATCTTTCAAGATGTAAAATATTCATTAATTTGAAACTCTCCAGGACACCACATCCTTAAAAGGCAAATTATGAACTAAGGTGTACAATAAAAGATACTCCGCTTACTATCCTGCAGGAGATTTTGTGCTTCCTATATGTAAAACTCTGGGGTCTTGGAATCAGAAGACCAGGGTCCAAATAACATAACCTTCTGATGTTGAAATGAGGAGCTGTTGAGATCCAGGCTCCTTCTCCTGCCAACATATATCAGACGACCTTGCTCACAACTAGCAGACGTAGGGAATCAGCATCCTGACACTGTAACTGGTCCTGAGAAATATGGGGAATGAGGCTGCTGCTTCTGAGATGGGGTAGGAAAGGATGGCCATTTCCTAGATTTTGGTATGTACTGCCATTCCTTGGCCTATTATATGAATGGAATGTGTAGCATCTCTGAGAAGGAAAGGATAATACTCTGAAGGGCTCAGTTTCTTCAAGAATGAAAGATTGGGTAAGAGCAACAAGTGAGACACTACAGCCTGCTGAGGTGGCAACTGAGGGTAATGGAATTTAGAACAAATAGCAAAGAGGCAGAATAGGAGAACCAGTTGTGGACCCGAAGCTGCGTGAACAAGAGGTAAAAAATAAATTCTCAGACACTGGGTCATCTGAATGCTACTAACTGATGGCCTCATCTGCTGTCCTTTTGGATCTACTAAGACCATCTTTGTCAGACATAACTTCTTGGGCTTCACAACTGAATACAGCCTGAGATTAAAAAGGCCTTTCTATGCAAGACCTATATATGATAAGGGACTTCTCTGATTGTGATTTTGCCTAGGAAACTTCTTGGCATGACCGTCACATTCTTGGACCTACACTGCAGTCTGGGAAACCATTCGCCAATTCCTCTTTCTTTTCTCTCTCCTTGACTAGGCTCAGATTCACACCACAGCAGTTAGCACAGTGCTGTTTAGACTCCCTCCCCAACTTAGGCAGCACCTCTGTTGTCTCCACCCCTCTTGCCTTTGTCAGCACATTGCTTATGTCCTTCATACTGGATTTTTATAAACATGGCTTCTGCCATGTTTTTACATTTCTCACCCACAAGTCAGAGTTTTCAGGGCACCACTTTCTCAATATTTCCCACTTTTCCCCACAGACTGGGTACTCCTGAGGATGCTTTCATTTCTCCTTATTTTATACTTCACCTGCTCAGATTTCATGTCCAAACTTTTGAGTTCAAGTCTCTCCTCACTAGTGTATAAGCTACTATTGCCTTATTTTTCTTGAAAAACTTCTCTAGAATGTTGTTGAGTCTCTGCCAGTTCTTAATGAAGAGCATTCTGTCCTAAAGACCCAACTGGTCATAGTCTCTAGTGACCCTCGTTGGTTGAACACTGTAAGTTTTGAATTAATATTGGCACTGGTTTCACGACTTCTGCTTTGTTTGATGTTCTGTTTTATAAGGGATGAAAACCAAGGCAGAGAATTTCTGTGATCGGCCCATGAACTTAGAGGAAGTGGATCCTGTGGAGCTGGATGTGAACCAAAGGGATGTAAGAAAGAGAGAATAGAGGATGAAATGAATAGAGGGGAAGGATAAGTTATAGAAGGTCTTTCTTTTTTAGTGAGGATGCTGGAGATCTCCCTCCACCCAGTTCTATACCTTCTTTAATTCTACTTTATTTTTGTGTATGTATTCATGGTGTAAGGGTATGTGTGTGCATGTGCATGTGTGCGTGTGTGTGTGTATGCGTGTGTGTGTATGTGTGTGTGTGTGTGTGTGTGTGTGTGTGTGTGTGTGTGTGTGTGTGTGTGTGTATAGACCAAAGGTCAGCCTTGGTTGTTTCTCAGGCATCTTCCCCTTGCCCCTCTCTTTTGAGACTAGGTCTCTCATCGTCCTGGATTCTGATTAGGCTAATCTAGGCTAGCTGGCCACTGACTCATGAACTCAGATTAGAAGCACAAGCCATCATTTCTGGTTTTTTAAAACCTGGGTTCTGGTGATTAAAGTTATGACCTCATGCTTGCAAGATAATCACTTTATTGATTGATCCACATCCCCAAAACCTCAGTTTTATTTGTATTTAGTAGAATGAGTGTGTTGAATAAAATGTTTTTCCATTTAGTAATATTCTTATTTCCTTGCTGACAGACCACTGAGCTGGAGAATGCTCCGTGGTACTCAGTCTCTTGTCTTTTCATCTTGGCTTATTTTGTATTAACATCAGAAGCATCCTGGCTCCTGGACAATTTCAGTTTGCAGGTGTCCCAGCCCCAACCACTAAAACCCCAATCAAACAAGACTCAGCTTACATTTTCTTTCTTATCCTTTTTCTCGTAACAAAAGTCAGTTAATGCAAAGCTGCAGCAGATGGATGATGTTCTTTCATGAGTTTCTGGATGCTCTACCTGACCTTGGGCAGTGCTACCGTGTGCCCAGCAGGGATAGTGACAGAACATTTTCAATTCCTGTGTGTTACCAGCCCGGGGCCTCCAGAGACCCAGCATGTTAGAGCAGAGTTGTTGGAGCCCTGAGCATCTGTGCAGGTGGGGTGGAACAAAAGAATAGAAACAACTGATCAGCTTAAATGTCTAGGCGGCTAAATCAGGATTAACCTTTCCGGCTTTTGTGCTGATGAGATTTGGAGAGCTCTGCACGTTTCCCAGCTTAAAAGCAGACATTTTGCTAAATAAGATTTGTTCTGTTTCATGACTAGTAGCCTCAATTTACACCACAAGATAAAATATAGCTATGCCATTGAATCAAAAGCAGTATATTAACTTCCCATTCGGTTTAAATTAATTGGATTAATGTGAGAATGTAAATCTTTATCAGTTTATGTTTTGAGCTATGCATTATGGGAAAAGGTAAATCAACAGAGATGTTTTCTATGGCCTCATTTTTCAATCTGTCTGTGGATAATGTCATTTCTCTTTCAACAGGATAATTTCTTGATGACTCTTGTTTCTCCATTGTCTAGCAAGTAGCAAGTGTTCAATACTATGTCAGTAATTAGGTACCCAAAGGACAAGCAAGGAAGACAGAAGAATTTGTAACTGAAAGATTAAAGTGATATGACTGTAATTTATTTAAGAAATAAGGGAAATAGAAACTTTTAAAATTCTGTCAAGAAGTTAAAGAGTGGCAATGTACCTTTGTAATCCTGGCACTTGGGGGCTATGCATAAGAGAACCCTAAGGACAAGTTTGAAGCCAGTGCAAGCTATATAGTTAGTGAGTTGATGTCTCCGAAAATAAACCTCACATGCACGCTTGTATGTGCATGCTTGTGTGTGCATGCTTGTGTGTGTGTGTTGCAACTTTTCAGGTTCAGTGGCTATAAATGAAGATCTTATCATGAGAGACAATATTAGTAAAGATTTACTACATGCAATATGCATCATTTTTCAAATATCTGCTTGAATTCTTTCGGTACTGTGTGTTAAAATGCAGACTTGAAGTTTCAAATACTTTAGGTGAAGTCATTGGCCTGCAGTAGGTTGCAGAGCAAGCTTTAGAATACTTTGCTGTACTTGTGTATTCACTGCTTTTAACTGTCAACTTTATAAACCCAGCAGAGCCACAGAAAGGTGTAGAAGTCCACCATCTTTGGACACAGAAATACTCACGGTTAGAAGATGTGTCCACTACTGCAACAGCTGTGTGACCCTTAAACATAACCAGTGTCTCTGAGCTGCTGCTTCTGTAATAGAATTTGATTGTGTCCTTTATTTCTGTTTTAAAAATACTAGTTCATTTTGACACAAAGAAAGGCAGCATGGAAAAAAGAAATTCCGCTTCTCACAGCAGCCACAAAATGGTGGTCAGCTGGGAGGTTCTAAGTCCTACATGTGTTTTTTTTAAGGTACATTGATCTTTTTAAGTTGCAAAATTGAGAAACAGGAAAATTTCATAGAAAATTCTGATTTTTTTTTTAAATTTACAAGAGTTACTGGCAATACCAGATGTGCAGGACTACAGACAGAGTCCAGTGGTACCTGCATCTTGGCTAAGGCAGGGAAGCCAGGCTCCTTTCACATGTCTTTTAGTTCATGATGTACTTAGTCAGTGCTCTTACTTCATTTTTGTAAGTGATCTTATTTGTAACCTGTCTCATGGAAATGTAGCCCATAAAAACCAACACTGCACCCCTCTTTCACATCCCTTGATCCACCCTCAGTTCCTAGGTTGAAATGCTCTTGCCCTCTACACAGCCATTTCTTCTATGAGCAGCTCATGGGGGAAGCAGTCTTGAGCACACTGAGTGATTCAGTGGCTAACAATGGAGTGCAGGCAAACTTCTCGTCGGCCCAGTGATACATCACCGGCTCACATCCAATGGCACCAATTCCCAGCTCTTTGTTTATTTAAACCACTAGCAGGAAATCATCTTTTATCTTTAATATTACAATAGGGGCTTTTTAGGGAATGTGTTTCAAAACTCTTAGATGTCATACTTTGCCATATTGCCTCTTCAGAAGGAGTTCTATCATGCATAAGCGAGTTTTACATGAGAGGGTAGTAAGAAATAAAAGAAAGTTGATATTGAGCTATTTAGCTTTTTGGGTCGATATTCACAATTTACCAGGCACAGGGACTTGACTAATGGCCTCATACTGTATCTCCCACAGAGTCAGGCTATGGCAGTAGTCTATCTTTGCATATTAAATTTTACTCTTCATTAATGGGGGTTGAATCTAGGGCCTCATACATGGTAGAAGAATGTTCCCAACCTCTTTTAACTAAGAGACATGATCTTTTTAGATAGTTAGACTGACTTAAAGCCCATTTTTAGTCCAGGAAGTACTCACGGTTTCAACCCTCATTCCATTGCCTCTTCAAGTAACTGGGTTATAGCCCTGTGCTATCAGGCCCAGCTTGTATCTAAAGTGCTTTGTGTTAGAGTTTTCTGTAGACTCAGACAGAAGCGTTCATTAAAGTTGAAAACTCCATATTGTTGGGCTTTGTAGACTTGAAGAACTATGCTAGGAGATGAGAGTGCCATGGTCATTTAAAGTTACTGCATTCACATTCAGCCTCAGTGGCTTGTAGTAGATGGGCTGTGCCATCAAGAAAGACATTGGATCCCTTGACTAATCTACACTTTGGAAGGTACCTGTTTGGCCCCATCAGATTCCTGTCTGTCAGAGGGTACAAGCAATTCTCTGGGCATTTGCAAACACTACACAAGCTAATCTGGGTATATTCTGCAACAGTAGGCATCTTGTGGTGGTTCCAGAGTAAATGTTAACCTACATGAAGGAAGCCATCTACCAAGAAAGGCAACAAATACATAATTTGTTATACACTTTTCCTTTTATTACCAGTGTCATCATTATTTTATTACATCTTATTTTGATTACTCTGATCACTCTTTGATTTAGTACAAATTAATTTTTCCATCTTTTACAGAATAGTTACTGATTTTGTAAAATATCTTTCCGTATGCTGTGAATAAAGGACTCTTTTGGCCCTTGATAGGCACCATAGCAGTAGGCAGGAATCAGAGCATAGGTAGGAGAAAGAGGGCAGAGTCAGACAGAGCGACCCAGCTGCCCAAGGAAGCAACAAATAAGGAACACAGGTGAGCCACGGGCCACGTGGCAGACAGATTAATAGAAATGGGTTGAGTTAAGATGAAATAGCAAGCTAGCAATGTGCCTGCACCATAGGCCAAATAGTATGAAATTAATATAAGTATCTGAATCATTTTGGGGGGTGAGAATGCAACTGTGGGCAGACCTGGACTGTGTGACTACTCAGGCCAGAAATCTGTTGTTACAAGTTACTTTCTTAATTTATATAAAAACTTTAAAATGTATAAGAAATCTTCAAGAAAACATGGTTATCATAACCATTTTCTGTTTTGGTAACATTGCCATGTGACTTTAGTGTCAGTCATGGATAAAACATCTCCAGACCTGTGAAAATCAAGCCATAGTTTCCATCACTGTGAATGTGGCCTCATGGTAAATAGTAAAAGAGACTACCACAATATGCTGATGTGATCTTGGGAATATTTGCCTCTGCTTGTATCACATTCGCATTGTCATATTGTTACCAGGCCATAATCTGAGGAGTTAGTTTGCTTCTTTATTCATCTTTATCTTTTCACTCGGTGATTGGCATGTACACAGAGACAACTGTGAAAATGTCTATTAGGAGCCGGAGAAGATGAAAAATGGTTTGGGCAGAAGTAGGCAGCTGTGATGAGTTAACATCTTCTTTATATCAACATCCTCATCCTGGAGTACTCTGAGGCATTATTCCTGGGGAGATGTGAACAAATAACCTCATCTGAGATAGAGAACCAACAACAGACAAAAGAAAAGATCCTTTCCAAGTTCAACTTAGTGAACCAATGAGCTTTGTTGGAGTTACATACAGGAATAGAGGTGAAGGGTTACTAAAAAGACCTGAAATATAAAAAAAATAGTTGCACTACCAAATCCCACCCCATCTCATGAAAGCTGGAAACCTGAATGCTCACTGGCCAGCTTGCAGGTAGGATGGAGAGCATCCTTTATTGGGAGTCAATTTGCCTGAGCCTCAGCCGGGCAGGATGCCTAGTCTTTGTTTCTTGTGGGCAGCTTTGTTTGTTTGAGTGTATCTTTCAACAGTCCTTTCTGCTTCTATGGGTTGGGGAGGGAGGAGTCTAGTGAATCTGGTCCACTTCAGGGACTTCTTAAAGCTATCTTGAGCTGTTTCCCTTCGAGCAGCAGGATGGAATACCCCACTTCCGGGAAGAACATTTTGTTGTTCCACCTCATCGTAAACATCCTAGGTCTTAGTGAGCTTCCCTCCAAGATGGAAGATTTTAATCTTGGAGGAAACTGCTACACAACATGGAGCTGACTAAAATGAGATAGCTGTGTGAATATGTAATTGTTTTTGTGTGAAAACACATGAACATGGAAAAACAAAATATACATTCAACATTGATTATTGGTTATGAAAGGTGGCCAGGAAGAGTGATTGCTAAAAGATATACTTTTATATTGTTTGAATTGTTATATTAGGCACATGGTGTTTCTAAAATATATATTTCCCTTAAAATGAATATTTCTATGCATATATGTGTGTAATGATAAAACCAAGTAATTGTGTATTTATCATTTCTTTGTGTTGGTAATAATTCAAATTCCTCTTTAATAGCTACTTTGAAAACTTTATTTTTGATCAGTGATGATTATCTTCCTATATTATGCCAAAAATATGATTTCTTCAATGCATCACACCTCTGCACCCATCAACTTTTTTCCTCTTATATTCATGCTCCAGCAACTCCTGTTATCTAGATCTCTGCTATCAACTGTGTATTTTCCACATAAAAATGAGAACAGAGGGTATCTGCTTTTCGTGCCCGACCTTTATCATTTAACGCAATGTTCTTCAGTTGCAACAGTATCCATGTTGCTATAAATGGTAGTATTAAATAATTTTATGAAAAACTGATATCCATTATATATGCATACCACATTTTCTTTATTCATTCATTCTTCAGCTGTCTCTTAGACTACTTCTGATTGTGAACATTCTGAATAAGCATATGAGAGCAGATGTCTCTTCTACATCCAGATTTACATTTCTTAGGATATATGTCGAGTAGTGGAAATTATATTTCTAGTTTTATGAGGCACAGCCATACTATTTCCATATGTGTACTAATTTACATTACCACTAGCAGTGTATGAGTATTATATTTTCTTTAATCCTTACCAGCATTATACATGTGATGCTTAAAAAAGTTTAATGCAGTCTTTAAAAAGACAAAATACAGCACCATAAAGGAAAAAAAAATCAAGAATGAAATCAGTGTTCTCAAGAATGTGCACACATTTCTGAGTTAGTAGAGGTGAGCCATCAACTGTGGCCCTTCTCACATTGTCTGTGATGACAGTGACATAGACTAATCCATGGACCATATTCTCCACAGCAAGGAACTGAACCCAGGGTGAGATAATAAGACATGAAGGAGTCCTGCCAGGATTTTCTTATTTTTGTATCTGTTCCTCTTTCAAAAACATTTTTCCTATATCAGGTTGAGCGAAGTGACTTAGAAAAACAAGTACCACATGTTCTCTTTATCCATGGCTGTAGCTCCTAGTCTTCAGGTGTGAATATATAGCCTGGAATAAACATTAAAAACCAGGAGAGTAAACAATGGGATCAAGGAGGGCATTAGAGATGAAAACAGAAGAATTCAAGTAATTTTTAAGGGAGAAGTGGGAAAATGGAGGGTAGTTGAAGTGGGGAGAAGAGAGGCAATGTTGAAGAGGGAGAAAGATAAATAAAACTAAGGAGGCTTAAAAATGCCAGGGAAAAATCACATTATTATTTATTTACCTAAATTATGTGTGATACATGTAAGTCTATGCACACACACACAATTTGAAATGAAATACCCCACGTGAGCTGATGACACCTATCCACCCCTCAAACCTCATAAACTATTTAACAAAAAACACAATACAAGGCATGAGAAATCCTCTTTTAAATTGTTGACCAAGGGAGTTCAACAGACAGGCTATTGGTGCTGTACTCGGTTACCTCGGAGGGGATGAAGATAAGTCAATTGCTGAAGGGACAAGACCTGGAGACTCTGAACTGGGTCTGACCTGAAAGCCTCTTCCTCAGGAGAATAACTCTAAACTACCATGAGGGGGTTGTGGAAGCTTCCAAGAGAGGGATGCAACTAATAATCCTACCCAGATGTGATGCTTATGAACCAAAATGACAACCAGCATGGCAGGGTAAGCCTATGGGTGCAATGGTGGCACTTATATTGATAGTAACCACCCATTCTCTAATTATACTTAAGATCCATTCAATAGGAGGAAAATCATAACTAGTTCTTAGAAAGACTAACTAACCACCAAGGACTAGTAAGGTCATGGATCTTAGAGGTGAACTTTTTAGTGCAACTTTATCAAACCAGCATAATCCTTAACCACATTACAAATACTTAGGTTTATCCCCACAGAAGAGGTAGCTCACTCCTCATTAAAGAAACTTCTCTTTGCAACAGACCATTACAACAAAGCAAAGCAAAGCAATCACAACTGATCAAAATACAGAGAGCAAGTGATCATAAACTGTCCAACCCCAGCTGATAACTCCACACCATAACTTCTGTACTTGAGCTTGAACTTGAGCTGACAGACTCTAACAGTCAGAGAACCAGGAAATCGTCTGTGAGATTAGAGAGGCTTTACCCATGATACCTCAAAGATATGGCTGCTTAAACAAGCCTCATGGGAGTCCACCACCAACAGACATGTTAACATGGAAGGAAGGCATCTTGTGGGATAACACACCTCCGTAAACACCTATAGGTAACTAAGGAATACGGAGATTGAGAGAAACAGTCTCCTCAGAGATGAGGCCCTAATAGGCTATTTAGCATCAAATGGTTATTTTTAAAATAATATACATATAAAGAACACAAAAGGGATTGAGAGAGAGAGAGAGAGAGAGAGAGAGAGAGAGAGAGAGAGAGAGAGAGAATGTATGTGTTTGTGTCTAAAAAAGAAGCTATGATTTCAAAGGGATGCTATAGGGTTCATGAGAGATTTTAAGGAGGAATAGGGAGAGGATAATAATGTAACTATACTTTAATTTGAAAGTTTTAAATATTTTAGTAATTGCTCAAATGTAAAATAAATTTAAAACTCTTTTTTAGATGAGACTATAAGATGATTGTTGATTTCTGCAGCACTTCAGTAGAAGTGTTGACAGAAACCAGTCAAGCATACATTGGATGGAAAAGCATTTGTTGAACAAAAATTAAAAGTACATTGCCACCTTCCCACCCCTAATATTTATGCCCTTACTACCAAAATAAGATTTAGAATTCATTCTTGCTGTGTTGTTTGCTGAAAGATTGGAGCTATGTATCACATGAATTCTATTTAGTATTATAATAAAAACCTGGAGCCAGATATTGGGGAGAAGCTGGAATATCAGAGATAGAGAAACAAACCACAGCCACTTCTCACCTACCAACTCCATGAAATCCCCCAATTCCAACTTCTCTTGTCAGCCCACCAAGGAAGTGTCAGGGAGAGCTGAAAAATATCTTCTCTCCCTCTACCCAGCTATCTTACATCCTCGTTCACCATTCTTAGAGCTAAGATTTAAGGTGTGGGTCACCACTTTCTGACCTTCATGGCTCAGCTCTGTGGTTGACTCTCCTCTGACATCCAGTCTATTTTTATTAAATATATATCCCCACAGCTAGGAGAGCTGGAAGTCGATATGAGGTGAATACAAGGTGCACACAAGTCTGCATTGTCCAGGAAGTTCGCAGACCTCAGACTACCTCCAGGCCCAGGAGGATGAATGGAGTGCAGAGAACAGTCTACCACTTCAAATAAAGTCATTGTTTCTAGAAGGGACTCCTGGGTTTTTGAGAAAGCTTAGAGGGTTTTTTTTCTTTTCTTTTCTTTCCCTCCTAGCTTCAGGCTTCCTGCAGCTGAAGTTGGATTAGCTGCTGATTAGCCAGGAATTGCTGACTCGGATCAAGCCTGTTTAGCACAGTGTCATCCTGTCCTCCCCATCACATCCTCGGATTCGATTACTCTGACTGCAAAACATGCTCTGGCTGTGTCTGCCAGAAGGTCAGCTTGCTTTTCTCCAAAGAGTTGTTCATTAGAGAAGATTAGCGAGGAAAAGACTTGGTAGGAATTGTATAAATAAATGAATTACTTATTTTATCTTTGTGTTATTACAATCCCACAAGGGAAACAGCAAAACACAGAAACACTGGAGCCTGAATCCCTGCTGCTGTCAAAGCAGGTCAGGCAGGGGCCTGCCAGAAGCCCATATCATCTGGTGCCACACTGCAAGCCTGGCTTATGGTGTGTTACATTCTTAACGTATTTGCTGGATGGAGTCTTTCCTGGTATTTTATCTATTGTCGTCCAAATGTTTTGCTTTCAAAAATGTATTATCATTCTCATTTGATTTGTGAGTATCTGCTTTGTTTGTATACCACATCATTTTATTTAGAGACTCCTTTTCTTCCCAGTGTGAAACTAAATGAAATTTCTGTGAAATCCAAAGAGAAGAGCAGGACACTGACAGATGAGACTGAATTCCCTTTTCCTTATGGATTGGGTGGAGGGGCTTGCATCCCCACTTGTAGTTAAAACCCAGATACTCACTCAGCACAGAAAGTTAGCTTTTCTTTGTTTCCCAATAGAGCAGATATAATTGTGTTAATTACATTTAATGATCGAGTCATTTCTGTGATCTTGACAAGGTATAACTCAATATATGCGCGTGTTTGAATTAATTCCATTCCTATAAGAGTTTGAATTTGCTTGCATTTTTTTTTTGCATAAAGAATTTGACTGTTTTACTAATTCTGCTTTAAAATTAAAGGAAGGTGCAAGGGTTAGGAACCTGGAGGGAGGAGCTAACAACTTATAGAAGAGAGAGTTTACTTGGACTTAACAGTTCCAGAGAGATAAAAGTCCATGATGGCCAGGAAGCACAGTGGCAAGTGTCATGCATGGTGGCAGAAGAAGCTGTGAGTTCATATCTCAGCCATCTGCATGAAATAGAGAAAGCAAGCTAGGAGTGACATGGGTCTTTCTCAGTGATGGACTTCCTCCAGCAAGACTGTACCACCTAAATGTCCCCAAGTAACAGTGCCAATTGGGGAACCAAGTGTTCAAATGTCTGAAACTATGGGAAATATTTCTCACTCAAACCTCCACATTCTACTCCTTGGGCCCCTCAGGCTCTTGGCCATATAATAATGCAAAATGCATTCAGTCTAACTTCAAAAGTCCTCAACTCAGACTTCACAGCCTTAACAGTGCTTAAAAGTTCAAAGTCCAAAGTCCTTCTGAGATGCAAGGCAATCTCTTAATTGTAACCTCCTGTAAAATCAAAAGGTAAATTATATACTTTAAACATATAATGGTATGAAATATACATTAACATTCTAAAAGGGAGAAAAGGGGGGGATAGTGAGGTAACTCTGGCCCAAAGCAAGAACAAAACCCTGAAGAACAAACCCCAAATCCTGCAGGTCCCTGTCTGGTGTCAAAGAGCTCACACAGCCTCTTTAGGTCTCCTGTCTATAACATGCATGTCCGGGTTCCACTCTTATCAGTTACTCTCCTTGGCAGATTTCCCACAGCTCTGGAACCTCCAACATCTTAAGCTATACTTAAATCAAGGCTTCACTTTCACAGCGTTCCTCAATGGCCTCTCAGAGCCTTCATGCAGGGACTCACCTGCCACACGATGACTGGCCACAATCTCTCGAGATACATGGAGAAAGAATGCTCACATCACCCTTACATTTACATCCTCAGGCCTCTAAAGCCAGCACTAGGTGGATTGCCAAGTGCGCCTGCCAGTTTGGAATGAATCCCACCTCCCTTGGAATCATATTAAAATCAGATCTTTTATTCAGTTGCTTTTTCGGAGAAGAAACCTTTTTAGGTGCTCTTTCACAAGGTGGAAGATTGGTTGAGTGACGTTGTCCCCTAAAGGCTTCCTTCCCTTTATTCCAGTGCAGAGTAAGAGGATTCTTCTTAAGGGTGCTAATCTCCTTATCTCTCATACCAGGAGCAATGGCTGCAACAGCAAATTTCCCTTTTGTCTCTTCAGATATCTTATATTTTTCCTATCCCTTTGCCTTTCTCCACTGTAGACTTGCATAAAAGCAGTTAATACTAACCATGCCACATATTTAATATTATGTTGCTTTGAAATTGTCTCAGCCCATTGGTTCTCAACCTTCCTAAGCTGCGACCCATTAACGTACTTCCTCATGGTTGTGTTGAGTTCCAATCATTAAACTATTTCATTGCTACTTTATAACTATAATGTTGCTACTGTTATGAATCATAGTACAAATATCCAATATGCATGCTATTTAATGTGGGACCCCTAAAGGGCTCACAACCCATAGGTTGAGAAACACTTCTTCAGCCTATTACTTTGATTTCAGGCAAGTTCTTAGGACAATGGTACTTAAATTCTTTGCCAAAATGTCACAGGAATATCCCCTACCCCAATTGCTAATGTTCTTTCCTTCTGAAATCCCTGAAGTTGGACCTACATGGTCTGAGCTGCTCTTAGTTTGCACTGCTGTCTTCTAAGCACCTATTAAATTGGCCCACTAAACTTAAAGCATCCAATCACTTTCCAGTCCAAAGTTCCAAGGTCGTCTACATTCCTCTAAGGAGCAGCACAGGCAGATTCATCACAGCAACAGCCTACCCTCTATCATTAAATTCTGTGTTAACTAATTTTCTGTTGCTGAAATAAAACACCATGACTAACTTAAACAAGAGTATATTTATGCTTGTGGTACCAGAGGGATAAGCTTGCCCAGTGATGGACTTCCTCCAGGAAGACTATACCACCTAAACCTTCCCAAACACTTCCACCAACTTGGGATCAAATGTTAGAACACTGTACACAATAGAAAGTATTTATCATTCAAACCACTGTATTTTTCAAAATCCGAGAATTTCCAGAAAGAGAAAATGAGCAACATAGGGAGTTTTTTATATGTAATCAAAGATATGTTCTCAGAAAAGTAGGAAACAAACAAGACATGTTAGAAACTGTAATAGATTGATGATGTTGCATTGTAAATAATTGTCCCACCTATGAGTTTACTAAAAGGTGCTGATTGGCCAAAGGCAGACAGGAAGTGTGGGCGGGGCTACCAGACTAAGAAAACTCTAGGAACAGGCAGAACAGAGCAGAATGTCAGAGACAAGCCAGAAGAAGCAGAGGACAACTATGCTGCTCTGAGAAAAGGTACCGAGCCGCATGGCTGAACAGGTTAAGAGCCATGGGTTAGTTTAAGGGTAAAGAGTTAGCAAAGTATATGCCTGGGCCTTAGGCTGATCAGCCTAAAATTAATGTAACGTTCTGTGTGTCTCTGTGGGTCTGTGGGTCTGAGGGTCTAAACCTTGAGGCTAGGCTCGAATGTCCAGGCCAGAAACCTCATACTACAAGAAACCCTTTAAAAAGTGCTTTTAGCTGGGAGGTGGCACACACCTTCAACTACAGCACTCAGGAGGCAGAGGCAGGTAGATCTTGTAAGTTCTAGGCCAGACTGCTCTACAGAACAAGTTCCAGAACAGTCGGGGCGGTTACACAGAGAAACTCTATCTTGAAAACAAACAAAGACACCCCACTTTCCCCAGCCATTTGCCATTCCCTGAATTTGTGTGTTTACCCTGTAATCACCTTAGAAGGACTTCTAAATTCATCTTTTCAATAGTCTCTTGTCTCATTTATTTTCACTTCATTTTGTCTTCCTCCTGTTCAAAGTTCTGCTAGTAAGATCTGTTGGCAACTGCTTTTCAATGTAAGGCTGCTGGGGTATCCCAGGTATTCTCATCTGCATGCAAACAACCCACTCTGACAAGGGAACCCCTCATTCTCGGCCATCATCCTTCTCTGGATGGGATTTCTCTAGAGAGTGGATTTTTAGCCCTGCCTCACTCTAACTCAGGAGGCTGAAGACTCATCTCAGTCAGTTTTTCTTAACATTATGCTCTGTCCTAGCTCCCATCCTTGTTTTGAACATGTCCTTGATCCCACTGTAACTCACAATTTGGATTTTCATGCTAAGACATCTTTCTTTGTTTTCTGTTCCTAAAACAAGATCCCTGTCACCCGGGATCACTGACCATTCATTCGCCATCTTTCCTTCTTCTTATTGGTCCTTCCCCTACCATGTCCGGGTTCCTCTCAAGCCTAGATTATCTCAGAGATTACTTGAATGAAGTCCCCACTGTTTGCTAATCCTGCAATTCGCCTGAAAAGCCAGTTCCATCATTTTGACCAAATTTAAGCAAGCTTTTATTAAAATTTTAAATACTGACCAAGATAGGATTTGGTTAGGATCACCATCTATCTGGAGTCTTTCCAGCTCTGTGGCCTGGAGTCACATAGTGGCAGGGCATATAGAAAATAACAACAAAAACAAACAAACACATAGGACACCATATTTTCCCATAGGGCTTTGTTATTATTTTCTGAAAACTACACTTTCTAGTATTCCAAGAAGTTACCTGGTCCTTTGGCAGCTGGGGCTTACAGTATAACCTAGTGTATAGAATAGAACTACAACTCCCAGCATTCCAGGAAGTTACCTAGTTTGGGGGCAGATAGGGATTAATTTGGGGTTAACCACTTGCCCTTGCTCTCCTTCCTCATTTTCTATCTGTTTACATTAAGGATGACATTGTGCCTTAGAACTCGTGTATTTCCAGAAGTGATGATTCCATGGGATTCAAATCTTGTTTTCTCAAAAGGACTTTCCCAGTATCTACTATATGTCCCTAGTTAGAAATTTAAACTGAATGGGGCAGATTTCAGAAAAAGTAGTGTGCAGATCAGTTACTTTCTGTGATTAATACTTGAGATTCAGGAAAGACTTTTCCCCCTCAACTTCTAACTTGCTTAATTCTGAACTTCTATGATAATGGTAATGAGAGCGTTGCCTGTGTGTGAAGTACAATGAGGAGTAAAATATACTGTTTCATCTGCTGGTGAGTATTTTTCTTTGAAAAAATGTTTAAAGGACATCTTTCTGTTTTACCTCACCATTGTTAAGAGTTTTACATATAGCTTTTGATCCAACTGTCCAAAGAGAATTCCAATCTATAAGATATTTACTCTATGCAAATATTGAAAGTCAAGAAGAATGAGTTTGGCCCACCAAAGGCTTTTCTAGAGAAATCGGAGCAGGAATACCTAGGTTGACACACAGTGGGGCCGGGTCAGAGTGTGAAGCACATAATTTACTCTAAAAAAGAATCTTCATTTATTTAACCCCCTTTCTTCAGGGAAAAGACTGTAAGAACAAAGCCTGTGAAGCTCTTGAAATGTGCTAGACATGTGGTACCTACTCTTAGGATGCAAAGACTACATCTGCCCTGCCAGTTACAGATAGACTTGGTTTAAAATCATTTTATTTATTAGTAAAGACTGCTAGCAAACAAGTGGTATCAATGTCCAAAATCCAAGGGGCAAGAAACCAGATCTTGCTCATGCTGATTCAGATCTCATGTTCTCTAGTGCAGCCAGACAGGTAAAATCAGCTTATTTTTATCTTTCCAGTATGAAATCTTACATGCACAGGTCATTTGCTGTAGAGTGAGCTGTGTGAAGCTGACTGAATATGCATTTTCAGTGATCATTCATCATTTATTTTTGTAAGGTATGGGAGTTATAACTGTACCTCATTGCCAACCTGTGGGACTCTCCTGAGATTGCAGTCACTCCAAGAAAGTGAATTCCCGGTGTGATGGTGGGCATCGCACCCAACCTGTTAGGTCATCATCAGAGAAATCCTCATGAGATTCAGCCTATGGCAATAGTTCCAATTCCCAGTCCAAAGCAGAGCAGTTACATGCTATCGTTTTCTTTGCAAGCCACTGGTGCCTGCGTAGAACCTCTGTCCCAAAACAGAGACAATTTTTACTCATTATCAATAATATTTCAAAAGCAAAAATCTATTGCTGTTTTGGACATCAGTACCACTTGCAGGGGTTTGACTATTCTCCTGTATTTGATTTTTTTTTTCTTTTAATTTCACCCCTCACTTTAAAAATCTTTCTTTTCTTCTTACAGTTATTCTGTGCTGTGTCCTTCTCTCCCAGACTGTAATTGTTGAGGCGACAGGCTCAGCTTTGGGTCCGTGGTTCCCTTTATCCTATATCTAACCTTTACACAGTCTCATCTGGATCAGGATTTCAACCATAATACTTGTAGACAAAATTTAGAGACAGACAGACAAAATCAGTTAGACAGTGTGCTTTGAGTTAACATGTTGGTTAATAAGGGTCAGCTGTGAGCCAGTTTGACAGGGCTGGCAATCCAGGTATTAGACATCAACTCTTTGATTCAAGTCTGGCTGAAGAGTTGGGGCAATTGACATAGCTTTCTCTTTTTTAGTGAAAAGAATGGCTGAGGAATCTCAGGGGATACTCATGCATGGGCACATAAACACCCTTGGTTAATGGGGCCAAATACAAAACAAATGGTCGGGAGCAGGCTTCTCCCTTCTCCAGTATAACAACTCGAATTTTACTCTAAAGATTAGTTTTAAGTGGAAAAATAGGCAAATGATCGAATAGTTTATTTTCTGTATTTATAATAGATATTCACAAAATAAGAAGAGAACATTTCTGTAGGTAATGAGAGGCCTTCCATTAAAGTCTTTAGCAAAAGTATTTAAACAAATGTGAGCTAAAGATTTTAGATTTGGGATAGTTCTTATGAAAATTCCAATATAAGCGTAGGAGCCTTTGCTCTGTCCCTTCTCTCTACCTCATCTTTCCTGTTCTCTGTGAAGATTTTCTTGACAAACCAGAGTGAAATATTAACTGTTAATTAATAACAAACAGTGGTACCCTCTTTGTTGGTTGAAAACTGCTAGAATGCTGATATGAGTACGTTGACCCTCAAAAAGCCTGTTAAAGATTTTTTTTTTTAATGCTACTCATTGCAAAAGTGAGTGGTACTTTATGTTAAAATGCCTGCCTCTGTTTGCAGGCTTTTGAATTTTCAGTGTTCTGACATCGTAGAACATCTGCCATAGTGACTACTGAATGCATTTGGATTTTGAAGATACTCTTTGAGGACTGAGATCATGAGATTCCCAACAGATCCTTATGACTTTTTATTAATATGATTTTCTATTGCTGTTTATGGGAAAGCTACCTTCCATTGACTGTCTTCTTTGTTAAACAGTCATTTGTAAGCTACCCTGGAGACCTAACCACTACTTCAAGTATTATATGAAGTGGGGAAATTGGCTTAAATTTCTATTTCAAGGTTATGCATAAATGTTGCAGCAGGAATTTTTTAAAAACTGGATTGTAAAGGGAAGGGAAAAGGGTAGAACTCTGTATTTGCTCTAAACTGAATACCTATGAAAGACAAGTTATATCAAGAGGAGTGAAATACCTACCCTACGGGAACATACACTCTGTCAAAGACTAATAATTTAGTGAAACCCTTAATAAGATACAGCACTGTATGTCTGAGGGCTAAATGGGTGGCATCAAACATACATGCTATTAAAGGTCAAAACCCATAAAACTTTTTAGCTGACAAAATATACTCCCGTCTGTCCAGACGTGCCTGTGCTTCTACCGTTTGTCAGGCCCTCTCATGTAGTAGGGAGGAGCTCTATGTGGGAAATGCATACAGACAAATTTCTCATATTCAAATCATGTAAAGCTTCAGAGGCGATTAAATTGCAAGTTTCAACTCTTGGTTGCTGGTGCTATTGTAGTTTTCTGTGTTCTTTTTTATTACATGCTGTAGGTGTCAATTGAAAAGGATTATCAGATATACCCTTCTTAACAATGTTTTGTAGGGGACTGCAGACCCTCACTCCCCTCTGGAAAGCACTGGAAGGTATACAGGGTAACATAAGTCACAAGGAAGTGGCCTTGTGGTTGCTGTTGAAATATTCCATACTGTTTTCTCCATAAAGTTTTTCTAAATCATTTGGATCAGAAATGATAGTTTTCAGGAGTGTCTCACAGTTATTAAGCACAGGTGTTCAGAGATATCCTCCCAAGACTTTTCCCCAGGGCAATTACATGCCTGGTTCTCTTTCCCATTCTCTAAAGAGGCTCACGACGTATACTTTTGTAATATAGGTCCATACAACAATGAGCCATTTATTATTTTTGATTTTGGAATGGGTGGGTATAGAAAACTCTAGCATGGGTAGCATAGATTCCTCAATCATTCTTCTCTTGGGTCCTCTTCATAATTCTCAGGATCTTCTAAGATGGTATTTCCTCCATGAAAACAGAGGGAGAAGAACAATTCTTTCACTGTTCAGTTGCTCATCCCATACATGTAACCAGCTTTACCCCTCCACCCCCTTTCCACCTACGAAGCCATGGTTTGCTAGAATCATTAACCTCTTCTTGCTATGTGCTCTGGGAAAGGCTAAAGTGTCTGCAACCTCAGAGATTGGAATCAGGCTGGTTTAACAATCACCTATAGCTCCAGTTCCAGAGGCCATGATGCAGGCACCAAGAATGCATGTGATGTACACACATACATGCAGGCAAATCAGTCACACACATGTGATCAAAATAAATGCATCTTGGAAAAAGAAGCCCTGCTCATTTTTTTAATTTGACCAATTAAATGTGTTTTTCTTGGCATAGCCACAGGCTGCTGCTCTGATGATGCTGGCCAGCCTAGATATATTGCTATTACCTTTCCACATGACAGATTACCTCTAGTGGCTTTACCCCCTCACTGATATCTTCCTTGTCCATTTCAGGGCCTTTGATGTGGTTACTATAAAAGCTACTCAGAAGTGTCAAAAAAAAGTTTCTGTGAGAGGCTTCTAGTGATTCTTTGTGAGAGACATCCAGATACACTGTGTGACTAAGTCCTTCCAGGCTTGATGACTTCTTGCCTCCGGTGTTGGTGTAAATTTTCATGATGTAACTATGAAGTTTTTAATTAGATTCTTGTGACCTCTTTGGAGGATACTAGGAATAGTTTAATTACTTTTTGTGGGTTATTGTTACACTTCCTCAGGGGTTGCCTCTTTTGCGTTATTCCTTTCTTCTGGATTGCATGTTGTGATTCTTAAAATAGCATTTATTCAAGGCCTACACTTTGCTGTCCCCTTGCATTTTTTAACTGAGTGCAGAATCCCTTTGAGGATCATTGTGTAGGAGGTCCAAGGACTGTGAATGCTTTGGAAGTAGATGAAAGCTTGAAGTGAGACGAGAGAATACATATGAAAGAAACTGAACATGAGAGACAATAACAATAAAAACCACCAGAGCTTTGCTTTCAAATCTCAGAAAGAAGCCTGCCTCATTAAAGGTCTGAGAAGCACACGGTTTTAAGTTGTTAGCTAATCTTTAGTTTCCCAGATCCTTCACTCATCACTTCTCTTCTCTGGGGGACACATGCCTATCAATTTCCTTCTGCTCCTTTATTCTATCTTTCTCCCTGGGCTATGCAGGTAAATTGTTTTCTTACCGTTAGTCAATCCCCAGTGACTAGAAATGAAGTAGATGATATTAGCATCTGCTTGTATCACATGCCAAGCAAGTGATGCATTCTTTTGTGAGAATAAAGGTTGTATCATGTCATCTCTTCTCTGTGAGTTGTACAACCACAGTCAACAGCTAGTGTAAGTCTAAAGACGATGATGAGGATTCCTAGAGAGTCAAGACTTTATCTTCCTGTGGCTGAACGAACCAGCAGGTGCATTGGAGTGCCCCCTACTGTACAGAATTGTACACTGAAGCCACCATTGTTTTCCTGTTTCAGCTATCCGAGGCCTTACTGTCTTTTCTTCTTATTCCATCCTGGAAAGACAGGTGTGTCTGAATTAACAGCTTCATTCACTCAGTAAGCTTAGTCTGAGACCCTTTCCAATAGTGCCTGGTTGTTGTGATTCCTACACAGAATATTTTTCACGGTCACCGTTGTCTTTCATCTTTAGAAACCCAGTTCCTAGTCTATAACATGTCACTGGCATGGTGTGTACAGGCGTCCCTTCAGTATTTGGATATCTGGAATGAGGGCTTAAGTTTAAGTATGCTCCACAATCCTGCTGTTGTTCTTCTGGCCTATTGGAATTGGCTCCCTTTGCTCCTCATTTCTGATTCTACCTTTGTTCCATTGTCCTGGAACATAGAACTTTCCCCCAGACAGACTTTGGACAACTGCCTGCTGTCAGTCTCTGAAAAACTTGACTCATGTATTTTCATCTTGATTGTCTTCTAAAGAAGTTTCATACAGAAAGTTAGATCTGGTCCCTGTTAACTCCATCAGTGGTCAAAAGCTAAAGTTTCTTTATAATTCATGTTTGTCTTGTTATCTGAATTATTGGCTGCAGTTCTTCTATCTTTTACAAATCCTTGGTGATAACTATTTGCTCTCAGATTACTCTAGTCTTCAGCCAAATTGTAAGGTCCTTTATATTGTAGTATTCTTTGTTCCCTCACATTCTATTTCACCTCCTATATACAGAGCCTTCTGTAGTCAAGGTACCGATTGACAGTAAACCCTGGGACCTACCACACTATTTGAACAGAGGCTTTGTTACCTTTCTTTGACTTACTTTGCCTTTTGAGGCTGATGAACTCTAACCAACCCCATAAATCCCTGTTCAGATATACCTTGTATGTTGCATTTCCTCCACAACCCTTACCCAGTCATTTTTTTTTTCTTTACAGAGCTAGGACGTATGGAGGTTATTCTAAAACAAAACAAAAGAAAAAGAAAAAAACCAAACAAAGAAGGAAACAAGCCTAATAAAATGTTGTAGATTTTGCACACCTTTGTGGGAGATTATGTTGTTACATTGTAAATAATTGTCCCACCCACTGGTTTAATAAAAAGTGATGATTGGCCAAAGGCAGGCAGGAAGTGTGGGCGGGGCTACCAGACTAAGAAAACTCTGAGAACAGGAAGCACAGAGCAGAATGCCAGAGAGAAGCTGGAAGAAGCAAAGGACAACTATGCTGCTCTGAGAAAAGGTACCCAGCCACATGGCTGAACAAGATAAGAGTCATGGGTTAGTTTAAAGGTAAAGAGTTAGCAAGTTATATGCCTGGGCCTTAGGCCGATCAGCTGAAAACTATTGTAAACATCAGTGTGCCTCTGCGGGTCTGCGGGTCTGCAGGCCTAAGCCTTGAGGCTAGGCTTGAAGTTCAGGCCAGAAACCTCATACTACAATTGGCATCCAACTTTGGGGCACAAATTTCTCTCCTCCCTACCCAAAAAACCGCACTTGCAGGCCAGAACAACATGTGGCCGGAGGAGTAATAACTAGCAACTAGGCTTTCCATTCTGGATTAGCTTCCAGCCTTAGGCAGTGTTTCTGTTTCCATTTCGGATTAGCCTCCAGCCTTAGGCAGTGTTTCTGTTTCACTCTCATCTGGGTAAATCTTTCAAAAAGTGGCCTCTTTCTCCTGGTGGGTTGTTTCTTTTTCCTTTTTGGACCCCTCCTTGAATTTCTATCATACTAGGTAGCTGCTCCACCATTGCCTCACAAGTGTTTTGCCTCTAAGGCTGAATCAGGAAGCTTCTCTTCAAAAAGTCAAGCCTCTGCTTGCCTCCAGCAAACAGAGCTGATCCAAGAAAACATCGACACTAAGAAGCCATCTTTGATTTTGTTCCCTTTTTGTCCTTATGAACAAAAACCTTAAATACATCATTTACAACTTTTTGCTTATATTGAGGGTCCTGTGAGACTTCAGGAACTAGCCATTTTATACCTTAAACTGCACTCCAAAAGCCTGCCATTTTAGCCCAAGCCCACAAACCTCACCAGGGTGTCTCTGTAGCATAGCTCACTTGAGAGACACAACTCAGAAGCTGCTTTGGGCTCTAGACCATTTTTTAAGCTTTCTATGGCTTTATATGGGCATATTTGCCCCACGTTGGGCGCCAATTGTAGTATGAGGTTTCTGGCCTGAACTTTCGGGCCTAGCCTCAAGGCTTAGGCCCGCAGATCCGCAGACCCACAGAGGCACACTGATGTTTACAATAGTTTTCAGCTGATCGGCCTAAGGCCCAGGCATATAACTTGCTAACTCTTTACCTTTAAACTAACCCATGTCTCTTATCTTTTTCAGCCATGTGACTCAATACCTTTTCTTAGAGCAGCATAGTTGTCCTTTGCTTCTTCCAGCTTCTCTCTGGCATTCTGCTCTGTGCTTCCTGTTCTCAGAGTTTTCTTAGTCTGGTAGCCCCGCCCACACTTCCTGCCTGCCTTTGGCCAATCAGCGCTTTTTATTAAACCAGTAGGTGGGACAATTATTTACAATGTAACAACATAATCTCCCACATACCTTTACCAGTCTTTGTTATATACTCTTTGCTTTTCTTTACAACCCTTCAGAAAACATGTTATTATTAATTTGGGGCCTGTGCTGGATGTTTTTTTGTCAGCTTGTAACAAGCGTAAGTCATTGAAAGGAGCCTCAACCAAGAAAATGTCTTCATAAGATTGGGCTACAGGCAGGCATGTAGGACATTTTAAAAATTAGATTAAAGGGGTGGGCCAAGCCCATTGTGGGTGGTGCCATTCTGGGCTGGTTAGTTCTGTGTTCTATAAGAACAGGCTGAGAAATCTAAGAGTGTTCATCAGCAAGTACCTGTCTCCTGCCACCTACACACTGGGTGAGGTTGAAGACCAAGCATCTACACCTGGTCATTTCATGTTTGTTATGTGTTCTGGACTCCTAAGAGGGGTCCATTCCTCTTCCAAATGTGCTATGTGTGGAATACATCAGCTTAGATTTTCTTATTTTAAATCTGAAGAATCCAAATTTCTTCTTTAATCTGTTCTTTAAGCACAATGATATCCTTCAAATGAAATACTTTGTCTAAATTAGTTGTCTTCAAAGAATATCTGGCTTTGAACAAGAAGAGGGGAAATCTTACTTAAAGCCTTACAGAATTGCTTTGTTTAGATTTTATATATTTTTTTAACTTCTAAAATATTCCTGTGTAGCCAGCACATGATGGAATGAACTAATGTGAGTTCATACTTAAGATTTTGATGGTGTCTTGCTCAAATCCCAGTGGAGGAGAATCCTCAACATAGTGACATGGGAGTTCCAATAATCAATCAAGCCATTGTCATGAATGAACATGCATTCCAAACAGCTGCCATTCACCATTAACTGATATTCATCTTTACAGAAAAAATTACAGTGGCACAAAAAATAACCTGCTGTGAAGATTAGCTTTTTAAAATGCAGAAACTCTTTCATTGCCAGAAGTTTAGCAACAGTAATTATTATGCCAACTTAAAACTAATTAGTAAATATTTAGAATTAAACGTATATTTACATGAAGATCAGGATTGTGAAGATAGTTATTTTTCCCTGCTAGGGATTAAATGTGTCCCATGAAAGGACAACAATGCACTTTGCAGCACATTTCACTGGCTAGAACATAGGTGTGAGAGAGCTAAAGAGCAGGGCAGGCTGCTGCTAAGGTAATAGCATGCATTTTGAAATTTACATGGCTAGCATTTATTTCAACTTCTAGAGATGGATACTGTTGGATTTTAATCACTCAGTGCACTTCACCTTTGTTCCAGCCTTTCCTGTTGTTATTGTATTCCTAGGTAGTAACAAAATCAATAAAGGAAAAGAAAAAGAAAATGGCGCAGTGGCTGCATAAACGTAGACTCCTGTGAAACTGCATATTTCTTTAAGGCCTAGTTCTAAGAAGTAGGGGATGCCAGAGTGCAAGATAAACCCCAAATCTTCCCAAACAGGTTCCTATGACTTGTTCTTCTGCAATGATGTGGTATCCCTTATTACTGGTTCTGCTTAAATTGGGCCTTAGGCTACGAGGTGGAGAGGAGGGTCTGTGAGCCAGTTTGACCAATTGAGAGAAACTTGGGAGAGATTTCTATGGACATCTTTGGCTTATGTGGTATAAAGGTAATAAAGACTCATACCTTTCCAAACATAGGGCCAAATTAGCCATCACACAATGTGGATGGAGTGAGAACTCTTTTCCCTAATATAATTCACACAGGAACTCCTCATTCCTGCAGGTGAGTGAGGACAAACACTCTCTAAACATTTACTATGGATATCTAAAGATGTGAGCACATGTGCTGGGTATGCTGGAGCCATTACTTTTCATCAGGTAGGTATCCTGTTTATTCACAGTATCAGCCAGTTTTATTATCCTGTGATTAGAACGCCTGAAATAATTGAAGGGAGGCAGAATTTATTTGGCTCATGATTTCCAAGGGTTCTTTCCTTGGCTCTGTTATTCCCCCGGCTGTGCATGGTTATGGGATCCTATAGAAGGGGATCATGTGACATCAGTCAGGAAGCAGAATATGGGGAGTACAGAAAGGATTCAAAGATAGAACCCCCAAGTTTGCATCCTGGTGACTTTTATACCGCTATACTTTGAATGAATTAAACCACTCATTATATTGCTCTCATGATCAATTGTTTCTGGAAATGGCCTATAGTAACACTAGAGGTGAGGCTTCCTAATCTCCCAGGCAACTTTCAATCCAGTCAAGTGGGCAGTTAAACTTCATGATCATATACATCTATAATTTTACCAATTATGATGTAAGATGTTCTGAGAGGGTCACTAATCAGCAAGCCTATGATACCATTCTCACGTCTGCAGAAAAGCGGTGTACCAGAATGCATCAGCAACGTGGCTCTATAGAAACATTTGTTTGATTTCTAAGTGGGGGAACTTAGGGAATCTTTTAAAACCTTGCTTTGCCTCAGTTTAGGCAAAACCAAAGCCATAAAGTTTATCTTCTTAGATTATTTGTGAAATTTAAGTGAACTATTCACAGCTCAGTGTAGAACAGGGCAAACACACTAGATTTTAGTGGTTATTCTGATTATTGCCATTTCTTACATCTGCCCGACTTCTGTCCTTGTGACTAACATGGGACCAGGCTTATTAGTTCTTAGTGGTTCTTGGAAGCAATTCTAATTCTTTCTCTTATCCTCAGCGTTTTCTTTGCCCAATTTATTTGACATCCCACGAATACTCTGGAAGATGGCTGAATTTTGTTGTCCTTTTAAAATATTGAATGTAAAAACATAAGACTCCTAATGTTTTCTCTGCCACTGCTCCTTCCCAGGACCTGTTAACACATCCCAAACCTTTCCTTTCCCTTATGTTATGCATTTTCCAACCTCTGAGCTTTGCTAACGGTGGGTGGGTCATCGTACACCACCTCCTTCCTGTTCGTTCCCTCTGTCTCCAATCACAACTTCCTTTTGAAGATCAGCTCACATGCCTCGGACTACTCCCACCATCCCACAAGCAGTAACGCGTCTTCTTTACTGTTCATAGAAAATTATCCAGGTAACTTTAGGCTCGTTGTCACTTGGTGCTGTCTACTTCACTTGAGCACTATCATTACTCAGAAATGTAGACCAGACTCATGCTTGATAGATACAACTTGAAACAGCCCTATTTTCTCGTCAGTGCTTCCTTAGCATATGAACACTGTCTGAATGGACACCTATCTGTGGGTCTCTGGCTCTAACAAGGGCTTTCAGGTAGCAGGAGGTCAGCAAGTCCTAAAACGTTTCTCATGATTTGGAAAAAAAAAAAAAAAAAAAAAAAAAGGAAAGATTTACTTTTATTCTTGTTTCTTGTTAGCGTTAGCTGTTGTTAGGCTTGTAAAGCCTTCTTGACTTTTCCTATTAAGAGTAGATTTTGAACTTTGAAAAATCACAGTATCTGTGGATCCAGCTTTCTGTGGTGGAAACAGAGGCCCAGAGGGAAAGCAGTACAAAGCCAAGATGCAGGTCCAGATACTGACAGAGCTGATAATGAGTTCTGTCCTCCTGGGTGAATGTGTTTTCTTCTCTGGTACTCTAGTATAACCTCTAATCCAGGAAGAGCAATGTGAGAGTAAAGACTTTCAAATTTTATCATAATTTGGGAAGGGAAAGCATATTTTAAAATGCATCTCGAAGAAAGAAAAAATTAAAATCTAGAATGTACATCACCCCCAAGAGGAGGGACACTGGGATTACTGGATGCTGTGGAATATGAGGACATTGAATACCTGGATCCTTCCTGAGTGACAGGCACCGACTCACAAACTTTTCCCATATGGAAATGGTCACTGCACAGTAGTGCCTTCATGTACCTCTGTCTCTGTTATGACTCCCTCACTTCTTTTCATACTTGCTCAGAGAGATGTTTTATTTATCTCCAGATTTTTTTTTTTCCTCAGTGGATTCCTGACTATTCCATAAGAGAAGTATATGAAGCCTGTTGCACAGCAAGGTCTTTCCTTTGTCAGGCAGCCTAGCCAATAACTAGGGAAGATGTGGTAATTGGTTCCCCTTCTTACAAGATACAGAAGTCCTCAGAATGCCCTGTAACTGAGCTCAAAGAGAACAGCTGCTATTTACCCAGTGGAGTTTACACAGGAGATCAAACTTGCCATCCTTCGTAGGTCACAAGCTGTTTGACAAATAAAGATGAGTGCCCCTCAGTTCTCGTTGTGTCCAGCTATGTCGGTTGACTCAGTTTCCATACTGCCTCAGTCTAATTCCTCAGTTCCCACACTACCCCAATCTAGAACTTCTTAGTTTCCATACTGCCCCAGTCTAGAACATTTCAGTAGTTGCCATGCCTTCCCATGACTGCTGCTTTGACTCTAATGTTAGGAAAGCTCTTGATGTCCGGCCTCATCGCGCATGTTCTAAAATGGCTCTAGGAAATCAGGAATGTGATTTACTAAAAGGTGGGTGAGGAGTGTCACGCTCTGCTTTGCTTCCTTAAGCAACTTTCCTACTATAGCTAGTCTTCCATGTTCCAGAATGAGAAAAGGGAGGAAAGGAGAAAGGAAGGAAGGGAAGAAGGAAGGAAGAAAGTGAACTAGTAATTTTCATTTATTTTAGAAAAAAAAAACCCATTTTTTAATTGATCATGGTGGCACATGCTGTATAAGAAGTTTGTAGCCTGAACTAGCTTTATGGTATGAACTTGTTTGCTGTTGCTTAGGCCCCCAAATGACTTAGACACTTATATTAATTACATTTTGCTTGGCCTATGGCTCAGGCATATTGTTAGCTAGCTCTTGTATTTCAATTTAACTAATTTTTGATAATTTGTCTTGCCGCATGGCCTGTGGCTTATCTGTGTTATTTTTACATGTTGATGCTTGGGCAGCTGGATGGTGTCTTTTTTGATTTCGCCCTCCTTTTTATTTTATTTTAGTCTGTGCTTTGATTTCCCTGCATACTTCTAAGATGGCTGCCATAGGCCAAAACAGTTCTTTTTATAACAGCATATAGAAAGACATTCCACATCACTTCCCCCTTTCTGTATAATCAAAAAGGAAGGTTTCAATTTTAATACAACAAAATTATATGTAATAAAACAGCTATTAAGCAAGAATTATAGTTATAATATCTAGTCTATTTGTATTTTAAAAAATTAAAGAAAATATTTTATTATCTTGTAATAATAGGTTTCTAGCCTGCCTAGCGCTAAGGTTCAGACCTGCCAACCTGCAATTCAGGCACCTAGCTGCCTGCTGCTGCTTAGGCTCCCAAAAATGATTCAGAAGCTTAGATTAATTTCATGCTGTTTGGTCTATAGCTTAGGCATATTGCTAGCTAGCTCTTTCATCTTAATTCAACTGACTTCCATTAATCTGTCCTGCCAGGTGGCCCATGGCTCACCTGTGTTGCCTTACATGCTGAATCTTGGGTGGTTGGCTCTCCTCTGTCTGACTCTGCTCTCCTCCTACCTATGCTCTGATTTGCTCTCTACTGTTACCGTGTCTGTCATGAGCCAAAACAGGTTTTTATTCACAGCATATAGACATTCCCACATCATTATCTATTTTATCTTTGTGAGTCTAAAGTTTTATATCTAATATACCCTTTAAAATAACTAAAGATATTATATTTATAACTATCTAATCTTTAACTATATCAAATACTACAGAAGGATATAATATTGCCCAAGTAAACAGAAAGTATATGTAACTTTTAAAATATAGAAATGACAAAGATGACATCTGGCTGCCTGGACAGTCACCCAAAGTTCCTTTATAGCGGTGGGGCATCCATCTTCAGCCTATAGGCCTGGAGTCTCCGGTGTACTTTTTAATGAAGCACAAAATTTGAAGGACTGCCCCGCCCATTCTGGCATAGTTTGTCAGTCACTTTTCCTTGTGTCCTGAAGGATGTCTGGCAGTTTTCTCTGTGAAGCAAGAACCTGAAGGACCAGCTTGGCTTGTTTTGTCAAAGTTTAGAGGACATTTTTTAATGGAATTTTTGTGTTTAGTTTATATAGTATATTATTAGGAAACTGAGGAAAGAATAGTTTTTTGGCTAATGGCTAACTTTTGTTATAAAGAAAAGAAACTTTATATAGAGTTTTTTGATGTCTATTATTTTTTTGAAGTAGATTGGTGTTGTCAGGAGCAGACTTGTCTTATTGTTTAGAAAAATTTAAATTTTTAAAATATTTTAAATGTTATATTTTTATTATTTAGTTAATTGAAATATATTTTTGTATATTTAAAAAACTTAACTGACTATAAGTTTGTTTATCATAGATGAGTATTATTTGTATTTTCAATTATATGTTGTATGTTATAATTTTAAAGAAATTGTATAAACATAATAAGAGTAGAAATATATATATAGCATAATAAAATTGACTTTAAATTTGTTCAACAAACTAAAATTTATAGTAATTTAAAATATTTTGAGATTAATAGGTTTTTTGATTAAAGTAGATTTAATAATTTATTTTAAAATTATTTTTAGAAAGATATTGATCATGATTATTAATTATTTTTAATAAAACTATAAATAATATTGGGGAATTTGGGCATAGTTTCTTATTATTATTTTTTGTTGATTGAGTGGTGCTAGAAATCTTATGAGAGTCTTGAGGCTGGATTATTTTTGTCAGCAGCCTTGAAGCTGATGTAATTATTTTTTTTATTAAAGTTTTTTTTAGGGTGTTTTGGTTGACTAAATTAAATTAGTTTGGAAATAATTTATAGGTTTTTATCTTCTATGGAAACAAAAGCAGAACTTTTTAAACAAGTAATATATATTTAGTCATAAATTTTAAAGTTATCTTTAAAATATGTTTGTTTAACTTAGTAGGCTTTGTAACTAGATGTCTTTTTGTAGTTAGCTTATTAAGAGCTTAAAAATTAAAAGAAAATATAATAATAAACATAATTTAGACTTTTTGTTTATTTTTTATCTTTATGTGGCCTATTATATTTTTATTATTTAATTTTTAAGAAATTTATTTATCTATTTTAGTTTATGTATTTTTTGTACACATTGTAATTTATTTAGAGTTTTTTATTTGAATTTGTTTTATTGTGTGTTTTTAATTATTTCTTAATTAGAAGAGTTTTTAAAATGTTAGACTGTGAAGCACTGTTTTGACTATTGGCTTTGCTCCATTTATCTTCTTAACATGGAAGAGGTATTAGAGTTATTTTTATTTTTTTTGATTTTTAGAATAGTATTAAATATGTTTTTTTTTATTATTTCTATTTTGGGGGGTTTTAGGTTTTACACTGTAGAGCAATGTTGCTGCTGTTTACTTTATTTAAGAGTTTGGTAGCAAGCCCTTTTAAAGAGCCATATAAATTTTGTGGTAAAGCTGAGTCAGGAAGACTCTCTTCAAGGAGCCACATATCTATTTGCCAGCAGCAAAAAGAACAGAGCAGTCTTAGAAAATGTTGTTATCAAGGAACTATCTTTAACTTTTATTTTTATTTATTTTTTGCTTAATATGGACAGAAATCTTAAATCTAATACATGTAGCTTGATGTTTCTATTGAGTCTTTTGTGAAACTTTGGGAGCTACTCTTGTTGTAGCTTAAGCTGCCCACTGCAAGCCCACCATTTTGTAATTTAAACCTGGATATTATGCCATTTTTGTATCACGACTCACTTTAAAGACACAGTTGGAAGCTGGTTCTGGCTCTGTTTTTGTGCTCTAGGACTTTAACAACCATCAAACAAACAAACAAAAACGTTTTCAGGCCCTTTGTTGGGCAACATCTGTAATAAGAGGTTTTTGGCCTGGACTAGCTTTATGGTTTGGACTTGTTTGCCATTGCTTAGGCCCAAAAATGACTTAGACGCTTATATTGATTATATTTTGCTCAGGCATATTGTTAACTAGCTCTTATATTTTAATTTAACTAATTTTTATTAATTTGTTTTGCCACATGGCCCATGGCTTATCTGTATTATTTTTATATGTTGATTTTTGGGTGGTTAGATAGTGTCTTTTTTAACTTTGCCCTCCTTTTTTTTTTTTTTTTTCAAATTATGCTTTGATTTCCCCACCTACTGTTATATGAGTGATTTTTTTTTAAATTAGATTATTGAATTTACTTAGATCAGGAAATCAGCTATTAATCTTAAAATGTTTTGCATTGGTATGGACTTTGGTTTATTGATACAAATTTAAGGTCAATTTTGTTCTGCTGTATGTATTTTTCTGCTCTTGTTTAAGGTATGATTTCCATGTAACTGATTTAAGATTGTAATATATAATTAAGAAATGCGGATTAATAGTCACCTATGATAATAAAACCTATAGCAATATTAGTTAGATTTTTTAGGTATACTTAGATGTATTTCAATTAGATAGGTAATCTTCAAACACTTCTAAGACCTACAGAATATGGCATTTAAAATTATTTTAATTACTTAGACTTTTTTGGGCAGTGAGACAGATTTTCTCCCAGTAGTACCAATCTACTTCAAGAGAAAAATGGGGATGGAAGAAACCTCATATGGAGTCTACTTTCTTGGTGTCAGTGGTTAGCTACTGGACAAAAACCTGTTCTTGTACTGACTGGTTGACAGTATGCTGTTTAAACTGGACACGCAGATTCCGTAGGAAAGTGACCTCTGAACTTTGGCAGAACAAGCCAAGATGGTCATTCAGGTTCCTGCTTTGCAGAGAAAATTGTCAGATAATCTTCAGGACTCGAGGAGAAGCGACTGATGAACTATACCAGAATGGGCAGAGCAGATTTCCTGCTTCACTGAAATGATAAGTGACTCTGGCCTGTAGGCTGAAGATGGATGCCCCAACTTTATAAAAGAACTTTTGGTGACTGTCCAGGCAGATAGGTGTTATCTCTGTCATTTCTAGATTTTGGAAGTTGCTTGCACTTCCTGTTTACTTGATTAAATATTATGTCCTTCTGTGGTCTTTGATGTAGTTGAAGATTACATAGTTATAGTTTTTCTTAGTTATATTAAAAGGTATATTGGATATGAAACTTTAAATTCACAAAGATAAGGTAGATGATAGAGTATTTTCTTTAATTTTGCTAAATACAAGTAGACTAGATATTATAGCTGTAATTCTTGCTTGGTAGCTATTTTGTCATATTTAATTTTGCTTTGTTAAAATTGAAACCTTCCTTTTTGATTAGACAGAAAGGGGGAGGTAATATGGGAATGCCTTTCTGTATGCTGTGTGTATCATTCTTTAAATAAAGGAACTGTTTTGGCCCATGGCAGGCACCATAGAAAAAGGTAGGTAATCAGAATAGGTAGGAAAAGAAGAACACAGTCAGACAGATCGAGCAAGCCGCCTAAGAAGAAACATGTAAGAAACACAGGTGAGCCATGGGCCACGTGGCAGACAGATTAATGGAAATGGGTTGAGTTAAGATGAAGGAGCTAGCTAACAATGTGCCTGAGCCATAGGCCAAACAGTATGAACTTAATATAAGTGTTTGAGTCATTTTGGGGGCCTAAGCAGCGGTGAGTGGCTAAGGGGTCTAGGGCGGCAGGTCTGTGAATCTGGACCTCTGGCCACCCGGGACCAAAAACCTTATTGTAACAATAGGCCAAGAAAGTTCTTTTATTAACTATATATATATATATATATATATATATATATATATATATATATATATATATATATATATATATTATATAATCCCACATCAACATGCCTAGGATCCTGGCATCTGAGAGGCTGTGGCTGTGGCTTCACCTATGTAGGGAGAACTTTCTGTGCTAAAATAAATAAATTTTCAATAAAAGAATCTCTGTGTGGGTGTTGTATGTGTATACGTTTTGGATCCTTTTATATATATATGTGTATGTACGTATACAGATAGTTTATATATAACATATGCTTTATATTTAGTAAGTAAAACATATAACTTAATGTTTTACTTATTTTTGGAGAACTTGGCTTAGACCTAGGGCTTTGCATATGCTAGACAAGCATTAATTTAGCATTTTTCTCCTTTTTGTTTGATATAGGGTCTTAGCTGTCTAATCGTCTATGTAGTTTAGACAGGCCTTGAACATATAATCTTTCTGCCTATGCAGCCCAGGCAACTAAAACATAATTACTGACATATGAAAAAACATTAAAACAAAATAAAACACCACGAAAACAGAACTTGGAAGTAGTGTTGTGTGGACACATCTTTAAATCAAAGAAATGATTGATTAGATTTTCCGAGTTTTGGAAATTCTTCCTAAGTAAACTAGTTCTTACTTGGAGTCTAAAGACATTATTTAATATTTTTGAAAATGAGGGCGAGATGGCTGGTAGTTAGCATTCATTGACTTGAATCCTGTTCTGGCCGACTGCAGATTTCCCAGGCTGCGAAATCCCACATAGCCCTGTTCCTCAGGCCAAGCTGCTTCCTCTAGTGCCATGTGCCCCATGGATGAGAGTTCAAATTCTCAGTCCTCACCTCTCTTTCCTGAAAAGCCCTCTGCTTGTTTGTAAGGCTTTCAGGAAATCATTCATGGCCCGTGGATACTGAGCACAGTGCCTGTCGAAAAGCAAGGATTTCAACAATCTCAGATGTTAAAAGTCATTTTTCTCCTGTAGAAAAAATTAAAAAAATTAGGTAGACAGGAAAAAAAAGGAAAAAGAAAACTAGGGAAATGCTTATGCAAAATATACTTAGAAAGGAATGTCTTGTTTCTTCCTGTGAAAGAATGAATATAGAAATGTTGACAGCAATCTCAAACTGAAGTAAAAATGCAGAACCTTTCTCAGTAACCATGTATGTATGTATGTATGCATGTATGTGTGTATGTATGTATGTATGTATGCATGTATGCATGTATGATTTAGAGACCTAATTAGAGAGTATAGTTTTTCCCTTTATATAGAATTTTTTACACTCAAATATTCTATAGAAATCTACAATTAGTTTTTGACAAACAAACTTAGCCTAAATGAAGAATGGAATTGAGTCTAAGGTTTAATTCACTTTCCACTGGAGTCTACTTTAAATTGAACTGTGGCTCAGTATAAGCATATAATATATGCCAAGCTGTAAAATCACGTACTTTGGGACGAGAAGGCAAGGTTTCTTTAAGGAAAATAAAGCCTATAAAAAAATTTGAAAATAAAGGAAAAATATTTATGTATTGAATTGTTGCAATAAAATATATAATTTTCGTGTTGAATTTTTATATGGCCATTAAATTTTTAATACGAATCACTTTTAGTTTGGGCCTTTCATAAAAGTATGTTTCAGCTAAACTTTGTAGTCTTTATTGTGTACGATTTTTATTCTACTTTCTTCTCTATTGCTATTTATTGGCACAAGTTTACTGGCAAGAGGAGAAGTTCACATACTTTTAAATGTAAAATATTCCAGTAATAAATGTTTTTGCTAGCCAACAAGATTAAAGTTACACGGTCTTGCTTGAATTTCTATTATCTATCAGTGAAAATGAGGCAGTCATATGGAAGAGACGAAGACATTTTGACCTCATAAAGCCCCATCGTCCTTTGATACAGGGAGAACCTTATTCCGTCCTCTATATTAAAGCATAATATGGAGCTTGCAGCACCTGCCCGGATGACACTGTGTGTGTGTGTGGTCAGCTGTCAGTTGATATAAGCCATGCATCCAAGTCCAGAGACTTAGCTTTGGTTTCCGGCAACTTTAAGAACAGGAAACAAACAAAAACATTGCAGAGTCTGGAGCAGATCTGCATTTGTTTTAAAGTGCCTGCTCCAGATGTGGGTTGAGCTTTGGCTGTAGAGAAAGAAAAATTGGAAACAGGCGATGCAGGAATCTGCTGGGAAGATGGTGCATGGATAGTGACATCGAGTCACTTATAAGAACTGGCCAGATTCCAGGTATGTTTGATGCAATAGGATTTCCTAAGGTTGATTAGTGACAAAATGCAAGAGTCAATGATCATGTCAAGGTTGAGGCAAGTCAAGGGACAGAATTGTCCTCAGCTGGCACATAATGTCAACAACAGACATCTGTTAGAAGGAGTTATCTCAGAGCCATCTCCTGGTTCTGAGAAATTTTCCTTTTCTTCCAATTTGCATCTTATTTACGTTAAATTCCCCGCCCCCCATATCAGAATTAAAAGTCTGAGGATAGTTTATTGCTCTTTTCAATTGGTCAAAGTTGAAAATTCAAATACAGGATCTTCACAAACTGTTTACTAAGACTTTAGTAATTGATATTGTGAGCAGCATTTATGCATGCATGTGGTCTCTGGTGTCTGCTCTGAAGTAAGTGTATGCAGCAGAAGTCTGGGGGAGCTGCTGCTCCTACATTGCCATGCTTTTATATTTGTGATAGTCTCTGCTTTGTCAGATTTATACAAGCTAGAGTTCTTTAGGAAGAGGAGTCTCACTATAAGGCAGGCCTATAGGCAAGTCCATTAAGCCTTTTCTTGATTAATGATTGATGCTGGGAGGCCCAGGCTCCCGTGGGTGGTGGCAACTATATGCAGGGTGGTCCTAAGTTGTGTACGAGAGTGGGCTGAGCAATCCATGAGCAAACAAGCCAGTTAACCACTTTCCTTCATGGCCTGTGTTTCAGTTCCTGACTCCAGGTTCCTGCCCTGGGTTCCTGACCTGACTTCCTCTAGTACATGAGAATTGTAAGCAGAGATAAAACCTTTTGGTGCCATCTTGCTTTTGGCCATGGTGTTCTACCTCAGCAATAGAAACCCTAAGACAAAACTGCATCTCGAAACCCCTCCCACTTGGCCCAATAGCATCCATGTGTTTTTCTTTAACTACCATCTGCCAACTTATATAAAGATGACAACGATCAGTCAAGCAAGCCACCCTGAGAAATTATATATCATTATTGACCAATATCACTAATTTAAATGAACACTGTTTGCTTTTTCTCCATCTGATTAGGAAGAAAGAATAGAGAAGTTGCTTTCTCCTTTAAAAAAGGTTTCCTGTCTGGCCACGACTATAGAACAAATAAAATTGAAACATTTCAAGAGCATAATTATCCTTTCTCCTTGAAACTCCAGCAAGGGAACATTGTGTGATCATATTTTTCCAGTTAAGGCAGGGAAGTCAATGCAAATTGCTGAATGGCTGTAAAATGTTCTGGAACAAATGTTAAGTAGAATCAGGGGACCAAGGCAAGGAACTGGGGTGCCTTAAGTTGCAAACCTTTCTCACGCAGTAGATGCACCTACTAGCACAAACTGTCTCCCTTGGAAAGCTTTTGCTTTTAGTCCTCAAGGGAACTTCCGTTCCTTGTCTTCTTGAGCTGTTACTATCCACACTAATTACAACCAATTGCACAACCTTTGATACTTTTACTTTGATCTATCACACAAGAGCCTCAATGAGTCACTACCATGTAACAAATCATGGGATTTGCCTAAGCAGGGTCTGAAAGCCATATCTTCCATGTTCCAAGGAAAGGATGGAATCAGCCTATTGATGCCTATCCAAACAAAAGTCTCTCTCACCCTCTCTTCTTCCTCCCTGCCTCCATTCTTATGCTTCAGAACCAAAGTTTACGCATAACAATAATCCCTGAGTGCAAAGTGAAGTGTTGTTCTAAGACATCAGAATTGTGGCCAGAAAGAAATGTTTATCTGGAGGCCTGGAAAGAAGGCTCAGTGTTGAGGGACACTAACTGCTCTTCCAGAGGACCAGGGGATCCGACACCTTTACACAGAGATGTCAATGCATGCACAATAAAAATAAATCATTGGGAAAACAATGTTTGCCTGTATCATGGGGTGAAATGAGTGTTAACTATCATGATGGGAATTAAGAAATACCTCAAAATCCAGACACTGCAGAAGTTTGGTATTTTCTCTTACAGGAACTATTAAAATGAATGAGTGTGTGTTTATTACCTCTACTGAGATAAGTTTATAACTGCTATCAAACAATATCACCCAGAAATTGATATCTGCATGAAGCTTGTAGGTAGATAATGCCCGAAAACTTTTTTTGGCTAGCTATAAAGAAAAATTCTACATCTCTTATTTGTTTAAAAGACAAACAATCAAAATAAAATATGAATGAATTTTAAACTTACAACATGAACTGATATTATATGATGATAGCTGTATAAACAATACAATTCACACATACACTTATGATTTGCACAAAATCACACATCTTAAACAAGTGAACATCTATAAAGTACATACTAATACAAATTCTTTGCAATATTACATAATAGAACATTAGCAACATTGATGTGCTGAGCTGTAAAATTAATGGCATAGCTCATCCTTGGTCTCTTTCCCTCTTTGATAAGGACTCCAATCGTGGGCACTACCCCTCCTCCCCCCATGAATTTAGCTAATCCTCATTACCTTTCCAAGGCCTTGCTTGGCTCCAAATACCAACAAGGTGTGTCTATGTGTAGTTTTGTTTCTGTCTATGGCCATTTCCTTCTAGTTGAAACATTCTCTCCAGAAGGATGAGGATGCTCTAGAGGACTCAGAAGGTAAACAAAAGATCACAGGGATGTGAAAGATTCCCAAGGACATTTCCTCAGTGGGGAAAAAGGAGAAACAAGTAGTCTGAGAGGAGACTGAAGAGCCCAGAGGCACTGATAAGGGTCTCCCACTGTTGAGCATGAGAAGAGACCTCCAGTGATGAAGCTTTTTTGAATGAGGGAGTCTTCAGTTATGTTAGGACAGAGTTCTCAGTGATGCCACTCCACTGCTTTTTAAGTCTTCCTGGTTTCTTGTAAGTAACCACTTACCCATCCATACTCCTGTTAATAACCCATAAAACCTCACTGGCTCACCAAGATAAGCAAACAAACAAATACATGATGTAAAAATGTAAAACAATTTGACTCTTATTAGGACAGAATTTCATTAGTGATCAATAAATGAGTTTTGAGAGCTACTTTTTTCTGCTAAGTACTTTTCTCTTGCCCTTCATCGGGGAAATTTTGCAGCCAATGGAGACCATAATGGATAATCACAAACTGGTCAAAAATACAGGGAGCAAGTGATCATGGGGTACCCAATCCCATAATAATATAACACACAGTATAACTAACTCCTGCATATAAGATTCAGGGCATATCTCAGAAAGTGGGGAAGAAATATTGTTAAGAGCTAGACGACAAGGGCATCTGCTCTGAGATAGTGTCGTTTAGAAATGACAGGTAAGCTACACCCAGAATACTGCACCAATATGGTTGCCTAAATAAGACCCTTACAATGACTACTCTAGTAGACATGCAAATGTGGAGGGAGAACTCTCAAGGGGCTCCACTCCTAGTCAGTTACAGCCAACTAGTGACTACTCAGTGAGGGAGAACTAGTCTTCCCAGGGATGAACCTACTAATTGATTTCGCAATATCAAATGGTCATATATATGTATATATGAAATCATATACATACCACTAACACTAAATGATCTCAGCGCAATATATTTATACATTTATGTATATATAAATACATATATAAATAAAACAAAATAAAGAAGAGATCATGAATTTGAGAAGGAGTAAGGGGGAGGGCATGGTTGGGGTTAAAAGGAATAAGGATGAGAAATAGTAAAATATTTGAATTAATCTTTTTTAATTATTAAGAAAAAAGGAATCAATGAGTAAGAAATGCTTAGAAAAACCCAAAATGTTTGAGAATTAAGCAACATACTTATCAGCATGTCAAGTAAGAACTCTGAAGGGAAATTAAAAATAATTTCCAGAATATATAAAAACAGCATACAAACAAACAAGTAAGAAAAATAAAATTTGTGGGATGCAGATGAACCAGAAATTAGAGTAAAACTTGTTTGCTTATAATATTAACTTTAAAAAGATTATAGAAAAAAAAACACAGGTATACAGTTGGTATTCTGTATTCATGGATTCTGTATCCAACTATGGATCAAAAACATTCTCAAAAGAAATTTTATCTGTGCTGTGTATGCTTACCCTTTGTCCTTGTCATTATCTGCTAAATAATACAGTATGATCATCTGCGTGATGTGATTGTGTTTGGAATGAGAAGTGATTTAGAGAACATTTAGAGAAAAGTGTAGGTTATGCATATGTTATTCACACCCAGAAATATGTCAGTTATAGAGAAGGTTGTTTTGTATCCTAGTGAGATTTGGAATTCATTGGTCATGGATACTGAGGAACATCTGTATGCCTCTTGGTCAGAGACCTACAGAACCAGTGAGAAGACTCTCTCTCTCTCTCTCTGTTTCTCTCTCCTCTTTTTCCTCTCTCCCTCTCTTTCTTCTCTCCTTTTGATAGGTAAGTGAGAGATGATTGATTAGGAAAATTGGCTCATCTGATGATTGCTATATCATATGTCTCCCTCTCTCCAACAATCCAATATATACTATTGTCTAAAAACATTATTTTTTATATAAAATTAAAAACTTGATTCTAACAGTTTTGAAAAATTGCAAAGCATCTAGAATAGAATAAATTTGGAATATTTAACCTTTTTCAACTTCAGGCTCTACCACTGTGGAAAAGGAACCAGAACAGTAAGGATCATGGTTTAAAAACTGAGTTGATGGAACAAAATAAGTTCAGCAATTATCTCAGAGTTCTGTAATTGATTTCTGACAAATGTTTCTAGTAATTCAATAAAAAAGAAAATATTTTCAACATATAGTATAAAATAATGGGACATTGTATGGAAAAATACTAAACAAAAATCTCTCATATCACTAACAGAAGATCCATAAAAAACGAAGTAGGCAAGCGAGAGTTGGCAGCTGTGTTCATAAAATGTGTAACTAAGAAAAGTCTTAGAAAAGAGAAGACACGATAAGGAATGTCTAAAAATCAATAATTAAAATTGTTTAACATTGGCTAAACAATTTTTTAAAAGATTTATTTATCATGTATAAAGTATTCTGCCTGCAGTCCAGAAGAGGGCAGCAGATCTCATTCTAGAGGGTTGTAAACCACCATGAGGTTGCTGGGAATTGAACTCAGGACCTCTGGAAGAGTAGCGAGTGCTCTTAACCTCTGAGACATCTCTCCAGCTCCCCAAATTGGCCAAACAATTTTAACAGATACTTTACAAAGGAATTTAATGGAACAGTCTACATGAGTATGAAAACTCATGGATTCAATTAGTTACTAGACAACTGTAGTTTAAAACTACTATATCTCCCAGGTTGGAAACATTAAAATTATGATGGATTCACAGCAAATTTTGCTGACAGTATGAAATGTTATTACAGTTCTCATAGATCACTAATGAGGGGCTAAACATTGCAACTTCCAAAGAAAAAATTGCTTTGACTTTTAAATAATTTTATTGAGTTTAACAACCACCCATTCTATGATCCTTTTCAATACTGGCCCAAGAGAAATGAACATACTTGTTCCCCACAAAGAGTTAGTCAGGTGTATTTATTTATAGCACCTTTGTTCTTGCTAATGTAGAACTACAAACAGCCCAAGAAGATGTGTAAGTCATGTGATATAGTCATACAGTGAAATACAGTCACCCAGAGGGGCACAAAGCACGAACTTCCCAATAACACTGATGGATATTAGCAGTATGTGGAGGAGAGAAGCTAGATGTGGAAAGTATGTATTGTTTTGCTAAAGTCATGAAGTTTTACGAATTCACACCTTCAATGCTAATAGAAATCTTCACTGCCCCATCTCGGTGGGAGGGACAGTGGGAAGAGATCCCAGGGTGTGAAGAACAAGAGAATGTTCTGTGGCTCTACTATTGTAGTTTATATAAAATCATGTGCTTCAAAATTTGCCCAAGTGTACAATTAGGAGTGAAAAATAAACTAATATGAGCTAACAGTAGAAAAAAAAAAGAGTTGTCATGAACAAAGATACCTCTGTCTTCCTAACCAGTGCAGCAGAAGACAGCCCAGTAACATGGGATGGGGACAGAAGTAGGGGGTTTTCAGCAGTTTTAGAAAGAAAGTCACTAGTTTTGTACAATATACTTGGGGCCTATGAGATTTCCTGGCTGTTGGTCTCTCCCACTTGGGGAAATTGTGGTGTGAACTTGAAGTGTCTTGGATCTGCTTCTAGGTGACTCAGCGTTCATTTCCTCTTTGATTTACAGCTCATTTCGGAAAACATCATTCAGTATCAGCTCAAGCGCCAAATAGTTAATTGAACACTGGCTGTAGAGCAAGCCCCCAGGGGGTGTGTGTGCTGTATTTATGTTACATTCTTTATCTTTTTGACTTCAGCTCTAGGGCAAGAAAAGCCCATCAGATCATTCCTGCTAAGGAGTGAGGAAGCTTGCTCTTTATCTCACTACTGGAGGCCAGTGCTATCTCTCTTTGTTATTATGCAATGGAACCCATCAAGTGACCATGCCAAAGTTTGTGTCCAAACAATCAATGCCTATTTGGGGGTAATTCTGGGATAGCTGTACAGCAGAATGACCAACCACTCTCCTTCTGGCTCTCTCTCTATATATGCTTTCAGGATTTATTAAGAGTTGGCCTTTCCAGCTAGAAAAGCCAAGACTGTTTCCACATACACCTTGGAACACAGCTTGGAGATGAGAACCCTAGTGTTACAATGTGGTTTCTTGGTCCGGGGGCGCGGGGGGGGGGCAGAGGCCCAGACTCACAGACCCTGTAGCCCCAGACCTCTTAGCCATCTGCCACTGTTCAGGCCCCCAGAAATGACTCAGACTCTTATATTAACTTTATGCTGTTTGGCCTATGGCTCAGGCACATTTCTAGCTAGCTCTTACATCTTAAATCAACCCATTTCTATTAATCTGTCTGCCACGTGGCCCGTGGCTCACCTGTGCTCCTTACATGTTGCTCCTTTGGGCTTCTGGCTCCTTCTGTCTCTGACTCCGCCCTGCTCCTCCTACCTATTCTGATTCCTTCTCCTACTTTTTCTATGGTGCCTGTCATGGGCCAAAACAGCTCCTTTATTTAAAGATTGCTATTCACAGCATACAGAAAGGCATTCCCACATCATCCTAGGGCATTTTTATCTGAACACTTAGATCCCACATTTGGTGTACTCTATTTTTAGCCCTTCCTCAAAACCCAGCACACTCAGTATAATGCTTACTGGAGAGGGAAGGAGAGTTACTTTCTTCTGTAGTGTAACTCTACACTACAAAAGTTGCCCTTGTTCCACTAACTTCCTTCCTCACCTACACTAGGGCAAGTGACTCCAGTTATACTCAGTAGGCCACATAGGGACTTGTTGAAAAGAAGGGTGCCAGGAGAGGGGACAGAGAAAGGGGAATAGGGGGTAAAATTACTAAAATTCCTTATACAAATATATGGTGGTTTGAAAAAAATGGCCCTCATAGGCTCCTAAGGAGTGGTATTATTAGGAGGTATGTCTTGTTGGAGTAGGTGTGGCATTGTTGGAGGTGGTGTCTCAGTCACTACTTGCTGCCTATGGATCCAGATATAGAATCTCAGTTACCTCTCTAGCACCATGTCTGCCTGCCATGACAATAATGGACTAAGTCTCTAAACTGTAAGCCAGTCCCAGTTAAATATTTTTCTTTATAAGAGTTGTGTTAGTCATGGTGTCTCTTCACAGCAATAAAACCCAAAGGAAGACAAGATGTATGAAACTGTCAAACAATGAAAAGGGGAAAAAGTAATGTAATGCTAGGAAAACATGTCTTATCCAATTAGTGTATAATGTAATCAAGTCCTCAGCGTCAGAGCTTTACACGGACTACTTGGTAAAGTTCTGTGATAATTGCTCTTGAAGGTAAAAGCTATCCTTCTTTATCCTGCCTTTGTAAGCGTAGTGTTTAGCACACCATAATACATTTTTTGCTGAAGGAATGAAAAAAGTGAGAAAACCAATCAATAAATTAAGCAACACATTTGGTTTATTTCATGAATTATTTTGTGTATATTTGTTTAGGTGTGAGTGTATGGCATGGCCGTTACAGTACATGTGTGGAGCTCAATTCATTCTCTTGACACCTTGTGGGACCTTGGGAACAAACTCAGGTTGTTCAGGTCTACATGTAAGGACTTCCAAGGTATCAAGGGAGCTATATCATTGGCCCAAGCACATTAATTTTTTTGAAATTTATTTATGCTATAGGAAAAGATGGATTTTAAAAAGTAAACACCACATAATAATTATACAATCACAGAGGTATTATTTTTTAAAGAGAAAAAGTGACCTAATTATTTTGTAAAGAAATTTCCACTTTGTGCAGAGGCCCATTCAGTACATTTAAAACTATTCATCAATGAATTTGTTTTTGATAACTGAGGTGAATGAATTAAGAGGTTTGGATATGATACTTCTGCCTATACAGCACAATTAGAGTGTTATCTTTTATTATGTGCAACCATGAGTTTGGGCTCACCTCAATGATTTTAAAAATCGTAATTTGAGGTTTATCAATCAAAAGGCTTAGGGACTTAATATGGACACATTGTATGTGTGTCTGGCTTTTGTATCATGTTTTTTTTTATAAGATATATTATCTAGTGTTTAGTCTGAAGCCACATTCATAGCCAGCAGAATTATAAGCATATGTTTAGCTACCTCAAGGTTTTTCCCTCTGTAGAGATAGGGTTGTGGCGATTTGAACACTAATATTGACTTAGGTTAGTAAATGGATCTTATGTTGTTATTTTTATAAATAGTGAAAACCTCATAGTCACATTCTAGGGCCTCCTGCCTAGGAAAATAAAAACTTATGGAGCAAAGGAAGATGCTAATACTTCTCAAATATGCCAAGTTACAACTCCCAGTGTATTGTTTTCTGTTTTTTTTTTTTTTTCATTTTTATGTGCTTTACTGATGGAATTCAGTACAGCATAGGCACTTAGTTGGTCATTGTGTGTCTTGTCCCTGTCATATCTCTCACATCTCCCACCTTGTGAGCAAATTAATTGTCCAGTGAATGAATGGATTATGATGTCAATGGACATCAAATGCTCTTTGTTACTTTCATGGTCTTCTACCCCTGACATTAAAAGTAATTCCTCTATACTGACACCTAAAAACCTGAAATGGAGTGTTTTATCTGTATAGCTCTTGCATGATTTACTTTCCGTTTATTTTATAGTTATTTAAGCACATGTTTAACCAGAACTGTCTATTTCTTGTCTACAGAAAAATTTGCATTTCTTGTAGTATTATCAGAATTCAATTAGTGTGGATAATCTGAGTGATAACTGCCCTCCACACTCTTGGAAATCTGAGTACTTAGTCGTTAGTTGGTGGCACTGTTGGGATGTTTACAGACTTCTTCTGTAGGAAGTACGTCACTAGGAACAAGCCTTTTTTACTTTAAAGACTCATATTACTTCTAACTCACTCTCTCTCCTTTGTGCTTTTGGTTCTAGATGTCGGCCCCCAGCTTCTGGTTCCCGCTGCTGTGCCTGCCACTTGGTACCACATCTCCCCGTGATGGACTCGTCACCCTGGAGCCATAAGCCAAAATAAACTATTTCTATAAGTTGCTTTGGTTATGATGTTTTATCACAGTAGTAGAAAAGTAACTAACATAATTAATTTAGCTTGATTAATAAATAAATCATAAAGAGACCCACACACTAAAGCAATGACATTACCTCTGCTTTTGTCAAACCAATGAAGCATATAATCAGTAACTGCAGCTTTTCTTCATTCAGGGTACATGGCTCTGGGTAGCAAGTACCACAGGTAAGTATATCATCTTTGAGGTCCTAATCCCATTATTCAAAAATTTATTAGTTATTTTGCCCTTCTGTCAGACAAACAAGCTGATCTTCACAGAGTGACAACAGACAAAGTATGTTCTTAATTATGTATCAATCTAGCTTTTGACTGATCAGAAATATGAGTCTGGTCATTAGACAGTCAAATCAAGTATGTGGTTCTATGGACCTCGAGTCCTTTATATTTGGCCCATCAATGATAGAGTTAAAAAGTTTCAGTATTTGCTCTATCCTTGGGGAAGATTTTGGTGATGAGTTTTCACTGATCCCTTTGACAACCTCATTAAGCATGAAAATATGCATGCATCCACCAAAAGAAAATCCCTGCTGAACCTTACCTTGCTTCCATGTGTTTTCTGAGATAAATACTGGAAACATTTGCAAGAAGGATCAAGGGCTTTATCTCTCAGGCAGGGCTGCTGGAGAGAACATCTGTATTTGAAATCTCTTTCTTATTGTTGTTACCCTGGTGGAGAAATGATCTAGACAGAGAATCAGGATGAATAGATCCTGTAAGGTGAGGCAGGATCCAGATCTGGATGCGTCCCAGAGGCCACAGGCTTGAAGTTTCAGAAAGAGGTCAATACAGTGAGAGAGCCACAGTCTCAGTCGGCTTGGGCCTGCCATCCTGTACCACAAACCTAGTGACTTAGGAAGACCAACTCTTGCTCCTCATGTTCGTAAATGATGGAAACTTTAAGATTTGAACACTGGCAGACTCGGTGTCTGGTATGAGTACGTGTATCTTTGTTTGTAGATGGTATGTTGTCACATGGTGGAGGAGCAAGGTGGCTCTCCTGGGTGTCCTTTACTTATGCACAAATACCATCATTAAAGGTATCTTCTCATGATCTAATCACCTCCAAGGCCACAGAAGCTAACATCAGCATCTTGGAGGTAAAAATTTTAACATATGAACTGTGGGGAGACAATCATTCAGACCATAGCAGCCAGCCAAAGAGCCTGGGGATAAGAACAGAGGAAAAGTAAATAAATTTGATTTGTTAGAGGGGTTATTGGAGTCCTTAAATATGCCATTAATAGGGCAGGAAGAAAGGACAAGAACCATAGAAGAATATGAAAGCAAAGTTAGAGACCCGGGAGCTGGGCTCTGACCTGCCGTTCGAGAAATGGGCCCGTCTTCTCTGGAAATCATTTTCATATCTTCCACCTTTTCCACTCTGCTCACCCAGACTGAGTCTAAGGACATTTTCCACTGAGTCAGGGGTAGGAAATAACTTCCTGTCAGTGGAGGATTTGGTAAAAATTGGCATGGCTGCCTCTTTGGCCCACTTCACATTCAGCTTCATCATTTTAATAGGATTTTATGGAGATAAGTGCTTCTACTTTGACATTAGGAACATGTTTGTATGCAGTGGAATTATGATGAGAATCCTTAAAAGATCACATTCCTTAAAATACTAAAATGTCTCTGAAGACGCATGAAGAGGAGAAATCTTGAGAAGCCAGAAAGTGACAGATTGGTGGCGTGGAGGACAAGGACAGTGCCTTTGTTTTAGATAACAAGCATTCATTCTGGAAGCTTCCTGTTTGTGTTGGGATGGGCTTATTTGTTGATGCTCCTCCAGAGTAAGGGACTCAAAAGATTCTGTTTCTGCTTCTTTTGTGTGCCTCTAGTGTGTGTGACGGGGATTTAGCCACGGAGCAGCTACCACGCCACCCATCCCCTGCCCAGTGTAGCTTTCATAATAAACTGGAGTTAATGTGTGCTGTGAGAGAAGGGTGCTTGGCTTTTGCCTTCTGTTGCTTCAAGGGATGCGATAGGGGAAAGGTCACCAAGGGAGAGGTTAGAAAGCCTGGTCTCCTGTGACCATTCTGTAGTCTTTGCCATATGACCTACATCATCATCCAACATTTCTGAATCTTTTCTAGTCTATAAAATGGTCTTAATAACTTGTCCTTATCAGATGAAATATGTTAAAAAGCACTTTAAGCAGCAGGGTGCTTATTAATAAGAGATAATGTCATCAAGCCAGAAAAGATGGGAAGGGGAAGCCAATTAGGAATCAAGACAGGAAAAAACAGCCTCTCTCATTATCTCTGTCCCTTTGCCCGCAGCTGTGACCTAAGGAGCCAGTCTTTGGTGGGAACTAAGTACAAGCTGAACTGACTTTGCCCTAAGCCAGGGATGGAAAGGACAGAGTTCTCTGGAAATTGAATGCCTGGGATTCTGTTCAGCTCTTAAATTTTCCTTTATTGGGCCTAGTATGCATTTAATACCCAGTGAATGCACACACCCAGGGAATGCACACTACAACTTCTAATCTCTCCTTCCAGCCACGTCTTATTAATGCTGTTCATGGCCCAAATCATAAACAGTATCAGAAAATATCTTTAAGAAAAAGTACAACTTTAATCAAAATAATACGGTCAAATGAGCATATTTCTAAGGACCACAGAAGACCCCAGAAAGTCTATGCAATCAAAGTTTCTTGAAGTTTAAATATTTTTCAGATAACAGAATAATCATGTTTCTACCATGTCCACTGCTGAGTTCTGCAACTGTTGTTTTGTGTGTGCATGCATATATCTGTGAACTGTGAATGATCAGTTTATTCATGTACACATAGACACACACACATACGCACACACATGTACACGCACACACACAAACACATACATGCATGCACGCACACACACACACCTTTTAGAAATGTAAATGTATGGCACACATAATTTCACACAAAAAGTTAAACTGACTTTAAAAATTTAAATTGTTAATTTAATTATTGATTAAAATCATCTTGGCTTGTGTTTTAGGTTGTGTTTTGAAGTTATTTGAGAATCCTTGAATTTGACACGCATCAAATCACTTTTCCATGTTACTCTCAACTTAAAATTGCCTGTGGGATTCATGTGATCAAATGTGCTTTTCAAATTACAAACAACTTTGTTCCCTCATCTGTCGGGACAGAATTGCACTAAGTCCAACCCCATGCCCTGAGCTGGCCACATGAACATCATCCCAATGGGTTAAAACTGCCCCCAAGTTAAAGATCTACAGAAATCAACTCCTTTCACCTGGCTTTGCAGATGACCAGCCTTGTTAGCTAGGACTAACCCAAAATCTCTAAGAAGCTCACATGAGAGAATTAAAAATTCAGAAAGCTAGCTAGAGAACGTTTGTTGGCTTCACTGACTGCTTTCCACCTTTTGAAAATGCTTGTTTTGCTTCTGGCAAAACTAACAGAACCTTCCAGTCTGAGCTCAATGTTTGACACATCCTACTTAGTAGATTCTCTGTGCCTCATCAACTACACACAGCCTCCTTGTTCAACATCCATAGCAGAAAGGCCACTGGGAATGGATGACAACACACTGCCGTGGGAATGAGAGCCCTATGACACTTTTTATTTGCATTGTAGAAAATATGGAAAACTTATGTAGAACCCACATGTCCATTTATTTATTTGAATATATTACTGGCTAGAGTCCACATATGAGAAAGAACATGCAGTTCTTTTTTCTTTCTGAGATCGCATGGCTTTGAATATTATATATAGTTAAAACACCACCAGAGAGAATGTAAATAAATGTGTATGATAGAAAATTATGTGGAGGATTCTCAACAATTATGAGAACTTTCCTATATGTGGGAATTGATTGTCCAAAGGGAATGAATAAATGAATGAATGAATTCACTGAATCATAGAATAATTCTGCACTCACTATAGCATTATTCCCGATAGCCAAGATGTGCAATCAACCAAACTTTTTATTAATGGAAGAATGAATGCATAAAAAATTGGAGATAAACAATAAATAGTATGCCATTGAGTGTGAAAAAGCACTTTGTTACTTGTGACACCATGGGTAAATATGGAAGAAATTAGGTTAAGTGAAATAAGCCATGTGGTGATATATTTTATATTTAATAAAATCAGTCTGGAATATCAGAGAACAGAATCACCCACAGTCGAGCCATGAGGGTCAGAGAGTGATAACTCACATCTTTAATCCCATCACTCAGTAGACTGCAATCCTTCTGTACTTCTTGAGTTCAAGGCCTAACAACCAAACAGTAGCAGCTCACACATTTAACCTTCCTCTAAGATTACGTTGCTGAGTTAAACTCAGAAGTAGAACATTTGGGCAGACAAGATATTTAATGTAGGTATAGGCAGACATTCAGACATTCTCTAAGGACAACCAACCAGGCAGAGGACTCTTGAAGATAGCATTTACCTGCTCACTCTCAGAAGTTGGATAAGAATTGACAGTGATCTGTTTCCCCTCTCTAATATTCCAGGCTGACTTTATTAAATATAAAATATATCTGTCACCACAAAGCCAGATGAAGAAAAATAATCCTTAAATTCTTCAAATGTGGCACTCTGGGCTCACCATGGGTAAGTAGGAAAATAATGACAGTACTCAGGGTCCAAAATTTCAGCTCGACAATATGAACAAGTTCTGGGGTTTCAGCATACAATATGAAGACAACCGGTAATAAAATGTACTTGTTGTTTTCCAACCTTATTGATACGTGAATGACAAATTTTAAATGTACGCAGTAGATATCATGTGAGGTTTTGACGTACGTATGATGAAATGATCTTTACAAAACAAAGCCATGTGCATTAATTTTGTGTAATTACTTAACTGTGCATGCATGCGTCAAAGTATCACACTGCATGCTGCAAATATCTGTAACTTAAGTTTATCAAGCATGCCTGAGCAAAGAAAAAGAGAGGAAAAACCAAGGGGAAACAAAACTTTCAAACTACAAAGAAGCTCTGCAAGGCTTCCTGGGAAACTGAAAGAGGGAAGTGTCTGTGCCCAAGCCCACACTCAGCACTCTCCTGCTCAGTCTGTACTCTCCCATCAGTTTGTACCACAGTCCTCCAAATCCTCCAGTGCTTTGACCTCTGATGTCTATGAGGCAGAAAGAAGAGAAGAGAAGCTAACACACACAGAATCTCCTCTTTCTCCTGTTCACCTATGTCATACCTTCTCAGCATCTCCAGCAAAAGCCAGTGTTCCTGTATTTGCTACTGCCCTGTGCAAGTCACTGTTAAACCTGCCTTGGTCTCTCTGAATCTGCCCTCACCTTTCATATCAAAGAAACCAATGTTGCTTTTCCAACACAAGTCTAAACATGTCCAGTTCTGTAAACTTTAGGCTCCATCATGCAAAGCTAACCCCAAGGTACCAACACTAGCATCCAAGGCCTAGAGTGTCTTCACCTTTATTTCAATGGCTTGAACTTGGTACTTATTTTTTTTTTTGCTTTCTATTCTCAAGTCACCTGGCTGGTGTTTTCACTGTTTTTATAGGAAATGCAAACCTGTTCTTATCCTAGAGCTTCTAGAAATGACTCTCCTGCTGGAAGGGCTATTCATTACATCAACTATCTTCTTATTTGGAAGCCATTATTAATCTGTGTATGTTTTGATGTATAATGTTATGATTTATAGACATTTACTTATTGGTTTTACTCTTAATTTCTGCTTCATTGCTCTCCTCTGCTCCAGGAGGGTGGGCATGTTGCCTGTTGTGCATACTGCTGTACCAGGCACCAAGTAGGTCTCCATAAATGTTACTTCAATGGGTGAATAAAGTGCATAACAGTCTAGGGCTGTAGAGATTATTCTCGTGTTTTCTGAAATGAGGTCAACATCACTCTGAAGGATATAACGTTTTTGTGTACACATAGTTACTAAGGAAAAAACTAAAAGCAAACCCCAGACACCTTTTCCAGTCTGGGTAGTAGGGAGCTTGGAATAGAATTTCAAAATGGTTTTACAGACAAACTGTGTATTACAACCTTATCTTTCCTAACATTTGGATTACTTTACAAAAGAGGTTATTTAGGAACATGATCTTTCCTAACATTTGGATTACTTTAAAAAAGAGGTTATTTAGGAACACGTACTGTCTTACCCCGAAGAAATGTGATTTTAATGGGATTTTTAGATACTCTGGCAGGTTGTACCCAGTGGCAGCTTGGGGCAGAGATCAGCCATGCTGCTTATCCTTGGATTGGGCCTTCTGTTGGCTCCCTCCTGTGAACTCTGGAAGAACAGATGATTGGCCCAGCTCACTTGAATATGAAACACGCTTATGTGGCATTCTAGCCTCATCTCTGAAGACCTTCTTAAATCCCCTTTCATTCCACTTTATAAAAGACGATCAGTGGGGGCATCAAGTAGAAATCCTGCTGCTGTACCTGGCCTGCTACTTTAAAGGCTTCTGCAGTAGTAAGTGGGGGACATGTTTCTTTCTAGAAGTGTGAGAGCTGATGACGAGCTAGTCAATGAAGGGACAGGTCCTTCAAAATGAGAAAATACTGTGCTTCTAAGACAGTTGTCTTTAACCTTCCTAATGCTGTGGCCCTTTAATACGGTTCCTCATGTTGTAGTGACCCCCAACCACACAATTATTTTTATTGCTACACCATAACTGCAGTTTTGCTACTGTATGAATTGTAATGTAAACATCTGTGTTTTCCAATGATCTTAGATGAGCCTGTGAAAGGGTAGATTCAACCCTTCAAAAGGGTCGAGACCCACAGGTTGAGAAGAACTGCTCTAAAGGCAAGGGAAAGGAGATCAAAGCTACATTTTTTTTTTTTTTTAAAAAAAAAAAACTTGTAAATGTACTTCTTTGTAAGGAAAATGTGCACTCATTTGCTTTGGGTAGATTTTCTCTCAAGAAAAATTACACTCAGTGTCTTGTTTTTCCTCTTTTATGCTGTTTTGTCATCTCTTGTACGTGGAAATAAATGAGGGCAGCCTAGTGGATACCATTTGGCCTGTATTCAGGTGTTTCAAGAGCCTTCAGGTCATGAAATCTCTAGCCAAATGTAATTGGCTGACAGATCACGCAAGCAAATTCTTCCGTTCATCTCTGAAGATGCCTCTTAGATGCAGTCATGCTCACTTTGCAAACAGAGATTGCCATTCTTTACATCCATAAAACACAGAACCATCGTGGACACATTTGAGAGGCATACAACTAAGAGCTAATTTCATATGGTCTATCTGCATGATACAGTGTAGGCACAAGGACAGAGTGGAATAGGTAGACGTCTGAGAGGAAAGATTTTTATTTATTTGTTAGCTCCAAGTTCTATCATAAATTAACTGCTGAGGACTGAAAAATCAGTGGGAGGTCAAGTACAAATCTCAGGCAAAAGCCCTGCAGAGGTCACCTGGGAACAGGCCTATGTAACAATCTTGTAATGTTTCCTAGGGAGCTTAGTGTGGAGAGGGTAGATTTGTCTCTGAAGATCCCTTGGGGCTAAGTGTTATGTGTTACACGGCTGTTGGAAGCAGATGGAAATCCCTCTGTTTCTCACTATATCTTATAATCACAGCTTATTTGTAAAGAAAGATTGCTCTATTACAAAGGCTGTCTCTAGATTATTCTGTTTCCAGTTGGTCTTTTTGGAACCTCTCCTTCATCTGATCATGAGAAGGTTAAATAATGGAGAATTATTTTACATAAGTTATCTAACCATTAATGCTCGCACACATACATTAAATTTGCTAAAAAAAAAAAGCATAGCCAATGACCACACTTTCTGCTGTTTAATAGCAGCCAATCAGTAACCTCTCCCACTGATCTCTTTTTTTGTCTGTGGAGACATCTTCCATATAAATCTATGAAAGCAACAGGAGAGTTGGCAAAGACCCATGAAAAGTTGTCTAGTACACTGTCGGAAAGATGTACAGAAGAACAGAGAAACTCCCAGGCAAATGGATGCTATAGGGTCAAATCACTTGAAATGGCACTTAATCGCCCCTAAAGCTTTATTATTGTGAAAAGTAGAGAATGTGGAAACCATAGCATCTTCTTTTAAAGGCAACTGTAAACAATATAAATCCATCTGCCATTCTTTGAATGATTGGCTTATCTCGGGTTTTAGTTTTCCTTGGCACGGGAAGTAAATGTCTGGGTTTGCAGCTGAAATGTGCTTCTGAAGGCCCGTGCACTGAACATGATATACAGGGACAGAAACGGTTGGAATTGGGGCTTTTGGGGGAAGTGATTAGAACATAAGGGCTCTGGTTTCCTTAATGGATTAATTTGTACATGAGTTTATAATTTGAAGGCCTATTGGGATGTTTTAGCAACATGGAAGATGATATATAACTGAGGGGAATGGATCTGTGGAAGAGGTGTGGCCTTAAGGACTTTATCTTGTTCCTGATCTTTGATCCCATTAAAGGTCTCTTCACCTCAGCCTAGAAACACAAGACCACAGACAGACACTTCAAAAATTATTAGTAAAAGAATCTTCCTACATTTATATTATCTCTAAAGGTTGGATCGTTAACAGAGGGAATAAGTGAATTTAAGTTACCAGAATGCTCTGCAATTTTTGTGGTGAGCAGAGGTACAATTCCATTTTAAAATGTTAGTGACAAAAGAAATATCAGCCAAGGGAGGGAGCTTATCCTGAACATCACTAGCATGCTTCAGATATAGTTTTTCAACAATGGTGTTAGTCAGAATTCTCCATTGTGGGTGGTACCACTCCTTAGTAAATGGTCATGGAGATAGTAAGAAAGCAAACTGAGCAAGCTATCAAGGAGCAAGCCAGTAAGCATCACTCCTCCATGGCCTCTGATCCAGCTTGTGTCTCCAGGTTCCTGCCCTGTCTGAGTTTCTGCCCTGACTTCCTTCAATGATGATCAGTGATTCAGAAGTGTAGGCGAAACAAACCCTTTCCTTCTCAAGTTGCATTTTGGTCACAGTTTTTCACCACAGCAATAGCAACTCTTACTAAGACAGAAACTCTTAGTAAGACAGAATTTTAACAGACACGTTGGTGTATTGATGTATTTTTTTCATATTTATCATGTGTTACTTTCCTTGCATTTTATATCACATTTACATATATAGCTGCTGTTTAACAATCAGATAGTTAAATTATTGAAAACAATAAGAAAGCAAAATACCCATTTCTCATCTTCCATTTTAGGTGAATGTTCAAATGTGATTTGTTGTGATTGTCTTCTTGGTGAAGAGTACCAATTCTAGTCCGATCTTGCCTCAAGCCTCTTGACATTTATTAAGAAAATTATTTTTTTAAATGATGCTTATTATACCCCAAATAGCATTACCTAAGAACTGCAAATGACCATAGGGATCTCATGCTCCAATTTCCTTTGGGAAGTAAGTGCAGTGGATGTTAGAAAGCAGGCTCGGTTTTGGGGGAGTATGGTAGTTGGCTACATAACAATCTAGGTTTTCCTACAACTGGTTGACCTTTGAATTATAGGAAGACTGTTCGCACGAGTGCCTGGAGGGGGTGACTCACAATGTTCATGGTATCTTCAGGTCTGCCTATCTTCATTCCTGAAGCAGCCAGGCTAATCCAAGCTCTGTTGACACTGGGTGTTTGCCAGTGTCTGCCTTACAGGCTAGCCTTCCCTTTCAACTTACTCAGTTCTCAGTCACAACTCACCTCATACCTCTGAGTGTCGTCAGATCTCTCCTAGGCTTTCTGCTCTACGCAACTCCAAGTGAGTTTTGGTGAGAAAGGCATAAGAGAGGAAAACCTTCTGGCTTCTAATATCATAACAAGTTCTTAACTTACTCGTTCAGGTTTTACTTTACTCCAGAATTTGTTCCATGAGGTTTACATGAAAGGAATCACTGAATCTTCATGACATCCCTATGACAGGGTACCATAGGCATGCATTTTAGAAAAAGAAAGTCCAGGCATGCAAAAAAAAAAAAAATTCAGATAGCTTGTACCAGCTTTTATGTTTATTTGTTTCTGTTTGTTTTTCTTTAACTATTACATGTCAAAATTAAAATTTGGTCTTGGGTCATCTCTCTTCAACATGTCATTCCCCCCACTTTCACTATGGCTTTTGTTGACAAGTAACAGGCAATCAAACTCACCTGGGAACTTGGTACTTTCATTCTTAATGTATAGGACACTGATATTCTTTCAGGTTCTTCAACAGTCAGTTTGGGTCCCTTTGTAACATTTTTGTTTGGGCATAATTTTAAAATTGAATAATCTGTAGCACAAATATACTCAAGCCTAGAAAAACCCCAAGTCTATTTAAGCCACAATAAAAATAATCTTATATGCCCTAAGATATAAGTGAAAAAGCAGTACTGTTACATTATTAGTTTTTAAAAACAGTTTCAAAAGTCAAATCTTATATTTTAATCTGAAATGTTTGAAAGAAAAGATGAGGAAGCTCATAGCAAAAACGCATGGAGAAGATTTTTGAAGTGGGGACACTTCCCAGCGTTTGGGAAACAGACACTCCCTCCACAAATTTCATTTCAAGTTTAAGGCAATGTAGCAGGTTGGGTAGGGTGCTCTGTGCCTTTATACCTTTTACATTGCAAAGCAACACGAATGCTTTGTGTAGCATTTACCGATTCATTTTCTTCTGTGAGTCAACAGTAGCACCACTGAATCAAATCGAGCTGGTGGGAGTGAGCAGGCAGTCAGCCAGAAGAAGCCAGTTTTCCCATGGGGCCTTTTCAATTTAGCAAGTAATTTTTACCTTCCTCTGATGTAAAGTGTATTTTTTTTCAGGTTGCGAATGGATTAGGCATGCTTTTGAGAAGATGAAGGCTCTGGGTAATTATTATTATTTTTTTAAGCAGTTGTATTATCCTTTCTGTTCTTTAATTTTCAGGTTGAGGCTGAGACCTCTGCAGGGCCTCCTCTTTTAAATCTCTTCTTCCTGGGCGTTATTACAGGGCATGGCTTCGGATGATCCCCTGCACACTGTGACTGCGACAAGCTTGCCCAGTTGTTAGTTTATGACCTGTCCCCATTCCACAGTCTTGTCACTGGGGGAGGGAGGGAGATGATTTAGGCCCCATAACAAAAATGCGTCTTTATGATTCATAGAACTGGAGTTTAAACCGAACCTTCGTGGCAGAGGAGGAACTCGGGACTTGACATGGTTAAGGGAGTTTTAGACACCGCTATTTTCAAAACATGTCATAAGGTCATTGATTAAACACCAAAGCAAGTAATATGAACCGAATCGGGACCGGTTCATGTGACCTCTCCCCTGCCCCAGGCTCCCGATTTGGCCTGTGTTAAATGTACTTGATTTGAGCCTCACCCAAAACTTCTGAGACACCGATCTCAAAAGTCTTACATTGCAGATAATCACGTAATTTGCCCCTGCCTGGAAAAGAAGGGACAATGGAGCTCCCCAAATGGGATTATTTCCACTTTTATTACCTAGCTAGTGATAGTGGCATAATTGACTTAAGATACCTACCGATTTGGAGTGCTCATGGCATAATGCTTTGCAAGTTCTGCTTATATGAGTCTCTTTGAAGTTAGTCCTGGAATGACTTTGTTCTCTGGGGATGCTGGGTTGAGCTCCTAAATGGACATTAATTCCCCAGAGGGTATGAAATCTGACTTCCATGAAGTTCCCAGTGAAGCAATGCATACCACGAGGTCCTACTTACTTTTTTTTTCACCTTCTACTCAGAACTGCAGCCCTGAAATATTTCAGTGAAATTGTTCCATTGCATCATTGGTTTCAAATCAGTGGCTACAAAGCCTTTGCTCCTGATTTCAAGATTTTTAGGTCCCAAGCGCACCAGACTAATGATTTCTTTCTGCTGAGTTGCAGTTCCAAGAGGTGCTTTTGAAATTTTATAACATTTCAGAGAAGTTCTTTCTGATTTTTTTCCCCCCTGGGGATATGGCAAGCGAATGGAGGAAAGGTGGCTGGGATTCATGATATCTGTGTAAATATTGACAATTTCAAACTGAAATTCTTGAAAATTTTTAGGTATGTGTCTTGAAAAACACTGTATAAGCATATACTATTCATTTCCCACTGATGTGTGTGTGTGTGTGTGTGTGTGTGTGTGTGTGTGTGTGTGGTTGTAGGCACCCACATATTCATTAAGATTAACCACCAATAGATGCTTTATTTTTTTTAGCATATTTTAATTACCTATTTTTCTGGTAACTTCTTTGATGTCATACAGTAAAAGTTTTCTTACGAAATACTTCTATGTTTTTGCAAAAGTGAATTGGCATCTATGTGATTTTACTCAAGTCCCATAAGTCATAAGTTATTTATTTATTTTTTGAAGCTCCTATTTCAATTTACAGACTAGGAGAATGCAATATGGGTCGTGTATACAGGGAGAATCATTGGTAAGTGCCAATGCATAGGTGAGCACCGATGTTGTAAATTCTCGAGGGCTATCTGAATAGTACGGATCCTTATTAGTGTCGGGGAGCACCAGGTTTCCATGTGATGGCTCATTCCAGTGCCTAGAGAGCTGGGATGTGAAATCTATGTTTCTCAATAAGAGACCTTGGCCAGTTACTCAGGATATCACCCCACTGGGGATACATAGGGTGTGGACCACGTTGCTTAATTGATTCCCATAGGCGGGATCAGCTCCTCAAGAGACAAGGTTTCTATGAATCAGATAAGGGCTGGCCCATTCCCCTCCAGGCTCCTCATTCTCAGAATGTAGAATTCTAAAATTAGAACAGGGGAAACTCTCCTGGAACTGAGCTGAGGCTGCAAATTAAAGCAACAAGATTATTTAGCATTAGCATCTTGCAGCCTTGCGTTGTAAGGAAAAACAAACGCAATCATAACCAGTGTTTTGAGTAGGTTCCAATTTTCCACAGGAAATGGAGAACTCTGTTCATTTCGGCTATAGAAATTGCTATTATTTCTTTCTTCATCCATATGTTTTGAGTTTGGTAACGTTCCAAGAGCCTTGGGCTCTTGGGTCCTCCTTTCCCCTGAGGTCTGCACTCCTTCCGTTTTTCTTACTGTTCCCACAGGATCCATGATTCCCCTCCGCTTCTAACCTTCCTTGCTTCCTTAACTGCGTATAATTCAATACGCTGTGAATTAAAATCACCATCTCTAATTCTACCACTTTCCCCTCCGGCACCGATTACTTCTGCTTGGAGAGGTTGAGGGATGGGAGAGCTACCAGTGTGGCGAAGGCCATTTTGTATGGAATACCACTTCTCTCGAACAAGGCCTGACACTCTTCAGCCTTCCGCTGAGAAGTCCTTTCCCATCGTGCCTTACGCACTTCTCCCAGAGTACCTGGGTGGTTTCTCCTCCTAATGCACCCTTTATACTTGATTCTTGGCTGCCTGCCAAAGCTTTCTCCTCTTTTCTAATGCATCTGTGTTTGTTGCAGAGCTCCCTCGTGCCTTTATGTAGAGATGATTCATGATTTTTGTATCCAAAACATTAGTTGTGGAAAAAGATTGCTCTGGTTTCCTGGTCTCATTCGCCTTAGTGTTCACTGGTCCAAGCCAGAGAAAAGTGGAGATTCTTGCTAGCTCTTGCCTGGCTCTGATCACTGGTGGGCTGCCTTCTCCTATGGCTTTAAAGCATAGTGTGGGATCATGATCAGACACATTAATGTTTCCTGTTGGCTATTTTTCTTCTTCATAATCAAAATCAGATAAATGTATCATTTTTTTTTTTATTTTGCATTGCTCTTGCCTTCAGACTCCACACACATTAATGATGTGTGTGGAATTGAACTTCTTCATTTGGTCTTATCAAGTGATTTTGGATCACTGATGTCATTCATTTGCTTTTGGATCCTATCGCATTATATCTTCATATACTTAAAAACATTTCTGTTTTCAGATGAAAGCATGCTCTTCCTGTATTTTACTATCGTCATTTCTAATTGTACCCCCCACCCCCAGACCACCCAGAAGATCTCCCTCCTCTATGGAGTGTTTACAAGCTTCAAAATCTTATACATCATAAATGAAAATTGGCTGGGTATCTGAACTTTGCAAGCACAGATCTTCAGTGGGGAATGAAAATGATGTATGGCTTGGATAATTGAAATGACATTTTTGACATGGCTGCTGGCTTGTTCTTATAAATCCAAGTCATTCTTGACCCAGTATTATTATAATCTGTACCAACAGAAAACCCCTCAATATTACTTTCTGTCATATTCTCTATAGGATTTATAGATATCCTTGATAGTAACAAGGTGTTGTATCTTTTAGTCAAACTTATGACTGATTCTCTGCCTGCATTTGAAGAAATGGAAGAAGTACTTCTACTGATAATATTTAGGTTAAATACTAGGACTGAAATTTCTCATTTAAGCAGAGAATTTGGCAGACTATATTTCATACATCATAAGCTGTTCAGATGTATTATAATGAGTGTATAATTTTATTACAAGGTAGAAAAACAATTACAAATAATACATATTTAATGACCTCAGTACAGTCTTAACATCAGTTTTGTTAATAAGCATCCAAATTTATTAGTTTGTTATTAGTTCTTTGGAAATGTGTTTTGATCATATATACTTTCTCTTCATTCCTTCCAAATTCTCTCCCTTCCCATTAAGTCCAATTTGTGCTTCCAATATATTGTTGGACATGTGACCTTTCTTTGGCGCATGGTCAACTTATCAATGGTAATATCCTTTGAGCAAACTGACACCCCCTTTCCCAGGTCCTACAAATAGTTCCTTGTCTGGTAGTGTGAATTCATGCATGGTGGGATTGGTAGAGCCTAAACTTTTATGGGGTTTGTGCATGCTCTAACAACTACAATTCGTGATCTCTGCATCTGTGCAGTGGCTCTGTTGTGTCCAGAGGATGCTGTTCCTTCTATTCATCCATGGCTTTTGGCTCATACAGTATTTCTATCCTTTCTTTCATAATGATTAGTGAATCATGGGATGAAGGGGTACAATATAGATGTTCCATTTAGGGCTGAAAATTCTGAAGTCTCTTATTCCACACACCTTGGCCAGTTGTGGATTCCTGTGCTAATCATTGTTTGCTGCAAATAGAAGAGTCTTCTAGTCTTTAAAGATGGTTGTGAGATAATATATAAATATATATATGCATAGTCTATCAATATAATATATATTATAATTGGTATGTAATCTCTCATATATATATATATAAATTAGAATTAGTCACTCTAATACTATAATCATTTAGTAGCGTAACAGTAGTAAGTTTTACCATCGGGCCTATGAACCCGTGTAGCCACGTGTTCTTGGCCCAACTGTGTTGTCATGTTTAAGTTTGTCATGTAGAGTGGAGCTTCAATCCAATATTTAAGAATGTGGTTGGTTATTACCATAATCTTCATGCCACTATTGCATCACTGGGCATGTCTTGACAAGCCAGATATTATAGTAACTCTCAGATTTCATCTAGGTAAGACTAATGGTTATTTTTCTCCTATAGTAGATGTATAGGACCTTCTAGCACTATACAAGCTAACCAGTAGGAATTAAGCTTCCAGGTCAATCAGCTTGATATCTTCACATTCTGAGACTTAAAGTCAATGGTATCTCCAGAAACAGAGTATTACTGTCAAATCTATCAAATGGAGGTAGGTAAACCAGTAGCATAGACAACCTGTAGTGGTTGGGGGGTGAGGTTATCAACTCCAAAAGAGGCAGCCCATTCCTTGCATTGAACATTCTATTTCATTTGTTAGCCCGTGTTTAGGGGAACTATGGGAATTGCTGTCCCGTTATAAGATCTCTCTCTCTCCCTCTCTGTCTTTCTACCTCTCTGTCTCTGTGTATTTGAAGCTTCTACAATAGTAGGCAGCTTTCCAACATGACTCTTTGGAAAGGTCATTCAGTGTTAATCATCCCTCCCTCTAGTCTGTCCTCTACCCTGCCCTCCTATCCCTCACCCCAACTTAATTCTTTCTGTTCCATTAATCCCCTTTAAGTCTTTATACACAGTGCTCATTTCTTAGCACTAGGGTTTCATAGAAAAGTAATAAACTATATTTAAAGAACTGCTTATTTATGCTAGGACGTGTATAAACAGCAAGCCATGGTACCTGATTTTATTCTCAGGACAGCTGCAGTAGATATGATTATTGTCATCTTTGTTGTACATCCTTAAGACTGAGATGAGAAATAGAAAAATGTGGCTTAAACTATTATAGATACTGAGAAGGTACACTCCTCCAGGGTCCAGGACATGTCCTCAGCATCTTGTCAACTCGGAGGAAACCTTGCCTAAGTAGAGCCTGGGAGCCTCCCTCCGCCCCCCACTGGCTGCTGAGCTAACCTGTGAGATGTGAGCTCCATTTTCTTCCCTCCTTCCTTTCTTATTGGAGTCCATGGACTTAGATGTTAGACAAGTGATGGACGATCCTTTGAAAATGTGTCTTAATCATGCCTTAAAAAACAAAACAAAACAAAAGCCAGAATGTGCTTCTCTTTTATTATATGGTCTTCAATGATAAATAGTAATTATTTTGCTTTGCAATGAGTTCTAGTCAAATTTCCTTTGTAGCTGAGGCTGAGGTAAGCAATAGGCATCACTTTCTTGGATGGGAATTAAGGATGAACTTGAAGTTCTGCGAGAAGAGGACTGGTGTCTTCACAATATTTTTATTCCAGTACACAGAAATCCAAGACGATGGCTGAAAGCTTTACCTTTATTCTCATTGGAGAAGTTGCAGATTATGATATGTTTGGAAATATTTTGAAAGTTTTTTTGAGTCTCATATGGAATTCTGCAGGCCTTCTAGATACAGTCAAGTGGTCCTGGAGAAGCATAGTGGGATTTAAAAGACCTGGGAGTTATTGCATCAGATCAATGAACACTTTCTGATTGATTTGCGTTAGGAAAATAGTGGTCCATTTGGGCTTGTTATCATGAATAAATCCACATTAACAGTGTTCCCCTGGTTAATTTCTAATGTCTTATATTATTCTTGAGAGATGATGTCTGCGGCTACTCACACACTGTGAAGAAATGATAATTTAGTTGCAGAAATTCTGGTGACTTATGTCTTGATTGGATAAGCCCAGGGAATACTTTGCAAAACCATAAGTGAACAAACTTTATGCCTTGTTACATTATTATTTACCACAGATAGGAAAAATTCAAGCATTGTTTCCTTCTTTTAATATAATAAAATATAGAATTCTAATGTAGAAACAATGGAAACCCATTTCCTCAGAAAAGACTTGGGGACTGGAATGTGAGGACACAGTGGAACCATGAGGTCAAAGCATGGAAAAGAATTTATCATTATTAAATGTCACGTCAAAAGCTCTGGGTGATTAATACCAACCTCATGTGAGTTAAGACCTCTCCTGGAGGAACAGGATGTTAGAGAGGCCTTTAATTGGAATCTTCTTAATGCTAATCTGTTTTACACATGCTATAAGAATAAAACTACTTATATTGGCCCATCTAGAGAATGTCATTAATAAGTTTGGGAAGTTTAGGTTCGGGAGGCTAAAACATCCTGACTTAAATTTTTGTGGCTTGTTCATTCATCAGTTTGCGTTCTTAAGCAAATTGTCTGACTTACTGTTTTCACTCTGTGCTTTTTGTTTTTAGAGCTGTGTGATGGGCTCAGTGGCATTTCTGCCCTTGTGGATTGATTGTGAAAACCAGCAAGTATAATACGAAGTGGGGTGACCCAAACTAAGAAGGAAAAATCCACATGTGCTCCTTCATCTGCAGAGCCTAGCATGTAAAGGATACAAGTAAACAGGTGTAAGTGTGGGTGTGGAGTATCATTTCCAGAGGAGGCCAAAAGAGGGTGGTATTAGGTGATAAAGAAGACCAGACTGTAGGGAAAATAATACATAAGAAATGCATCATAAAATTAGTTTTTTTTTTCTAGTTTCAGCTGCCTCAGAGTTTTTTGTGTGATGGATTAATAATTTTATTCAAAACTAACAAACAAACAAAGTAAAATACTTAATAAATCACTGGCACTTTTAAAAAAGAATTGGTCCTTTTTTAAAAAAAAAGATTACACTGTATCTACTGTTATCAACATTAATAAATGGACATTTTATTATATAATACTGAACTATGATATGTTATGCTCTCATATTTGTACAGGCAATTCTATTCTTGTTAAGTAACTTCAATATCAAGTTAGTACATTTAAAATTTTAACTTTTATGTATATGAAGAGAGATAATTCTCAATCAATGCAATCCAAACTGTCTAGGCTACTTTAGGATTTGATCAGGTGTAAAAATGAATTTATGTCCAATGTGGAGAAGGGCTCAGGGTGATGGAAGTCATCCAGTTGCATGGGCCGGCTTCCACTATTCCAAATAGGTGCCTATTTGCTTTGCTTTGTGATGACATCACTTTTTGGTGTTCCTTTGAGCTTCAACTCCATATTCTGCTGGTTTGTTCATTTGTTTACATTTATGCCCCTGACACTCTTCTGGCCCTGAGAACTTCTTGGGGACCAGATGTTCCTCAGCTGTACAAAGCTGATGGTTGAAGTGAAAATCCCAATATCAGTGTTGCTTTGAACCTCAAGCATATGCCTTAGCAGTAGAGAGGACAGCAGAATTGTGGTCAGAAATAGGCAAAGCATTCAGGAAGTCTTTAGACCCATCTCCTAAAGGGTGCATCCGGGTAGTAAGCTTAAAAACTTCAGCATTCACATATCTTTTAATACACTTCATGAAAGTGCCCAGATTTGAATGCTGAGAAAATCCTTCCAGGGTGGATGAGGTCTTGAAGATTTTATTCAGGATGAGAATCTTACAAGTCCATTTAAAAAAAAAAAAAATCAGAACTTCCTTTTGTTCCGTAATCTCCTCTAATCAACCTGGACTCTGCATTCTTCTCTGACTTCAGTGGGAGGCAGGAGCAAGAACTAACAAGCCACTGGAGATGACATGTGGGTTACTATTATACTCTAGTGTAAGCTGAATGCCCAAATGGCCACTATTGTACTTTTCTGTGAGCTCACATGAAGCTCTAATCTAACCTGATGGTTTTAATCCCTACATAGTTCATAGGGTCCATGTGCTACTTTACTCTATGCACTGCTAACACATGGGCCTTTCTTCCTACTGAACAGGTGCAATTAGATGAAACAAATTTTGGTGGTGCAGAGAACATAACGGAAGAGCTAGTTAACTCAGTCTCTGGGTACCAGTTCACCACGAGTCTAATGAGCTAAGCAGTCAGTTGGTTGGCTGGTGCAGAGTTCCCAGCCATCCCTATTAGTAACTTTCTGATCTCTTGTCAAAAGTCAATAATTCCTGATGGACATTCCAACTACCTTTGGAATTCAACCCTCTTCCACAGAAATCTCCTTTCCTGTAGAAAAAAAAAATGGCAAAAGACAAGAGCTGAGGGTTTTCCTCATAGAATGGAAGTAATTTTGCACATAAGCCCATATATTAAAATCAACCAAGACATATGCCTTAGTATATATCTACTGTCTGCAACAATTATTAGTAGTGTTTTTATGGCTCTCAAAAGCATGTGGCTTTGTTACTGATAATGAGACAATTTGCAAATTTTGAGCCTAAAATCTCCAAGCTGCTTTTTTTTTTTTTTTTTTTTTTAAATCAATGTTAAAGAATATACAAGATACAAATCTGGCAGCATGTGTGACTTTTAGAATCATTAGTGTACTTAAAAGCACTATTGTAACCAAGGTTCATTCTCCAGTAACTGGATTCTTAAGTATGTTCTTTCTATAATGCTTGAAGTAATCACTGATTAAAATGCTTTATATTTGAACACAGCCTCCTTTAAACCAGAGTGGACTGGATGTATCTTTAAAAAACAATCATAATGGAGGAAATTGAATAAGGAAAATTAATGATTGGAGGCAGAAAGATCACTAACAGTTAAATTGGAGTCTAGGACGTATTTATTTTCCCAAACACATGCATGTCCTAAAGAATGATAAAAGCAGACCAAAGTTGTGTTTCCAAACTTCTTAGCAGCAGATGCAAATAAAAATAAACAAGTACACTCACATGACCCAGAGTGCCCTAGGGCAGGAATATGAGAAACGCCCATGCCCCTTGACTGCAATGTAGGCGGAAGCAGAAGGAGGCTCAGGAAAAGTTATGCCTCCCTCCCTACACTTTCCCTTATTTTGGAGGCCCTACCGCACCAATTTCTCTAAATTCTGCCCCAAATTCCTACTTGCAGTGCTTTTGTGTTTCTTTGTATTCCGTTGATCTGCCTGCTGGGCGATGGCCACCTTCTTTAGGTCTGCCTTGGTAGCTTGGGAGTGAATTCCCATGCGGGTTCCAGCTGCTCTTCTCGCGCTTTCATTTCCGACGGAATCCTCAAACATCAGCTTCTTCATGAAGCCATTCTATGGCCTCCTTGCCCTTCCCTTCTGCTGTTTGCTCTTCCCCAGCCTTTTCCCAATTGCCTTTCATTCCGTTATCCTCACTAACACTCTCTTTTCTGTATTTCAAATATTTCTTTTCATCCATTTTCCATTCATTCTTTTATTTCCGTGGTTGAAATCTACTCAGTCACTGAAAATCTCCATTTACTTTCCTGAGATATCGTTCTCCCCCTTCCAGGAGCCACATTCCATTGGCACCACATTAATTGTGACCTCTTAAATACCTGCTCCTGTTTCCAGGCCACTGCCAGGTCACTCTTCTGCGAAAGTATTTATGTTTCAAAGTCCATATCATTAAGTGATCATTTCTTGACTCAACCCCTTCAATGAACGATAGCCTTGCTAATCACAGCAACGTCCATGTAGATCTTAGTCTTGAAGTTTCTTGATTTACTAATTTTGTCCCCATTTCAGTGTCTCATTTCTATGGACACATTCCAGAACTATTTTATCTCCTGAAATAGTAGATATCTCACTTCGATAAAAATAAATAAATAGATAAACAAGCAAAGAAAACTACCTCATCTCTTTGGGTCAATTTATATCATCCAAAATTAAATTAAAAATTCTTAAGATAGGTAAGGAAGTAAGACTCTTATTTGTGTGAGCTAACCCAATCCCCCCTCTTTAACATATTATCCTATTGTGGCCCATTTGCACACTTGGTTTTGTTCTTATTCTACCAATTGGTGTCGTCGTGGTCCCCCCCCCCCCCCCCCCCCCCCCCCCCCCCCCCCGTCTTTCTCCCCTATGCTCCCTCTTCTCCTCTCTCCCACCCCCTCTTTTGTCTCCCTCTCTCACTCAGCATAAACTCTCCATGCTCACTTACTTACCTGCTTACCCTTAAATTGTCTCTGACTCAGATCACTCTTACGTTTTTGGTTTGGTTTTTAAGAAAACCATTCCTAAAATTTCCACAACATGGCAGACCCGTCATGCACTTAAATTATAGCGTATCTCCGGATCCTACTCACTTCATCTATCTACTATCAAACGAGCCTCATCAAAGAGGAGCTGTTTCCCTCTTGCTTCTGCATGTATCCATGGTGCCCTCACTTTCTTCTTCTCCTTGTTGAAAAAAGATCATTTCTTGTACTCAACAACTAGATTTTGGAAACAAATTTAAAACTTATTCAATAAAAGTATTATTGAATACTTAGGACATTGGCACTACATTCAAAGGAGGATTTAGAGAGAGAAAAGCCTTCAGCAGCTTAATATTTAGGTTTACTCTAACATTAGATTCCCTGTATAGTCTGTGACTTGCTGGTAGTTACTGGTAACAGATAATGAAATAGACATTTAGAAATAGCCAAATATATCGAGTTCCATACAATATAGTATGCACTGTATGTAGAAAGATATAATATATAGAGCTAGAAAAATGTTACATTTGACAATGTTCTCTTTTGTTTTGAGGATTGGCAGTGGGAGTTGTCTGTGGCAGCATTATTGTCCAGCAGCCTGACAGTTTGCTATTATATCACTGAGTTTAAGTCAACATCTTGCTTCCTGGTGCCCTGTGCGCCATCCAGGTGCCAGTTGTACTTTACTGTTTACACAGCCTCCCCATTACAGGTGAACTTGACTTCAGCTGGTTAAAATCTCCAGAGTGTCTATCGCAGGCCACACCTGCTCTACTTAACTTTGAACCCGTGCACTTCTGCTATGGAACTCGGAGGACTGATTTGCATGGACTCTGTACTAACTCAAACCAATTGGAAGTCCACAGTCACATACTCTTGGGAAATAGGAATTTAGCAACATTCTAATTGTCCTTGTACAATGTACCTTTAGTTCTTGGCTAGCTCCAACCATTTTTCTCCTTCTCTTCTTTATTTTGAAGTGTGATTCCTATTTATATGAACTGAGGTGATTCAGAGGCCTCTATAGGCAATACATTTTTACCATATAAAGGCAGATCAAGATGGGAAAACATTCTCTCCCCCAGCTGTAATTGACAAGGCATCTCTGGAGCCTGAGGTAGACATTTTACATTTTAAAAAATTTCCAGTATGGGTTGAGTGCCAGCCAGGGCCCAGAGCTACACACCATTTCTCTCTATTTCAGGTTTTAGCAGTAAATCCTCCAAGAAGCAACCTGGAGACTGTGGGCAGGAACAAAAGTGTAGTGATCTGATGCATGTATGTAATTATGAACAGAATCAGAAAGACAATTGTTTTCTCATATCTCTCCTTGAAATTTTTATTTGAATTCTCTATGATAAAATAGAAAAAGAAAAAAAACCTAATACTTTGACTTACAAAATGAACTATCATCAGAGGAATAAATTTTCATAATCTCATGGACGATTTATAAAATTTACTGAAATGTTTCAAATAGCAGGACATTAGAGTCATTGGGCTTTCCAAGCAATAATCTTGCTTTATAGATGAAAAACCAAGGCAGAGAAGTTTCTTCTTCACTCTTCAGGATTCCAGTCTTCTCCAAGTCATTCTAACAGGTATTCATAGCACTCATCTGCTCCTGTTCCCATCCCTAAACATACTCCCATGCCACCAACATAGGGTTTGCTCCTGGTTCATCTCAGCAGCAGGCTGAGCAAACGCTGGAGTCCTGACACACTCCTAGGATCATTGAACATTCCAAACTCATCTCTTACTTCAGTCATTTCAAAAGAGAGTGAGCTGAGTAGACACTCCTAGAACCCTCCCAGCAGGGGAGAACACGCCAGAAAATACATCTCAAATCTCTGACGCAACCCATAGTGCTCAGTGAAGCTTCGAGAAGTCCAATTTCCAGGGGAGAAATCCAGCAACTACCCAGAAGTGCCTGGTGGGTTTTATCAAGTAAAGGGGGACAGGAGAGAAGAACATATTGGGAAGAAATGGAATGTGTGTACGAAATAGATTTAAAGGGGAAAAAACCCTCTCAAGGGTCCCAGTAGCCCTGGACTCGGCCATAAATCTCATGATAGCTTTTCAGAGTTTGAGGGTTTGTGCTCAGAAGTCAGCCCAAACATCTGCTCCAAGTTAACCATGTGGGTGTTGATCTTTGCTGCATTTAGCTTGAGTTTTAAAAGGTGGTGAGAGATGAGCAACGTTGACTGTGATTCCTACTGACTTTTTTTCAATTTAGATCACCTCATCCAGTCAAAATTGCTATCATCAATATGTCTGACAAATGCTGGAGAGGATGCTGGGAAAGAGGGGAACTTGTTCACTGGGTGGAAGTGCACATTAATACATCCATTATGGAAGCCAATTTTGAGGTTCCTACAAAAACAGAATAGCATATGACTCATCTATTTAATTTCTAGACATATAGCCAGGGAATTCTATGTCCTGTTACAGACATATGTGCACATGAGTGTTGATTGCAGCTCCATTTATGAGAGCAAGGATATGGAGTCTACCTCTATGTGCATTTGCATTTGAACAGATATGAAAATGTGGTACAAATACAAAGGCAAAACATCATTCAGTCTTAAATAAAGATGCAATTGTGAAATTTGCATAACAATAGATGAATTGGAAAGTATAATATTAAGTGAAGGGACCCAAAACTTAGAAAGAAAAACAAAACAAATTCTCCTTAATATGTGGATCATCGCCTCTGACATACTCAAGTATATATGGCAATATAATGCATACATGTATATATGCAAACAAGTATAAGTGTGAGTATGGCCCAACATTTAGAAAAGATACCATCAAGGACAATAAATTAATATATATATATATATATATTTATCAAGTAAACATTCTACAGCAGAGGCGTTTGCCATTGGCTTATCCCAACAGAGTCAAATTATTAGATGAATTCAAATGTTTCCAGTAAGTTTTAATTTTGTAGGTAGACTTACAACTTGTGGAAATAATGTGGTGGTGGTGGGGGGGGGGGTGTACACTTCAGCCAGCTAGCCACCTGATCCCCATTCTCCATGGTAACACCTTATGTGACTAGAATTCATTAGCAAACCCCAAAACCACATTTGCACAATATAATCAATCAGCTTTTGTGAACATTCTATTCTTATGCATTTAGTACTAAGAGGATTTATTCCATATGAACAGCCATGTAATCACTGCCATAAACACAATGTGCAATTCTTCCCTTAGCACAAAGGAATCTATCCTCCTACCCACCTGCAGTCACCCCCCCCACACACACACACATTAGATTTTTCTGTAAAGGTGTACAGCATGCAGCTCCTGTCTTTATTGCTTTTCATGCAGCATCAAATGACTTTCCTAGTAAAATTACGAGAATTTAAAAAATTGTTAACTAATATTATAAAAGATGAATCTTTCAACTAGAGTTTATGACATAGGTAATTTACCTAATAAGACATGTAGTTCAAATAACTAACATCATTCTTTCATAGTAGCAGAGAAACACTTTGACAGGTTATAAGTCTTACTGTTGATAGATATGATTGACAGGATTGTGGGAGGGTGTGGTAAGATGCTGTACCAAGCACAAAGCTCCTTTGGTCTTGTGAGGATTTTGACCAAACCATATAGCCATCTTCCAGCTTGTAGAGTTAAATTTGATGTTTTAACATCCAATATTCTGCATTGTACATCTTTCATAGCATAAAAGAATGTCTTAGTGGTGCATACTTCTTTCAGGCAGAGAGAAGACATTTTTCTAAAGTTCTTAAAATAAAGATTAAGAACTGGGTGGCATTTAAAATGGGGATTTTGTGTGCACATGCTCCAATATTTATGGGTAATGTGCAATCATGGGAAGAAAAATTAAGCTATGGCAAAGGAAAGGCCACAGCAGTCTACAACAGAACTGGGGATGAGACTGGGAATTGGATTTAGAGGAGAGAGAGATGGGATGGCCCACACTTGGACTACCTGCTTCCCTGGCTGAAGCTGCTTATGGGTTTCCTCTGCTGGATCTGGGAACCGGGTAAAGCAATGAGTGTTTGTGTGTGGAGGAGCAAAGTTGGAGGGGAAAAGCTATGTGATCCATTGGAGGTTGATGCAGGGAGAGAGGGATCACAGCAGAGAATTTGATACAGATCTCGGGATGAGACTGGACAGGTTAGATTTGGAGGAGGGGAAAAGAGAGGTAAGACCTGCACTTTATCCTAAGTGCTTCCCTGGCTGGAATCATAAATGCTTTCTAAGAAATATGTGTATATATAGTTATATGTGTAACATATAATTTGGTTATCTTTCTTTACAAACTAATGATTTTTAAGCAGTGAATCTATTTTTGAGTAGAATAGTGCTAAGGAGCATGCATACTGGTGTAGTAGGAGGTTTCTGTCCTGGACTTTCGGGCCTAGCCTCAGACCTGCAGAGACACACAAATGCTTACAATAGTTTAGGCTGATCGGCCTAAGGCCCAGGCATATAACTTGCTAACTCTTGGCCCTTAATCTAACCCATGACTTTTATCCTGTTCAGCCATACGGCTTGGTACCTTTTCTCAGAGCAGCATAGTTGTCCTCTGCTTCCTCTGGCCTCTCTCTGGCATTCTGCTAAGCTCTGCCTGTTCCTAGAGTCTAGGTAGCCCCGCCCACACTTCCTGTCTGCCTTTTGCTAATTAGGGCTTTTATTAAACTCATAGGCGGGGACAATTATTTACAATGGAACAACATAATCTCCCTACATACTGGTGTTAGTATGTGTCTAGCAGTTTGCCCACCGACAGGAGGAACAGAGAAGGTTTTAGCCTTATTTGTCAATTAAGCCTTTGATACAGATACACTATGTATTTACAGATTTGACATAACTGACTACTTTTATCTTTTATCAGTTGGCTGAGAGTATGAAATAGAAACACTGTAGAGAACTTTTAAAATGTTAGTAAGGTTAATTTTAGAAAAACCATTCTAGTTGTTCAATCTTTGTAAAAATCATTACTCTGAACATGATAGTCACCGACTGAGACAGTAACTCAGGATATTCTAGAGTGTTCTAGAGAAGTGGCCATTGAGGAGAAAGTGAGGCAGATCTGTCTCTAGAAATATGCATTTTAAGTTGAAAATTAAAAATCATTTCTTTGAGAGGGGAATACACGCGCTATCATATTATCAAATACTAGATCTGGTCATTTTACCTTGTCAAATTTTTCTAACCTAAGATTTTGTTTTACTTTATATGCTCTGTATTTTCTGCTCAGTAAATAACAGCTGGTATTGATAATATTTGAAGCAAATCCACAAGGGCTATCATATGCAAAGGCCTGACTTTAACTGACTTTTGTTAGTAAAGCTTCCAAGTGCTTGCTCCTCATATAGGAGTCTGATGCAAACAGCTGGTTATATTTACCTCATCCTTCTACTCTGGTGCATGGACCAGCCTGTTGTACAATTGCATCCAACTTACATTAACTTTATAGCTAACCATATATTATATTGACTCATGTTAATCTTGATATAAAAATTTACCTCCTTTTACTTTGTCCCTTAATGCCTCTACAAAGTTATACTCTTATTACCTGACTTGTACACTGGGTCCTTGCCAGCTGTTAAGTGTTATCATGGTCCCTGGAAGGACTCTAACTATGGATCCCCTCAGTGACCTCGTCAGCCTTAAAGCAGTCATCAAGAGATTAGTGCCCCAAGCCCGTAAAAAGAGTCACCACTCATCCCTTTTCTTGTCATTCATATATGTGTCTGTCCTTATAAAGGGGTCTACAAGAGGGAGGAAAGTGGGGTGTGCCTCCAGGATTTGCTTTGTTTCCTGGGAATGGGTGTACAGAGGGACGTGAGACCGCAGTAGGTCTGCTACAGAGCTGGGGGTGAGCCTGGGGGATTGGGCTTGGAGGAGAGAAGGGAGATGTGAAGATCTGAAGACTGCCTACCTGCTTCCCTGGCCAGTGTCTTTGTAGTGGTTTGATCTTCTGCAGAGCGAAGACATTACTTAAAAAAAAATATTGTTGTGTACCTCTTGGCCAGTCTAAGGTGCATTCTTGTATCCTGAAGCATTTCATAATTTCATCTTTGTAGGATTTATTTAATCATGACTTACAAATTATTCCTGGCTATGATGAAAACAAAGGACAGAACAATCTAAAGGGATAATGTAATGACCCCCCCTTAGACAAAGAGATATGGCAGTTAACAAATGTTGAGAGAGGGAGAATTAGTTTTCCTAAGGAGGAGACCCCTATATATTTATTCAATACCAAGTGGCCATCCCTGAATTAATATACATACAATAATACTGAATGGACTTTGTCAGTTATATTTATATATTTATTCATAATATGTTTATGACATAGTACATACAGGAAACAGCTTTCATGGGTTTTTATCATGTATTGTATATAAAATGAAAAGTTGTCTCCTGTATTTAATACATCTAGGCTCAGCTATCTCTAAGATCAGGCTTTGGCGGAGAGATCACAGTTTACCAACTGAGTTTTCAAATCAATAGCACTGAAATGGCAGCCAAGAACCTTACTCGTTTAAAGAAATAGAAAAATGACTAAGATTTTACCCATCCCCCAAAATTGTTTGTTTAGAAATCATAAACCTTTAGGTTAGCATATGGGAAAGTCTTGTCCCTGTGAGAAGAATGTGCGAGCCATGTTTCTAGAAACAGATTCCACAAGCCCAAGGTCTCAGAATAGAAAGGTCAAACTCTATTTATAGTCTTGCCTGGGAAATCAAAGTACTCACTGGACAGTTTTTTCTTTATTATGAATAATTCTGACACTGATATCGTTGCTATAGACTCTATCTCACTACCATGGGGGTAGACGTTCAAAGAGAAGTGTCAGGTTTCTGGTAATAAAGATAGCAGTGAATACATCTGAGGGGCTGAGGAAATGCTCCAACTTCTCTTCAGATGGAAGCTGAGCCAGCAATGAACCCAGAGGTTTATTCATGTCTCCATTTGGTATCAGATATAGGCTTTGCATCAAAAGCTTTACAGTATAGATTGCTCAGTTAGGCATAATGTTCACAGTACTGTTTTCTTCTCTATACGGTTATCGGTTATCTTCAGATTGTTACAGCAGTCTGAGTACCTGAGAAGACTAAAGATACGTTAAATAGCCAGGGAGGACTGAACACATTGGGAATAGACCAGAAGAGAAGTTGGTCAGCTCGCACATTGACTTTGCCCATTGATCTAGTGTGTGAAATACAGCAATGATGACTCACGGGCCATGCAAAATACCTAGGGACCTCAGCATCTCAGTGCACAAGTTGTCTCATTTAAAAGATTCATTCTCAGGTATAAGTATGAATTCTACTTTCCTATATTCATTTTTGGTATTCAGATAAAAATGAAATTACTGTATAGGTCAAGAACAAACGAAGTTAGAATGCCTGAAAACAGTTTTTAAAGTAAGCTGCATACTTTGTCAAGGTGAGCTGTATATTTCTGCTATTTATTTACTTTTTATGGCTTATTTGGTTTTTTAAATGCTGTATTAAGCACCTAACACTGTGCTTAATATTCTTACTTAATATACTACCATTATGCTAAGAGATTAAGAAAACAACAATAATATTCCTCAAAATAAATAATTTTAAAATGTGACATAACATCCCTACCTTATATATAGTATTGTATATGCATTAATTGCATATATGTGCAATTAATAAACAATTTCCTTTATAGTATTAGAACAGTGGTCTTATTTGAAGGCTAGGCTAAGCCACTATGAGGATTTGAAAACAGAATGCAGTTGTAAAGTGAACTAAAAATGAGAATAATATTCAAGATATTTTGCTCTAAAAAAAATCTTTGGATTGGGAAATGGCTCTGTCTGTAAAAGTGACTGCTATACTCAGTGCCCACAGAAAAGGTTCTTGTACATGTCATGCTAGTTCTGGAAAACCCAAAACAGGAGTATCCCTGGGGCTTGCTGGTTCAGGGAGAGGCCCTTCTACGAAGAAAAACATGAGACCAATTGAGAAAATTGCTAATGGCTAACCTCTAGCCTCATCATACATGCACATATATATGTGCACACACACATACACATAGGAACACAAACACATACAAAAAAATCAATCTTTTTTTGCAACAAATATTTTCCTCCAGTCATGTGCTTTTGTAAGCCTGGTACTTAATATTTAACTCAATTGTCCAGCTAGGTGGTGGTGCTTTGCATAATTTTATTGCTATCTGATAATCCATAGAAATTGTATTTGCCTAGTAGAAGTGAGAATGATTGATGGCTCTTGTTTTTCTTGAAAATTAGAAGAATTTAGCTTGCTTCTTTTTCAGCATTAACTCTTCAATCTAGTGTCCCTGGAGGAAATCTGTGTGGTGACAATTATGTCATATAATAAAATTGTTTTCCCTGCTGTCTTTTGGATGTGACCTGGCTAATGCAATCATGAACACTGTGACAGAGGCCACCTGCAGAAGATATGTACACAAAAATGTCACGAAAGTAGGTGAGAAGCTAGTTATGATGAAAAAGAGACAGGTTGATGATGGGTGGGCATAAGAAGGATGTGCTCATAATGCTTTGTTAACATGACTACAATAGGCAGAAAATAAAGTGTCTGATAGGCTGTGAATCTTAAACATGAAATAGGTATCAGAAAATACTAAAAAGTGATCATTTTATTTGTATAATTAATGTCCAGTTTTAAAGAAAAATAGTTTCCCTTCAACACATTGGTTATACACTTCCCCAGAAGTATCTTCTGGTTTTTTTTTTTTTTTTTAATTTGTATCAACTTGTTTGATAGTTTGCATAATGAAATCAATTTAGAAACAAACTCAAGTCTACGGAGGTTTAAGTCACATTCTCAAGCTCATACATACAACGTGTGGTTCAGTTGTGACCAGAATAGGTGGTGACATTTTTCTTTTCAGCCAGTCATATTACCATTGGTATGGGAAATATAAAATATTCACGATGCCAAAATGTTCCCGCAGTTATATAATAATGTGTAAGGTTAATGTCTTTGTCAATTTTACTACATGATGTTTGTCCTAGTAGACCACAAATATCTGTATGCATCTATAATTAGTCATAAAATCTTAGATGTTGGGATTACTTTGAAGTGAATGAGGCACATTTTCTTCATGATGTCCCGACTGTCTCTTTACTAATTTATGACCTGGAATATATTCAGTTGTATATTACAACATCTGCCAGCCCTGTTGGTATCTTATTAAAATAGAAAATCTAAGTATAAAATAGTATCATTGGATGACACCTCTGGGTTAGACAAGTTTAATTGGGCAAAGGTTATGTGGAAACGTTTGACATTCCATTTTTTATAGGTTTTAATTCAATAGTAGGGCTGTTTTGATGACAGTTATTGGGAATTTGGGTGGGGATTATACTGGACTATTACTAATAATATTGAGGATGCTGTGAAGTGCATTTTTATTTTCAAAAGACCTTATCAGATATTAACACATCTACAGAGTAGATAAACAATACTAATTAGGAGGACAACGTATGCTGAGAAATCTGTGCAGAGATTGACTTGAGTACAGTCAGGGTTAGGTTTTGATGATTTTTCCATTGGAGGCAGCTGGACTATTTGAATAGCATTCTTCATAGGAAAGTTCTTACATAAGGCTCAATACTACACCTTTAAAGGGCTTGCTGAATAAGTATGCTTGTTTTTTCCAGTCCATATCATTTTCCCCTTTCTTCTGTTATCTAAATTGGATGCATTATTTTTATAATTGAATATATGTATTTATATATATATACACACACATACCATTATTATGGATTGTTTATGATGGCATAGCTGGTTCATAAAGGTTATCAGAATCAAATGTACATGAACTTTTAAAGCCCTTCCTTTGAAGAAAGCACAGCTGTCTTAGGATTTTTATTGCTTGTGAAGACACACCATGAGATGGTAACTCTTACAAGGAAAACATTTACTTGGGTCTGGCTTACAGTTTTAGAGGTTCATTAGATTATCGTCATGGTGGGGAGCATGGCAGTGTGAAGGCAGGTAGGGTGCTGGAGCTGAGAGTCCTACTTGTTTCAGGCCACACTGCTGTGGGATTATGTTCTGGTACGTAGTAAATATTTGTCCCTCCTACTGGTTTAATAAAATGCTGATTGGCTAGAAGGCAGACAGGAAGTGTGGGTGGGGCTACCAGACTAAGAAAACTCTGGGAAGAAAGACTCCAGCAGATGCAGAGGAAAGAAGGCCAGGAAGCTGTTATGAGATAAGGTATTAAGCCACTTGGATAATCATGGATTAGTTTGAATTAAGAGTTAGCACGTTGTATGCCTGAGCCATAAGCAGATGAGCATGACGTTAATGTAAGCTTCTGTGTGTTTCATTGGAACTTTTGTTTTAGATCTTGGGGCTAGTCCAGACCAGAAACTTCATATTACACAACAGGAAGTCCATTGAGACACTGGGCATATTCTGAGCATAGGAAACTTCAAGGCTAGCACTCACAGTGACACACTTGCCCCCAAAAGGCCATAGCCACTCCAACAAAGCTACATCTCCTAATAGAGTAACTCACTGTGAAAGTATGGGGGCCAGTTATATTCAAACTACCACAATGGCCACCAATTCATCTTCAGATTTTCTCTTTGCTTGTATCCACTTACTTTACACAACAAATTATTCTCTTTTCAGTAACCCTGGATAACCCAGAGTCATATGCAAGTCAGTAATTTTTCTAAGTAAATGTGCTTCTGATTACAGAGGCGTGACAAATAAAGACTTTCTTTTCCAGTGCAAATAAGTAGAAATCTGGGAAAATCTAAGCACCTGCTTTCAGATACAGGCCAAAAGCAGGATTGTATCTTGTTAAAGGAGGAAAAACCAAGCCGAGCCTCAGGGAAGCCTGGGTTTTCCATCTCAAAGTATTTTCCACACCCAGAGAGGCAGAAGCAGAGCAGGACACCTGAACTGAGGTGACAGATCAGACTTGGAAACTGAGGCAGCTGGAAGTAGTGGGTTGATGTCCAAAAGAGGGAAGCTGGTTGGAGAAAGAAGAGGATTCCTTGACTATTGGATTAAAAGTAAACTGGGTTCCTATGTAGAATGACACTTGGAGACAAGAAGAGACCTGGCATCTGCAAGCAGAACAGTTACAAAAGGTCATGTGGGATTTGGAAACAGTCTAGTGTTAGCCAGCCAGCAAAAGATACTTGCTGGATACAGGGAGACAACAGCAGAGGCTTCCTCTGGTCAAACTTCAGCAATGCCCACTCGGACATTAGACTTCTCCAGAGAAAACTGAGAATTAATTTAAAAGGATTAAGTAATTTCTTCTTCTTCTTTTTTTTTTTTTTTTTTTTTAGTTTAACTTACTGAACTATTAAAATATCATATGATTTAGAGCCATGGTTCTCAACTTTCCTAGTGCTGTGGCCCTTTAATACAATTCTTCATGTTAGGGTGACACCCCCCCCACTATAAAATTACTTTTAATGTTATTTTGTAACTGTAATTTTGCTGCTATTGTGAATAATAACATAAACATCTGTTTTCCAGTAGTCTTAGGCATTCCTGCAAAAGAATCATTCAACCCCACTAAAGGAGTGGAGGTGGGGGAACATGACCTACAGGTTGAGAACCACTACTGCAAAGGCAGCTAGCCACACCTCAGATCTTCAAAAAAGCACGATTCAGAATGTAGCACCAACAATCAGAGATTAAATGAAGCAACATCAGGTACCACAATCAGACCAAGAGGTGACAGGGATGATGGAGACACGGTGTAGAAAGAACTTATGAAAGCCTTTATTAAATATGTCACAATTCAGTGAAGCCAGAAAACATAATGTGTAGAAGAACAGAAGACATAAAAGTGTGGAATTCTGGAGATGCAAAAGTAAATACATTTATTTCCAAATTTCCAAAGTGGGTTTGCCATAAAGAGCGCTGTGTCTGGAATACAGAAAAAATCCCTTAGAGCTTAGCAAGAAAGAGGCCCATGGATTAAAATAAACAACATTTTAAATGTGCATTTCACAAAAGCATTTAAGATGGCCTATTGGACACTGAAAAACAATAGACATAGTAAGCAACTAGAACAAGTATAGGTTCAAAGTACAGTGAGATGCTGGTACACAAGCAGCATTAGGATATCAGGAACAGACACACAAGCATTGCTAAGGCTGTGGGACAGAAGAATCCTTGATTGTTATTGCTGGTGCCAATGAGTAGAATAGTCAGTTTAGAAGATAATTGCGAGTTTCTGAAAAAATTATTGCATGACCAAGAAATTCCACCACTGTATGTTAATTTTTCCAGAAAACATATATTCATCAATAGCAAATATTCATAGCATTTTTGTTTAGATTAGTGAAAAGCTAGAAATGTATCAATCTCACTATGAGATTATAAGGGTAAATAATTAAACTATGAAATACTTATGCTTTCTTGTATTAAAAATCTTTAACTTGATGTGTCATACATGGACAATATACAGTCGTGTACAGCGTGTGTCTACAACCTATTCATCTTTCTTAACTGAAAGATTGATTAGTACAATAGTCAGGGTTCTCTAGAGGAACAGAGCTGAGAGAATGATACATATTAGAAGGAGATTGATAGACTGACTTATGTATTACAGAGTGCCTAGTCCAACAATGGCTGCCTTTAGACTGAAAAGGATGCTCTGTCCATGCAGTTAGACACTTCAGCAATCTCCACCTTACGGCCCTAAGGAGCCACTGGACTTCAGTTCACATTAGGAAGCTGGACTCTGATCTCACCAAGGGATGGCATCCTCCTCCTCATCATTACCATCAACAATAACAAAACCAGGGTAAGCAGATTCGTCAGCAGATGTGAAGGCAAGTAGACAAAATGAAGAGATTTCCCCCACCCAGTACTTCCTTATGTCCAGGCCATCACTAGAAGGTAGTCTTTCCATTTTAATTAATCTAAGCAAGAAAGTCTCTCTTAGGTGTGTCCAGTGGCTGGGCTTCTGTGGACTTCTAGAACAAGTTAACAGTATTTACCAACACAATTAACAATCCATGACTTTTCTGACATGTCAACCTAGGAAATCAGTATTTCACCCTTAGACTCTATGATTTTGACTGTTCTAAAGATTTCATATCAATGAAGTCTGGCAAGTTTCTTCCTATGATTGATCAGTCTCATTGTTTTAGTATAAAGTGCTCAAATTTTAGCTGTGTTGTTAGATATTATCGAATCTTCCACCTCATTGTTTTGACTATGCACACGTTTGTTTAGCTATTGGTGGGCACACAACTTCTTTCTGGTTAAGGTAATGAATAGTGTGCTGGCATTAATAGGTCCATCTTAATTTCTTTGCACAATACTATTTAGCAATGAAAATGAATGTGCTTCAGAGGGCCAGGGAGTGTTACTTTGCTGGATTAAAATGAAACCCTACTAGTGGACTTCTTCCAGATGTGCTGCAGTTACTTCCCTCATAATTTTTTAGATAGTGACAGTTATTTGTAGTAAATGCTATTTTGGTTAGAATCAAAAGGAATACATTTGAGTACAGCCAGATCCTTAGCTGAATCTAAAAAAACATCACGATAAATGATAAACAGCAAATGAAAAAGATGAAATGCTTTATAATTCCACTTACATGAAATTTCAAAATAAGCAAAACTAATCAGCAACAACAGACAACATATGGGTAATTACCCAAGATTAATACTGTCAGTGGCATGGTAGGTTGTTGTGGATTGGTTGAAGTGTTTTGTATCACATTTGAGCTGGTGTTATCATAGCTATACACATTTGTCAAAACTCGTTCAACTGTACACTTGGAATAAAACTAATTTATTTAATCCATGTACCTCAATAAGATGGATATTATAAAATGAATATTAAGAAGAAAAAATTCATTTAGCCTTTGCTGCTACATTTTGTTTGTCATATCAAACCTTGGTCCTCATGCTTACCCTGATTCTCTGCTGTAAAAGCCCAAGACCTCTGTGGCTTGGCAGGAACATCCAATATACAGGATGGAGGGAGGGTAGGCAGCTCACAGAAACACAGGGTGATCTCCATCTGTAAGAGGTCAGCAGCATGCCAGGAAAACTTGAGTATGATAATACCACAGCTGGGAAGTTCCCATAGGCTGCAAAGTTTATGAATTAAACAGCTCCTTTTTCAATGACCTTTTATCCTTGTCAGTAATAAAACAAAAAGTCACATGGAAACCTGTGCCATTGACAGACCTATTGAATGCTACTTGAGTATATGGATATTTCCAAAAGGTGTTTTAAAATTTAATTTTCCAACTGTTAATTACATGTCTTAAAGTAAGTTTTGAGACAGAAGGCAACAATGATCTCCCTCGGGTTCTGGTACAGGATTGTAAGTCATAGTACAGGACACATACAATACTCAGCGTAGGATGACTGATGGCCAATATCAGTACTAGCAAACCTTTTTGCATAGAAAACCTAAACCACTGTGATTGAAAAAGATACAGTTTCCTGGGACGGGGGATAGCTCAGCACGTGCTCAGCTACACAAGCGTGAGAACTTGAGTTCAGATCCTCAGTACCTCTGTAACATCCTGTCACACATCAGTGTCTTCTGTGTGGAGGAAGGCAGGAACAGGGACTCTGCTAGAAAGCCAGTCTAGCTGAAACAGCAAATTCTAGGTTCACTGAGAGATCCTGTCTCCAAAATATATGGTGAAGAGTAATAACTGAAGAAAGTTAACATCGACTTCAGGCCTCTGAAAGAGTATGCGTTGGCATGTGCATCTACATACAACGTGCACAAACATGCATACCACACACACACACACACACACACACACACACACACACACACACACACACACACACACACACACACTAATTGTCTTTTTCTCCCCTATGAGAGATCTAGAGATTAAAAGCTTAAGGCTGAAAAGTTGGAGCCAGAGTTCTTATGGGCCCCATCTCCTCTTAGTCTGTACTTTAATCCTTGGCATATGTGCAAGGCATGACGGACAGGGCTACAAATGATCATGCATCCTCTTGGGGGTAGTCAGCTCTCTCTTAATTCCTAACCAGTTACTTCCCCTTTCATCTACTAGTCACTGCAAATTCCAGAAAGAATAGGAAATATAAACTTTTAGCTGTGTACCTTAGCTCCATGGATAAAAATCAGATTTTCTGAGTAAGAAACAGGAGAGGCATCTTCACCAGCCATCCTTACTTCCATCTGGTGTTCAGGGATCTCAACTGGTGAATGCTGATGTGTGTGTTGTCAAGCACAACAGCTGGTTATGACTTACCTCTTGCCTAGCCCATGTGGAGGAGTTATCAGTTCATCTATTAGACCCCCATCTGGTCACATCAAGAATGATTCTGTTCATATGAAGCTGCCAAAGATGCTTGGATCTTTATAATATTCTTATTAATTTGATAGTTCTCTTATCAGGTTTTGAATTATTACCACATGATTTATTTCCCATAGTGCAAAATAATCTTGTTTATACTGGCAAGTGCTGGAGTTGTCTCATGCATTAAGATATTTTTCTTAGCACAACTGATGTATATGTATATATATATATAATTGAATATAGGATATTATGGTTGTCATAAAAGATAGATTAAATGTTAGCCTTCAGAATTGTGACAAATGGTCACTTTAAAGGGAGAATGTTAGGAACATCTTGAGATAGATGAGAGACGTGTGTATAAGTAAGAGCAATCAGACGTATGCTCTTTCCAAATATCAGAGGAGAAAAATTGTCAGACAAAACAAGACAGATGCACCTTATTGTAATTTAAAAACATTAATTCCACTGCTGCCCAGTGGCTGGCAATGGTAATTAATATTATCTCTCAAGGTCCCAACAACACCAAAAAATGGAATGATTACTTTATTGGCCTTTCAAATAGGATGATAGGACGTTTTTCTAAATCTCTTTGATCCATGGCAGGAGAAACATTGTTCCATCGGAAAGGACTGCTGTTATCAAGAATAATAGGGCGGTAAGTGGCACACAGACCTAGGGCATCTCATCATGATACAATTTGTCACTCCATCAGCTCTGTAGCAGGTGCTCTGCTGAATAAAGTTAAAGTATGGCTTCTGCCCTGTGGCACAGATCCATTTTGCCGCTATTATTATGTTTTTCAGGGCTAAATGGCCAATTGTGCAGTTAGGTTCTTGCCAATGCATTTGTCTGCAGCCACAGCATTCATTTTGTGACGAGTGGTAAGTACAAAATTGAGCAAGAAGAGAGAAAATAAATGAATCACAAAGCCCATGAGAGGCCCTTGAAAGTTCCACCCAAGTGCAGGTAAATGCTATAGGTGACGCATTTATGGTAGCAGAGATGGAGTAAATGGATTGAATTGGGAGATAATTGGGAGAGCATGTGGGGAAACTGAATGAGCATAATGGATAAACACAGAGCACAAACGGAACAAGTTTCTGATGTCTAAATTGAGTACATCCAAGGCCGCTACTTATACCACGCCAATAGAGAGTACAGTTTTCTGGGCCAGGATGTTTTAGTCTATTGCAAACATATGATTTGAAGCATTTTAAACTTAGTGATGCTTTTTAGAGGAAACGCTGTATTCAGTCAGAAGAAAATGGTGCAGATAAAGCAAATCTATCTCTGAGAGCCTAGAGGCCATGAACACACTTGCTCATCCCAGGTAAGAGGAATAGGGCAAGCCTGAGTCAGCCCTTTGCTCTGTGAGATCTGTTTGTCAGTCCTCCATCTCTGTGACAGGGTTCTAGAGAGAAACAACTTCTAAGGATGCAGGAACTGTTTTGCTTCATGGGCTCAGAGCTGTGAGACCATGACTACTGTGGCTATTTTGCTTTTGGGCCATTGAAAAGGTGGAACATTGTGTCGTAAGTACATGGAACCCTAAAGGAGAACCTACCATCCTTTTTCTTTTTCAAATAACCCAGTCAGACTAGTCTGTACTGTCCATGTGCTCTAGGGCATGGAGCCATCCTCCAGAGCATGGCTGACCTAGCATGGACCAGATCCCTGAAGAAATCCGACTCTCCAGCCTCCGAAGCCCTCAGCTGTCAGTAGTCCTCAGTGACAAATGAGGGCTCATGTTTTCCTCCTACTCCATGCTAGGATGTTGACTGGCTTGATCTTGCACAATTCTTCTGAAAGATGTCTTAAAAATGTCTTTTCAGAAATGAAACGATATGCAAGATGCAGAGATTGAGACTATAATCATCAGCCTTCCTTCTTTATGGTCTATAAATAACTAATTAAATATGTTTCCCAATTATGTGGCTGACAAATTAATGATGACTTCATTGTATATTCCTTATGGGTTAGCACTATTAGACATTTCTCATTTTTAAAAGGTTATTTATCTCCAGTGAGGCTGATTTATGAATCTGAATTTAATATAATACACTTAGCAATACAATCAATCAGAGAAATGGTTTAATTAGGTCTAAATCTGTAGATTCTTCAGAAATTTCCATAATAAAATACAAAAAGCAAATTGACTAAAATCAACTGGTAATTTTTATTCTTAACAACATCCAAGGAAGTTGTAAGAAGTAGAACTACCTATGTGCTAAAACTGGGACATACTCCTGGAATTTGTTTCAAGATAATCCCTTGACAAGGTTACCCATCACAAATGGTGTATAAATGAAGCTTATGAAGACCAGAGAGCAAAGGAAATTTTCATCTTTGTTCTATTAATTTACACCATTTTATAATTGTGGCAATCCATCAATCCTTTTCTCTCTTTTTCATAAATATAGAATGAGGATTATGGGATAAGAAAGCAAAGCAAAGCAAGAACAACAAAACCCAGAATGACATAAGAAGCTAGAGCCAGCTAGACAAATTACGGGTGATATGCAGACATTAGAAATACCTAAGGAAAGTAGGCTAGGAAGATGTATTGGTTACTTTCATCATGATGTGCTGAAATCTCTGACAAAGGCAACTTAAGGAAGGAAGAGCTTGTCTTGGCTCACAGTTTATAGGGTGCAGCCCATCACTGCATGGAAGTTATGGCATCAGGAGTGTGAAGATGCTGGTCACATCCTCTCTCACTCAAGAAACAAAGAGAAATCAATGTTGGTGCGTGGGTCCTTTTCATGTAGTATGGGACTTCAGTCAATGACAAGGATGACTCACATTTTTTGCAGTGTTCCTACTTTAATGGATCGAATCGAGAAATACATAGATTTGCATAGTAAGTATTAATGCCATCAGTCGGGCAAGATTACTCTCTCTCTCTCTCTCTCTCTCTCTCTCTCTCTCTCTCTCTCTCTCTCTCACACACACACACACACACACACACACATCATATGAAGACTAGAGAGTGAAGTTACTGTTTCTATTTTTCTATTAACTTTTATTACTTTCAATCATGCGAATCCCTAAAACTCTTATTCTGAGCTATAGTATTATAATGCTCCACGAAGTGGTTTCTTCTTTCTTCTACTTTTGTTGATTATGGCAGAATAATCATCTTTTCTTTCTTTTCTTCTGCATTGACAACAAAGATACTGGGTCCAAGAATTCGTACATAATAATGAAAGAAGCTAGTGCTGTGTGTCGGGGGTATGGGTGTGGGTCTGCATATATACACTCATGTCATGATATGCGTGCTAGGGCATGCATGTGTGGGACAGTGGACAACTTGTAGGAATTGTTTCTCTCCTTCCACTGTGTGGTTGCCTAGGATACCACACAGATTGCTAGGCTTGGCAGCCAGTCCCATTTCTTGCTGAGCCACCTATCTCCCTGCCCCCACTCCATTACATTTTTGAATATCATATTTCCTCTAATTCATGACCACTCACAACGACTAATCTCTACTAATTTAATTTTGTCTTTTCTAAGTATTTTATAGAAATAAAATGTGACCACATGCTAAATTTTGAGGATGGCTTCTGACAGGCAACATGACGTGTTTGAGATTCTTCAATCTTGTTTGGTAGCTCATTCTTTTTCATTCTAGATAGCATTCCATTATAGGAAAGTTCTGTGGAAGGCATTCAGGTTGCTTTCAAATTACATATGACAATTTGTAGTTATTACAAGTAACTATGCCACCAACAATTATGTATAAGTTTTTGTGTAAACTTCATTTTCACTTTTCTAAGGTAGGATTAAGATTTCTGTTATCATAAATTTAACTATCAATTGTTTTTCCAGAACGAGCATTTTAAGATGCATAGGCAAGGTCTGACATTTCCAGTCGTCCTACATCCTTGTCAGCACTTGGGATTATTGATATCTTTTATTTTAGACATTTTAATAAATGTGTAGTGGCATTTCTTCAGGGTTTTAATGTTGTTGATCCAATCAAGTAATTATTTGCCATCTTTAAATGTTCTTTGATCCACTTAACATTTAAGTTATTTATACTTTAAGAAGTAATTGTTAATTGTTCATGGATACAATATAATATTGCACAGTAGAATTATATATGGCAAAATGATTAAATCATAGTAATTAATCTGGCACTTACCTTACTTATTCCTGATAAGTGGTGAAGACATTTGAAATGTACATTTTTGAGACATGGACTTTTTGGTCATTGTTATTAACTATGGCCATTTATGTACACTGGATCCTAATTCTCTTCCCTTCCATGTGGATAAAACTGTGTACCTTTGACTAACATCTCTTCTTTCCCATCAGATCCACATCCCTACTTTCTAGTAACTGACATTCAATTTTCCTTCTTTGGAGTCTCTATAGAATGGAGACATTTGCTAAAGATCAAGTGGTATTTGCTGAATTCTGAGAGGGACCTTTGTCAGGTGTAGGTTTGCAAATGTTTCCTCTTAGGCCATAGTTTACGTTTGTTGTCTTTATAATACTTTTCAAAGAACAACAATTTTTAATTTTGGTGAACTATCTTGTTGAGAAAGGTGAGATTGTAATTTTTCTCCCACATTATCACAATATTGGGGCGATTTTATGGAAGCTGGAAGTGTCCTTTCTGGGTGGTGCCTGGTTATTTAGACAAAACAAACCTCAATTACCACTCCCAATTTCCAGGCCAGTGCAGTATCCTATTTCTTATATTCTTTTGTTACCTTCCTCTCAATCTCATCCAGTTAATTCACTTTTTCAGGAGTTTGCTATTTTTCGAGACCAATGAGCAGACTCACGTTCCATCAAGAATACTGACTCAACGCACTCTTGTGGTAGAAAGAGAAAGCAACGAAGAAGAAAAGCAGTTGTTCACTGGGAAAATCGATCTGCATAAGGTAGTTCTAATCACTGAGTCAGTTTGCAAAGTCAACTAAAAACCAGCACTGATTGTTTCCAGTGGTCACACCACGCTTAACAGGTTCTGGATGCTCTGCATGGTCTGGGCTATGGTTGGGTTCCTGTGAATACAAGTGGACTTGTGTGAATATTCTGAACAGGATAATTTGTAAAGTGTGGCTGACAGAATATAGCCAGTAAATATTTTTCTGTAACAAATATGAAGAAAATATGTGGCCTAGGATAAAGGAAACCCCTAACCATACAGGTCATAAATGGGTGTTTTTTGGAGGGAGAGAAAAGTAATATAAACTATAAGGAAGTTTATAACAGAATTAGTGCCAATTGAGAGAATAAACAGCTCATAGCAAGAAGCAGCTAGCCTCAGATAATCTCTGGATTTCTTCAGTGGCTGATTTACATTGTATCTGTTCAAGGAAAACTGAATGTAATCTAAGTGATTATTATCAAAATTCTGTTTTATAGTTTCCTATCTTGAAAAGTTTCCCTGGTGTCTGCACAATAGAAGCGGTCTACTTCTGGTCATTGCCCTTCCTAGACCTAGTTTACAGTGATTATACTTTTAATACTCAGAGCAGCTTCCAAATGTAGCTTTCTGCCTTAATGGGTGCTAAAGCTCAGAAGTAAATCAAGTTGACCTGATAACTCAATCTCCATGGATGTTGGACCAAAGCTATCTCATGCAGAACACAATGTTCTTTTCTGTCTAATATGTGGCTGTGCATTTGAAGTGGGGCAACTGTTAATGAGCTGGGAAGTTTATTTATTAAATACGAATCCTGTTTTAACCATGGAACTAGATCTAAGAGTCTTAGGTTTCCAGTCTTAGTATCTTGTGCACATATTTGCATGAGACTGTTTCTAGGTCAAATTAGCACACCCAGGCTAAGATCTGTGCTGGGATGTTTTAAGCGCCAGTGTAAATGTCAATAGGCAAAGCAGCAGAAAGCCAAGACACAGCTCTGTGATGGTTCCACAGTATCCAGACCAGCTGGTGTGTGTTTCTAATATCTTTTTCATCCAAATGCCCAGGGTAATGTGAAGACCTAACCACATCAAAGGACCCCTAAATGTGTGCTCTTTTCCTATCCCAGTGAGAGAAATCTCACTTTGGTCTAAGCCAGTGAGTGTCAATATTTACATACATCAAAAACTTAGTAAAATAAAGACAATGCTGTAGGATTTTATAATCCTAAATTTACTTGGGCCATAGCTCTGTGGTAAAATTATGTCTTTGTTTATATACTCAGCTTATGTTTTTTCTATTGTATATATACTCAGATTCTATTTTTTCTACTTTGAATTACCTTACAATGAGACATATAGCTGGAAATTTTTGGGTGTGTTAACACAGGATAAAATTGGTATTTTATATGGATCTTTTGATGAGTTTCTAAAAATTCCAGAATTGTAAAATTCCAAATTCTGGGAGTCACTGTCTAAAATCCTTCTTGGGAAGTCACGGCAGTTATTTCAGAGAAAAGAGGGGTATTTTAAAAGTCTACAATGAGCATATCCCAAAGTTTTCTAGGGAATAGTAAAAGGTATCTAATAAATAAAATATACTTGATTTTAATTATACAGTGTTTCTTAGCCCCGCTGTGATCTCTGTGTCAGCTGTGTATAAATTTTAAAAAAGGTCAATAAATGAGCATCAGTGGAGTGTAGGTTATAGCAAAGCAGTTAACTCTTGAGCTGAATTGTGATTCAGCTATGTTATTTTCAGATCAGTACAGAGATGCAAATGTTGAAATCCCTAGGGACATTTCTTGGGATTGTGTGTAGTATGGGAAAATGTCTCTGATGTGACTCAGCTTGCTTTGTGAGAAGTATATGTAAGATCTGAAACACTGTCCCACATCCCCAAACATACTATACTGAGAAAATTGACATTAAAGTTCTTCAGATGATACGAGGACAAAAATATCCTAGTGTTTATCTTTCAAAAAGCAAATTCAGTAGAAATGAATGGAAGTGTATCAAGCCCAGGATGTGCATATACATCCTAGCTTGTTTCCATTGCCATCATCAATACCATGAGAGGAAGCAACTTAGGATGGAAAGGTTTTGCTTGTACTGCCTTTGCATGTCATAGTTTATCTTCTAGGGAAGGAGCTGGAGGCAAGAATTTAGAGGCAGGTACTGTATCAGAAATGGAAGAATGTTCTGGCTTGCTCAATATAACACATATAGGAATAGGCGTACACACACACACATACACACACACACACACACACACACACACACACACACACACACACACACAAATAATCAAGGCCAATCTCCCTAGGAATGACATAATTCAGAGTGCATTGGTCTCTTATACATCAATCAGTAATGAAGAAAATGTTCCACAGACATGTCACAATCCAGTCTGATATAGGCAATTTCTCTACTGAATGCTGGCCCTTTTTCCACGACTCTAGTTAATGTCATATTGTTGTGCTGCAGTATTGAGTTTGAAATATTTTTACCCTGAAGGGAAACTCATTAAGACAGGAAGTAAACAAAGTAACTTTAGGAAGTCCTTGAAACTGACCATAATCATTACCCTTCTCTCTCTCTAGGAGTAAACAGTAAAGATTTTGAGCCAACCTGAGGGGGGGGGAAGGAGTCTTAAACAATCTCAGTCAAGAGTAAGAAGCAGAAACCAGCCAAACTGCCAAGAAGAAACAAAGACCACCCAAATTTTCTGGAAGAGACTCGGACTGAACAACTAGGAAAGGGCACATTCCAACCTGGTAAGGTTCCTACAAGTTGTGGGGTATATTCCAGGCTTCCAGCTTTTGTGAGTGGTCAGCCATGCTGGAGTAGGCTTTGGTGAGACAACTGTCTTTGAGTTATTTATTCTCCTACTTCTCACTCACATTCCTCTAAGTAACTTGAATAAAACTCATTGATTGGTTCACCAAGTTTATTTCAGTAGTACTTACACTTAGGTCTATTGTAGGTAAAGGGACACTAGCACACTTGAACCTATGAGTCTGGCAGGCCTTGTCTTTCTCTCCATTCCCTTTGCCTTGAAAAAAGTTAGATTACATTCCAAGGCCTATTCCTTAATTTGGCCACTTTGTCCTCCTGAGGCTGACTACAAAGGTCCAGCTATCAAAGTATTAAAGCTCAGCAATCAGAAGCCCCCTTTGGCTCACCTAATTAACATGCCAATTAAAATTAAACACCTCAATCTAACAGGGTTTCCTATTTTATTTTTATTAACTGCTATTTTTCCAAGGTTCGCATCTGTCTCCTCTATCTAGTAGAAGTTCTTAGTTTCCATCCATGACAAATACCACCCTCCTACCCCTTGTTCCCTTCCTCTTTTCCCACATTCTATATCTCTTTTGTCTCTTATTCCCTGCCCTCTATCCCTCTAGGGCAAGCAAATCTTTATGCTGATAACTTAGTCTTGAGGGTCCTGAGCTGTTACTGATCCTTTTGGTAGGTCCCCTCTCTGAGGTGGGTAGATGTCTTCATGTTGAATCTCCTCAGGAAAAGCCTGTCACATGACACACATTTTAAAAAAGCCAAACCCCAAATTTATATGTACATGTGCATATTTTCTCTTGCATTGATAGTAACCGCCAACCAGCTGTGATAAAGAACAACAATAGTAATGGTGATAGCAACAATAATAAACATGTTGGTCAGCACTGGGGCAGTTTGGGCTTTGTGAGTGCGCTGGTCACTGGTCAAGTTTTGTGAAAAGTAGTAATGCCTTCCTGTGACGATGTCTGGAGCTTTCCAAGTCAACGTTTCAAGCTGCAGGTCCTAATCTTATTTGTTGTATTGCTCATCTCCTTTGAACATCATAGGTTTATCTATTGGTTATTCAAAAGACAGTATTGAATAGTTTGAAAAAGACAGCTTTATTTAACAGTATCTAGCACTCTTTCTTTTCCCCTTCTCCCCCGTTTCCTAGTCCCTGTCTAACCTCCCTTCCTCCTCCTCCTCCTCCTCTTCTTCCTCCCTCCCCCTCTCTGTCTGTCTATCTCTCCACAAGCTTTCTATGAGCAGCTCAACAAGCTTGGAACTCACTGTGTAGATGAAATTGGCTTTATTAAGGCAATCCTCCTGCCCCAGCCTCCCAAGTGCCGGAATCACAGAGTCTGCACACTTAGCTGTCAGAGAGCCTTCACACATGGTGCCCAGTGCCAGGTGGACCCTCCCCTGCCTTTAAACCAGCATTTTCATCCCCAGCTACACTAAGAATCTGTTTCCCTTCACTGTGCTTCCTCTGTTGATTCTGGAGTCTGAGGTCAAGAAGGTCTCAGGTTTTCTGGCTCTTTAAGACTTGATATCATCATCAGTAGACACATTCTTTTGAAAGGCAATTCTTTGACCATTCATGACTCCTCCATTAACCCCAGGTGCTTTAATTGGTGCCTACATAGACTGCATTGAATGTTACCCCATGGGTTGTTTGTTTTAGACTTTGAGAGCTTTATGAGCTCCCCGAGGACTAATATTTATTTGCCATTGGAATCTGAGAAAGGAAAGACCATGGTGAAATGCTTCTGAAAACCTTTTCTTTGGGAAACAAAAGATCCCCCTCACATTGTGCAAGGGAGGGCAGCTTCGTGTGTCAGCACTTTATCCGGCACAGCTGCTCTGCAGGAGCTGAGACTTCTGGTTTGAAATCTCCAGTCCTGGAAAAAGGCCTTCTGCTCTAACTTTTTCTAGTGTTCTAAGAATGACATCTAAAACATCTCAGCAGAGATTTTTCACAAAGGAGGTCCTAAGGCTATGCAAGTGTTTCCCTACAGCCAATTGTAAGAATACTGCTTAAAGACCTTTGGGCTTGTGTGTGTGTGTGTGTGTGTGTGTGTGTGTGTGTGTGTGTGTGTGTGTGTGTGTGTGTGTAGTGTGTGTAGTGTGTGCATATGCACACAAACGTTAAGAAATAGACTCTAGCATTAGGATGGCCTTAAGGCATGCTTTAAATCTGTCTGAGCCTGCCACACTTCATCCTTTTGCTATTTAAATATACCTTCTGTTAGTTACTGTACTGACTTGTAGAGGCAAAGCAGTGAATTAATCATGGTCTCTGTGCCAAAGAAAACTTATTGCAGCCTCGAAATCTTAGAAGAATAACCATTATGTAAACACAGGACCTAGATATGTTCAAACCTGGGTAGTTACTACTGCTTCTGCAGGAGTAATAAACAGGACCATTGAATATGATTTTTTTTTCCTTTTTGCCTACCTATGTGAAAAGTGGACGTGTTGACAACTTTAAGTAGTGATTGGTCAGAGATTATGAGCTAATGGAAAAGCTCAATTACTGGTTTTTGCTTTTCACCTCAGAGCTACTTAAATTTGAATTCTGGGCTTTTTCTTTCTTTTCTTTCTTTTTCTTTTTCTTTCTTTCTTTTTTTTATTTTGATATAATAGAAAACTATCTGCTCTGTGAACTTACTCCGGTTCACTCCTCTGCCTGTTTGTCACCCTTTACTTAGCTAAGAGGGGTGCTAATGTCAGGGGAACAAAGTCAGCATTGATAGCTCTGATATCAAGGCCACAGGAGGTAGAAACTATGGGTTTGAATCCACTCCTCATAGGTCATGCAGCTGGAGAAACAAAGCCAAGTGATGTAAATCCCTGCAGGCTTCTAGGATGCCTTGCTCCAAAACTTTAACCCAGCTCTTTCCAAACTCCCATTTTGGTCAACGTGATAGGTTCTCTAGATTTTTATTTTATTTTATTTAGAATAAGAATTAGCCAATGAGGAGAGTCCTATTCTGGCAAATGGTTCCCCGGGCTGGAGGCATCCTATCAAAGCAAATACATGATGAATGACGTGGAGTTTTATATCCCACTAAACCTCAAAGACCATCCTTTGTCTGTTTAGAGGTTGCAAATTTAATAAAAATTGGCACTTTTTTCTGAGGAAAGATGGAAAGTGTATTTATGAATATAAATTATGAAGAAAGCACTTAATTTGAGGCTCCCAGTTCCAGAGGGTAAGAGTCTATGACCATCATAGCAGAGAATACGAATAGGCAGGTAGGCATGGTGCTGGAGCAGTGGTTGAACACTTACACTGTAATCTATAAGCATGAGGCAAAGAGTGCCATTAAAGGCATGAGGGTTTTTTTTTTTTTTTTTTTTTTGAAATCTTCAAGCCCCTAATGACATACCTCCTCCAAGAAGGCCACATCTCCTAATCCTTTCCAAACAATTACACTAATAGTGTACCAAAAAACCCAAATATTTAAACCTATTGGAGCCATTCATTTTAAAAGCTCCACAGATATTTATTATTATATTTAAGTTATATATATGTATACACACACATAGAGATCCACATATACAAAGTATACTGGATTTTTGTAAATAAGTCAGAATTACAGTGTATTTAACAAGGCTCTACAGGCAGAGCGTACAAACTTGTGGCCACTGATGGAAAATAAAACTCACCCATAAGTAGGGGTATGATTGATGGTTTGGAACTTCAGAGACAAGAACTGCCTCTGATCAATTGTGTTTGCAGAGCAGATACATCAGGTTTTGCCTTTTCTCCTCTCAGTGCTCCTCACAGAGGGAGCATCAAATCATGATTTTATTGTCAGAATAATGCCACTGTTAGAGAACTCAACATAATATTCTGATTATGGAGATGACTTTGTAGGCAAATGGGTGTAATTGGTTAGAAGGATCAGAGCGAGAGACATTTGACAAGGTCAGAAGGCTTAATAGCAAGAAATCCTTAGGTGACAGAAGTTGTCAATGGCCTTGTCTTTCTACGGCTTCCTCACTTATTGCAACAAAGAGAGTGTAGAATCACGAGCAAGCAAACGAATTGTAAAGAAAACCTAGAAACTGACTCTAAACTTCCTGTGGAGATGTTGGAAAGCTACACAGAGTGTACCATGATGATTACAGACTGCATGTGATTCCCACATCTTGATTCCAGACTGGAATGTAAAACATATTATGCAGGTCCTTTTTGTACCTTATACATTATCTTATACTTGTATGGATTTGTTCAGAGTGAGCAGAAAATATTCCATGTCTGAATATTTTATTCACAGATATAATAATCACACATTGTTTATTATTTTATGTTTGTCACTGTCTTACTAAGAAGAAAAGGAAATTGATGGTCTACTGAGGTTTTTTTGGTTGGGAGAATTTTAATGATTGTTTGTATTTCCTGGGGTTTGTAGATCTATTGGCAAATAGGATCTGTTAAGACAACTGCCCATTTTGTTTAAATTTTCCAATTTTGTGGAGTACAGTTTTATGACGTATGACTTCATGTTGATACTTTGTATTTTCTCAGTGTCTGTTGCTATATCACTGATATTTTGTTGTAGCAATGAGGTCCCGGGCGGCCAGAGGTCCAGACCCACAGACCTGCAGTCTCAGACCCCTTAGCCTCCTGCCACTGCTCAGACCCCAAAAATTATTCAGACACTTATATTAACTTCGTGCCGTTTGGCCCATGGCTCAGGCACATTGCTAGCTAGCTCTTACATCTTAACTCAACCCATTTCCATTAACCTGTCTGCCATGTGGCCCGTGGCTCACCTGTGTTCCTTATGTGCTTCTTCTTTGGCAGCTGGCTCAGTCTGTCTCTGACTCCGCCCTTCCTTTCCTACCGATTCTGATTCCCCACCTACTTTCTATGGTGCCTGTCATGGGCCAAAATGGCTCCTTTATTTAAAGATTGATATTCACAGCATACAGAGAGATATTCCCACATCATTTTGTTTCTGAAATTCTTAATTTGCATGTTTTCTTTCTCCTTTTTAGTTAGTTTGGGCAAGAGTTTGTCTGTCTTATTGATGTTCTCAAAGAACCTATTCTTTGTTTCATTGATTCTTTGTATTGTTCTTCTTGTTTCTATTTTATTGATTTTGGTACTGAGTGTAATTATTTCTTATAGTCTACTCTTCTTGAGTGTGTCTGCTTTTTGTGCTAGTGCTTTTGGGTATTCTGTTAAGTCTCTGGTATGAAAATTCCCTAATTTCTTCATGCAGTCCCTTAGTGGTATGAACTTTCCTCTTAGCATAGCTTTCATTATATCTCATAAATTTGGTTATGTTATGCCTTCATTTTCATTGAATTCTAGAACATATTTAATTCCTTTCTATTTCTTCCTTGGTAATTCAGTTAAGAATTGTTCAGTTCTCATGAATTTGTAAGCTTTCTCTTGTTGAAATACAACTTTGATTCATAGTGATCTGATAAGATACATGGGGTGGTATTTCAATTTTCTTATATCTGTTGAGACCTGCTGTAGAGGTATATTGTATATCTAATAAAAATAGTCTGGAATATCAGAGAACAGAACCACACAGAAACAGGCTATGAAGGTCAGGGAGTGGTGACCCACCCACATCTTTAATTCTATCACTCAGTAGGCAGAGATCCTCTGAATCTCTGTGAGTTTAAGGCCAAATTGAGGTAGGAAGTAGTAGTACCCACATTTAATCATATCACTGGGAAAATTGATCCAGGAATTGAAATAACTGAATGGGGAAAGAAGACAGGAAAAGGCTGACTAACATTACTCCAATCTCAAAAACAAACCTTAAACTAACATATGTTTTTGAGAAAAATATTAAAAGGTATTATGAGAAACAACCACTGACCATTCAGGTTGTACAAAACAAGGTGGAACAGCTGCTGATCTTTCAAAGGCACCAATAGTACTACCTTTAAAATGGCTAACAGAGAAGCCTATATGTGTCCATCAATGTCCTTTAACAAAAGGGAAATTATAAGCTTTAGAATAGCTGGTACAGAAACAATTAAATTCCAGGGTTAGCCCTTGGAATTCTCCTGTATTTGTTACCAAAAAGAAATCTGGAAAATGGAGACTGGTAACAGATCTAAGAGCAGTAAAGATGGTGATTCAACCAATGACTTCTCTACAATCTGAGATTCTTTATCCTCTCTGTTACCTAAAGAATTGTCTATTATAGCTATTGACATAAAAGACTCTTTCTTCACTATATATCTACAAGAACAGGACAAATAAAAAATTTACCTTTGCAGTGCCCACTTATAATTCTTGGCCTGTAAACAGGTATCAATGAAAGGTTCTCCCACAGAGAAAGTTAAATATAACAGCCTTTAGGAATGATATGTAATCAATTCCCACAATCTATTACTTACTACTACATGGACGACATCTTATTGGCCTACTCAAATATTGATACTTTATAAGTAATGTTTGAAGAAATAAAAAAAAAAACTTGCTTGCTTGGGGACTTGGGGATTAAAAATTGTCTCTGAAAAAAAAAAGAGGAAATTATATTAATTATTGAGAATAAAAAATATGTTTACAAAATTTAGATCTCAAGAGCTACAAATCAGAAAAGACAGATTGTGGACTCTCAACGATTTCAAAAGATTGCTAGGAGACATTTCCAGTATACACCTAACTAGTGGGATAAAAAGTTATGACTGGATAACTTGTTCAAAACCTTAGATGGTAACAATGACTTCAATAGTCAAATAGAATTTTCAGCTGAAGGAAAGAGAAAATTGTCTTTGGTGGCAAATAATTACAGGATGCACATGAGGATCATGTGGATCATGTAGATCCAGACCTTAATTGCATTCTTGTTATTTTACCCTTTCAGCATGTTAATACAAAGGAAAAGATTATACTGGAGTGAATATTTCTATCATGTAAAATGAGCAAGAATTAAAGACATATGTACAAAAGATTTGTTTGTACTGATTTGTTTTTTAAAGTAAAATTAAGACTTCATCAATTGACAGGAATATAGCCAGCAGAAATTGTTGTACCTTTAATTAATAAAGAAATTGGCTAATTATGGGTAGTATGTGAACCTTGGCAAAGAGCCTGCAGTAATTTCATTTTTTTTGTTTTGTTTTGTTTTGTTTTTTGAGAGATTAAACAGATATCCCCAAAGCAAAAGAATTCAATTTAGAAAAGGAACTAATGGGATTCTTCCTCATATTGCATGGGGAACACCAATTTCTAGAGCCCCTACACTTTAGGCTGATGTGAATAAATCAGGAAAGATAAGTTACAAATCAGAAAATTTAAGTAAATTAGCTCAAATAATTTTGTCTGGAAGTCAGAATTAGATGCTATCAAGATGTTATTAATAGATTTTATAGAACCTTTTAACGTAGTTATTGACTCTAGTATACAGAGTTGTTTTACACATTGAAACTGCTGACCTTATTTCTGATGAGTCAGAACTAACTTTATTATAATCAGGAAAAGGAATCATCCCTTCTATATAACACACATCCAATCCCATATGGGTCTGCCAGATCCTGTAGCATTAAGATAATGTTAAAGCTGATAAATTATTAATAGGAAATGTTCTAGTGGCCTCAGAGTTTTATTTTAAAAATCACATCAATAGCAAAAGTCTAAAAAAGATTTCTCCATCACTTGGTAACAAACCAGAAAAATTGTAAAAAGGTGTCCTACCTGTTCCTTCTGTAACCAAACTCCATTACCAGCAGGAAGTAATCCTAAACATATACATAGTAATGAAATCTGTCAGATGGATATGTGTTTTATTCTACAGAATTTGGAAAATTAAAATATGTACATCATTCAATGCATCTGTTCCTAAGATTTCAATAGGCAACTGCTTTGAGTTCTAAAAGGGGTGATTCTGTAATCACACATTTGCTAAAAGTTATGGCCATCATGGGAATACCTGTACAAATTAAGACTGAAAATGCCCCAGCATATATTTCTAGTAGAATGAAACAAAATTTTGTTTATTATAATATAAAGCATATTACAGGAATACTATACAATCCCATAGGGCAAGCAATCATAGAAAGATCAAATCAAACTTTAAAGGATATGCTAAATAAACAAAACGGGTAACAAAGTACCCCAGAAATAGACTACATTATGTTTCATTGACTTTGAATTTTCTCAGTGCTAATGAGAAAGGAACAACAGCTGCTGAAAGGCATTGGACTATAAAAAAAATGACTGAGCTAGCTCAGCTTGTCTACTTCAAAGATGTATTTACTTCACAATGGAAACCAGGATACATACTACATTGGGGGAGGTGTTTTGCTTTTATCTTTGCAGGATAAAAAAAGCTATGGATACCATTAAAATTAATAAAGGCTTAATTTGAACAGGAGATCTTCTTGATAAGGAGGATTCCAGTGGTGTGACAATCCTTTAAGTTATAAGAAAAACTCACCAAACAAGAGTTAAGGCAGGGCTCTGCTTTTGTCTTAACATAAAAATAGAAATACCCATTGTCAAGAAGTCAAAAAGACTTTGACATCTAGTTATCTAAAGCAGAAAGGAATGCTATCCAGAAAAAATTTACAAACAAAGAAAAATAAAGCCCATTAGCACCATTATACTCTACAGGGTAAAATCTCACTCCATAACATCTGTATCTTTTTACTTCTAAGAAAAGTTCAAGTCCCACTTTAACTGGAAATTGAAGCTCACTTTGGCATTGAAGTGTGGCTCTCTTTTTCTCTAAACCCAAGCATGTTTATTAAAGGAAAATGCAAAATCTCTGTTTTATATCATTCACATGGGTAAGACAATGTCTGCTGTATTCCAGGCTGACTTCTCTGCTATGTGGTCCAGCAAAGCCCATAAACTCACATCTTAACAGTACAGTTGGCCCAATGACCACACTTGGGATCCAGGAAACAAGATAAAGGCCAATTGTGTGGAGCCTTTTCTAATCACTGATCTCTGAGATATACTCTAAATTTAAAATATTGCTCAACCACCAAATGACAAAGTAGTTTCTGTTCAGATAGAGATTAGTTAGGCATTATTTTTCTTAGTCACATCCCATGACATGTTGGGGTAGAGTGCAGAAGGAAATAGGTTAGTTCATTAAGCCTGAGTGTTGTCAAATTCTAAAACCCAGTATGTGCCATAAGAGAGCTGTGAGATACATTTCTCACCAACAAGCAGCTAGAGAATTTGGTTAGCTCTTCTAGTTTGGTTAGAAGACAGTCAGAAATTTGTCCCAAATATTACAGCATTGAAAGGCACTATAAACAAAGTTACATTATTTGAGTGGCATTAAAAACCTGCTTTGTTCTGGTGTAGGAACTGTACATGAGTCTTATGAAAACTTCAACTCCTAATAGACAGATTCAACACCCGAAGCTTTCTTTTAGTATTCTAGATGTTTCCAGCTCACTGTACCTAAATGATGGGCCTGGTGAGCAATGCTACAGGCCTAGCTTGTGATTCTTGAGGTCAGTTCACTGTTTTGTTTTCTTTTTTTTTAAATTGAGCATTTCTGTTCTTAGTGAAGTATTGCTTTCTAATCCAACAGTTTCATTCTTGGGGAATATTTTTATTTTAAAAACTCTATTATATACTTATTAATTCAGTATATGTGAACGTGCGTGTGTATCTACATGAACATGTAACAGGATGTCTGTGTAGATCACATGACAACTTGTAGGACTTGTTTATTTTCTTCCTCCACGTGGGTCCTGGATAGGATGCAAGTTTTAAGGCTTCATAGCCAGAGTCTTTACCCCTGAGCTATCTTACAGGTCCAGAACTGTATTATCTGCCTTCCATTATGGACCCACTTACATTATTTTACTATAAGGCATGTTTATGAACATACTCTTCATAAAACTTCTTTGTTAATTTCCTCATTGTACTTCAGTTTTCTTCTTATTATCACAACAATAAATGCTTCTGCTCAATTTTTGATGAAAAATAATTTTACTAAAGAAAAACAATATTTTAGAATATATCATAGCAAGTATCTGGTAACTATGATAATATCTACATAATATATACATTAAGTATATTTGGAATGTTCCAAAATAACAATTCAAAGTTACATTTTAATTTTTAAGAGAAAGTAAGTGAGTTTAAAAAGATACCTGGAACTTTAGTTACAATTGTGGCACCACCCTATGGGGCTGTGGTTATGTACTGTAAAGAAGAAAGTCATCTGAGCCTTCATGTTCATTTTTTTGTTTCCTGACTATGGATGCAGTGTGACAACTTCTTGACAAGCCTGTCACCATGACTTTTTTTCTATGGTGCCATCAAGCCAAGAACCAAATTAAGCCTTCAGCCCTTTAAATTGCTTTTGTAAGGTAGTTTGTTACATAAGAGAAATGATAACTAATATATAGACTTACGTTTTAAAATAGAAAAGGAGACAAGAAAATATATAATCAGCATTATTAAGAATTTAAACATCAAGATTTAAACCTAACTCTACAGATAATCATATTAGTTGTTCTTTATATCACAATTAGAAATTAGAGAATATGAGGGTCAAATACAATAAAAAGGAGAACATCTGCTTTAATGAAATTTACCTTAAATGTGAAAATGTAATTGTTTTATAGGGAAAACTGTGAAGAAGGATAAAAATTGTTACATTAATCAAAATGAAGATAGAATAATAGGTTTATCATAACTGAAATTATGTCTCAAAGTAAAGACTCTCAGGGAGAAGGAAGTCAGTATACAGATCAAGAGGACATACAGGTCTGAGCATTTAGTGAACTTATTAACATATTTTCAAAATACATTAAACAAGCTGATAGAATTGTAAAGATGGGCAAATCCATTATAGTTTCATACTTCAATATTTTAATCCAAAAAGTGATAGAATGATTAATCAATAAACAAATTAGGCTATAAAGGCTAAACACTATTAGGTATCCAATAATGTTGTATGCCCACCAAAAGATTAGTTTGTTGATGCTGGGTGGAATGCTTTGTATTTACTAGCTTCATAGTGTTGTCTTTATAGCCTTATTTAATTCGTGGCAGAAAATATGGCAAACCAAATCTTAACAAATTTAAATGTACTTGAAGTATATACACAGGAGAAGTTATTATTCTATACAAGGATTAAGTTAGGAAGCAGTGATAGTTGAAGATCTTAAATACACAAATCATCTTTACCTAAAAACTATATTTCTTTCACAACCTATGAGTCTTGTGTTCACATAAGAAATCAGAAAGCGGTTTGAAACTGAAGAAAAAGGGAGTATGTTAAACAAGAGGGAAAAAAATAAAAGAGGTAATACAGGGCAAGGCAGGAATCAATGAAGTAGATTTTAAAAACAGACTTGATGCATAGATGGTGTACATGAAGTATATGGGGGATGGCAGCCTTCCCAAGTTCATTCTTAAGGTGGGGAAGAAGTTGCCTGTCTTAACTCTAGACTCATCTTAGAAAAGAACTTCATAATTTCTTCTTCTTCTCCTCCTCCTCCTCTTTCTTTCTTTCTTTCTTTCCTTCTTCCTTCCTTTCTTTCTTTCTTCCTTCCTTCCTTTCTTTCTCTCTCTCTCTTTCTCTTTCTCTTTCTCTTTCTCTCTCTCTCTCTTTCTTTCTTTCTTTCTTCCTCCTCCTTCTTCCTCTTCTTCCTCTTCCTCCTCCTAAGACTCTTGCTGCTAGAAAATGTCTTCTAGATACCTTCAGGGTGTCTTCTTGTTAAAATCATGAAATTGCAACAATTTGGTTGCCTGAAGAAGACCTACTTATTGACAACACCTGTCAACATGCCGAAGGGGATGAAAGAGATTTCACAAGTTACATAGATGAATAGCTACTGATAGTCAGTGGCTGCTGAGAACACCAGAGGAACAAGCCTCTCAATTATCCAACCCAAGTGGTCAGTCCTATGAGTAATGACAATACTAAATGGGCTCAGTAGGGTGTATGTGTGTGTATGTGTGATATATATGTATGTATATATGTATGTGTGTATGTATATATGTGTATATGTGTATATGTGTATATGTGTATATGTATATATGTGTATATGTGTATATGTATATATGTATATATGTATATATGTATATATGTGTATATGTATATATGTATATATGTATATAATTATAGAAGAGGTCATGAACTTGATGAGGCTTCAGGAGAAGTTGGGGGCGCAGAGGAGCCTGTAAAATGATGTAAATACAGTATTCATGGGTTAAATTTACAAAATGACTTAAATAAAGAAGAAAGCGGCTATTTTTTCATAAAAGAACCTTAAGTGTGTTTTGGGACACTTTGTGGAAAGGGAGTTGGTACTGTGTACATCATGAGTCAAGGGATGTACTATTTTAGAAGCACAGGTAGAGGAGAATGACGGACACATGGCTAAGAATGCACCTGCCCATCATGTAGACTCAGGGCAGGAGGGAGAGGGAGGCTCAGGTCACTGGATTAATTCTGGGCCTGAACTAGTTCATTTCCTTGGTTTACTTTGTGTGTGTGTCAAACTTCTGTCTTCTCCAGCTCCAACAAGTTGCTGATGTCCTTTTATAAAGGAGAGAGTTCTTCATGTTTTTCTATTCATGAGGAAAATCAGATGCCCCTTTCCCCACAGCAAGGGTTTCTAACAACCTGTAGCTGCTGCCTTCAAGAAGGCTCTTCCCATGCACATGCTGTATTCTTACCTGGAGACAAGACACAATAATAACAGAGGGTCGGGCTGATTAAATACTGATAAAGTAGGTTTTGGGAAGTTTCCAATTTTAATTCAGCAAGCATCTATTTGCTATCTATAACCCGTAGTTGTGCCCTTTAATATATCTATGGAATATATAAATAACAATATAAGCTTCTACCTTTCCACCTAGAGCTCAGATACCTCTAAAAATAGACTCCTATAAATAACGTGAGACTCAAGAACTCTCAGAACACAACCCTGTTAGAGATGGAGTAGAAGGGATGTGTCTACTCCCAGTAAACTGTGAAACATTAGCAAGTTTGTGGGTGGTCTGATGTGGTTTAAAGATAAATATCTGTATTCTTGTAATTATCCATTTCTATTTCTAGTGGGTTCTATTTTCCTTAAAGTTTTTCTTTAATGAATATCACACTTACCTCAACAAAAATAATGAAATTTGGATTTTATTTTTTATTTTAATAAAAATTGTCTTAGGAAATTCTAGAAAGCTTAATCCCAGAAAGTGTATGTCCTGGTAACTGTTTTCTCTTTTATTTACTCAGCCAGCAAGTACTTGTCAGGCTTTTATTAAATAGCATTTGTTATGTAGCCAATCTTTTATTGATGGACATTTAAATTGTCTCCAACTTTTTGCTACTACAAACAAACTGCAGAGGACATTTGTGTGTGTATAGTCTTTGCTCGTCTGCTGTTTTTACAGTAAACTTGCTGGGTCAAGAAGTATAAATATTTAAATTTGTTTAGGTGTTGCCAGAGCTTGGTTTTGTGTTGGATAGCTTTAGCTGTGGGTTTTTGTCTTGGTCTGGGCTAGACCATTCCCAGGGGAGACAGTTGTAAGGCCAGGTTGTAGGGATTTGGGGAGGAGATGAAGAGAAGGAAGGCAATTGAAACAAGTCTGCAGAAATTCAGAAATGGTAATGGGGTTAGAAAGGCTGTTTTACGGTGACACGATGACTATACTCTAGCTCAAGTACACCTCAGTACTCCACCCTCTGTAAAGTATAGACCTGAGGCGATAAATCTCTGCCTGCCAATCTCCATTTCAGAGCCTCTTTTCCAAAGGTTCTGACTGCAAACACCTCAATTCCTTATGAAGCACTTCCAGTAAGAAATACAGACTCCTTTTCAAAGGCCAAGGCAATTCATCACTATTAGGTCTATGCTATAAAGACAATGAAAAGAAATCCATCAGATAAAGGTACATGATTTATGTTGTCCACTTCTGTTGAGACAACAACATACACCGTGCTGGGTACTTAGTGGAAAGAAAGAGATTATATATATTGACTTACTCTGTAGCTTGACAGGCTGATATTCCAATATCAAATGACCCCATTGCTTCAGATGTTGAGGAGAAACCCCTCCCCCCAGCTATATCAGGATATTATGGCAGGAACAGGCTAAGAAGAAAGAAAGCTTCCAGAGTGAGGGACAGGAAGTCAGAGATGGAGAAATTCAGGAAGCAGGCTTGCTCTCTCGTAGCAATTCACCTCTCCTAGGAATTATCCATAAACAAGGTCTCAAGAAAACTGCCTTTATTCTTTCTGATGCCAGCTCCCAATGTCCTGACCACCTTTTCCTAGGCTCTGTCTCCTCAAGTATTTTCTGCCTTAGCACCACCACACTGAGATCTTGACTCCAGGACGAAGATTCCTGTGGGTAAAGCTGCATCCAGACTAACCACAATCTTATCAGAGCACAGGTTACCTGGGAAGAAGAGAGGGTACCGGAAAGGGTGCATCTACGGAGGAACACAAATATTCATTTTTTAAAAAAAGGTGAGCAATCAAATTAATACTCATTTTAGGCTTAAACATGTGGAAATGTAATGTGTGACAATGATAACAAAAGGCAGAAGGGAGGAGGAATACCTTTTAAACAATGAATGTGATGGTTATTTTCATTTATAGAAAGAATAACCATTAAAAACAACACAGAAAGTTAGTTAAAGATCCAGTAAGGGAAACGTAATGAATAATAAAAGTGTGTGCTTAATTCAAAATGAGTAAGGAACAGAAAACTAAATGACCAAAGACAAGACGATACAAAGAGAAAACTGAAAAAAAAATTTAGAAGATGAAAATTGGAGAAAAAGCAAGTTGAAGTGACCTCAGTTTTCACGCTAGTTACATTTAATGTAAATAGATTAACCACTCACATTACAAGTATCAACATGGATTAACACACACAGAGTGTAATACTTAAGGCGGAACAGAACATTTTTACTATGTAAATAAGTCAATGGGGCTGGAGAGGTAGTTCAGTGGTGAAGAACACTTGCTATTCTTCCAGAAGACTCTTGTTCAACACCTGTGTTAGGTGACTCACAGTCACTTGTAACTCTGTCTCCATCAGATCCAACACTCTTTAGTTCAACTACTACTCTTGGTCAAACCAATACCCAGACTCACAATATTTCTCCACTACCTCCAGATTTCCAGAGGAGATTGACTTAGTTCATTCTTTACAGACTCTTAAACATTCCATCAGTGTTCACCATTTAAGGCTTAGCCTCCCCCTCCCACAACATCTACCATGTAAGCCTGGAAGCCACCCAGAAGCCCTCTCCAGCCAGCTTTGCTAGTACCACTGTCAAAGCCTACATGCCAACTCAGGGCTACTCACAACGAGGCTAGGCACCTTAGCCTTGACTCTGATGACTGATGAGGAGCCCAGGAGTGGAACTTGGTTTCATAAACCACAGTTCTGCCTATGATGTGAGATGCCAGATTTGTGCACAACACCCTTGGTAACTCATCCCTTTAGTTTGGGTCTTGTTTAAGCATCACTTAGAGCTTATTAGAGTCCATTGCCTCCAAAAGAAGCATATGATATGACTAAGGATCTCTTATCCAAACTCCATGGCCTCTCTTCATTGAGGTAACAAACCTTTTACATTTCAATAACTTATCCACTGGTGAAACACAGCCTTTCAGAAGTGCTAGTGTCCGTAGAGCAGAGTCACACTGCTCTTTGGACTATGCAGGCTTTACGGAGCCCATTTAGGGAGCTAAGGAGTATTGTTCTGGCCTGGGCACAGACCCTCCCTGTAATGTGATAATCCCAGCAGGCCAGTGCTGAGGTGGAGATGAGCATGAAACCTTCAGAAATCAACTTCCAACCTCCTGGATTTTCTTCCCTCCCCAAAATGATTTTGTTTAAAGTGCTCGCTGGTCTGATAGAAATTATTCTTCAGTTAGGGGGTTTGGCTCCTGCATGGGTCACTGTGGTTTGAAAAGAAAAAAAAAGGTAAGAGCATCTTAGTTTAGTTCTGACACAAAATCCAACCAAGGTAAGGAGGAAATGGGCCAGGAAAAGGGGTGGGAACTCAGGAAAAGGAGCCATTTTCTGTGTGCTATTTGAGTCTGTGAAGCTTATCTTTTGTAGAAGCATCCCTATGCTTCCTCTCTGGAAGTAGGATACTAGTGACGCACCTTTGGCAACAGTTAACCCCACATCCCTTAGAATCTGAGAGTGGCTAGAAGGATTCCATGAACCTGGTTTTCTGACATGTACCCCAACTGTGCAGATGGGGCCAGGTATCAGAATCCTCAGACAGATTGGTTTGCTGAGATCCATGGGAATAAGATTGGGAAGCAGTGCAGAGGAGAGTGGGTTAGTTTCAGTGGTGTCCAACATTGGCGCTTTAGCAGGAAAACAAAAACTAACTCAATACATAATCCAGCATTATATTGTACGTCTATTGCAAATCATTTTGACCTTCCATTTAGGCATGAACACAATCTCTTAAATCAATCACACAATTATTCCTGGGTGTCTTCTTCTCCACTTTTCTAACTGTTGCAGCCTCTGGGCGTGCTGGACACTGGGTCAAAGAACCCAGTCTCAGCCTGGAGTATAGGGAGATCACAGCCATTATTCTTGCCCCTCCCCCCAATGCCATACCTCTGAGTGTGCTGACTCCAGCTAATTTGCAGCAGATAAAGATCTCTCTAATCTTGACCCAGAATGCTCTCACAGAACCTCGACTGCCATCTTACCATGGCTGGTGGCATTCCATGGCTCTCTCATTCAGTGTATAAAAATACTCTTTGGGGCTGGAGAGATGGCTCAGAACACTGGTTCAGAACACTGATTGCTCTTCCAGAGGTCCTGAGTTCAGGTCCCAGCACCCACGTGGTGGCTCACAACTATCTAATGGGATCTGATGCCCTTTTCTGGCATAAAGGCATATATATGTGTTGATAGAACACTCATATATACAGAATAAATAAATAAACAAATAAATAAACAAACAAACAAACAAATAAATAAATAAATAAATAAATAAATATTTAGGTAAACGACAACAAAAACAAATAAAAACCCCAAACAATCTTTGCTTCCTCCTCTTCACTGGCTTTGTAAAGTCGCAGGATCTGGCTTTGGCGGGTTCTATCTTTTCTAAGTCATTCCAAATCAGTATGGGAACCTCCTAAGGCCTGGGTTCAGCCTGGAAGTAAAGTCTAGGGCCCATGTTTTCAACAAACACTTGTGTGTGGGTTTTCTGGTAGCCTGAGGGAAAGCCTTCTTTAGAGATCAGGGTGGGTGAACAGTCTCCTTTGTTTCTGTTTCCTCCCCAGGCTGTCCCCAGGAGAGAGAGAGAGAGAGAGAGAGAGAGAGAGAGAGAGAGAGAGAGAGAGAGAGAGAGAGAGAGAGAGAGAGAGAGAGAGCACAGTTGCTCTTGTGTAGGAAAGGAGACTCCGAAAGGGCATTCCATAGGGTCTTCTTTCTCTCCCCTCTAGTTAAGCCTTAACCAAAGGTTTCTGGAAAGGGGCGGGGTCTCTGCCAGAGAATTCATCTGTGGTTTCATCTCCAGGTTTGCACTCCACATGCTGCAAAAGTGGGACAGAGGAACTAGATATGGTTTCTTCTTCCACTAAGCCTGCTTTTCAAAGCCCGGTGTCTCACTTCCTGAGTGGGGTGCCCACATCCTGCCGCTACGAGGCCTTATCTCTCTGGACCTCCACAATAAGGGATGACAGGGGAGTACCGGTCAAGGAGAAAGCAAAAGTGATTTTTAATATCTGTTGAAGTACTCGGATGATTTAATCTCGGGAGGCCGGAAGTGCCCTCTTCATAGCTCTGGGGGAAAGGATGGGGAGCTCTTGGAACTGTGCCACATGTCATGGTGATCTGCTCCAGCTGGTAAATACGTGTCCTTCTGGGGAGAGAGACGGGAGGTTGGGATGTCAGAATGTAGAAACCATTTGAGATGAGATATACACCAAATTCTGGTCCCTGTCTTGTCTTCATATATTTGTTCAGAAAATCAGAGTGTTCCCTTCAAATTGAGCAGCAATGGGCTCAATGGGAAATAGAATACACTTGCTCAGCTTTTTTTTTTTTTTTTTAATCTCTTTCATGGAGCATATCTCAGCATGGTGTCCATAACCACAGACATCAGTGCGCATCTCACATGGCCTGTGCTCAGAGGGTGAGAGCCCAAGGTCCCTGAGTCTTTCTGTCTTGTGCACAGAGAAGCAGCTTTTCGGTGCCCAGGGCCTCAGCTGGGATTTTCCCATGAGAGTATAAAAAATGATTGTTAAAATAAATGGCATAGTGAATCGTGTGCTTTGAAAAGATGAATTGTGTCTATAAAGCTGCTACTTTTAAAAACACGCAATCGTCCACACACTATTTTTTTTTCTACTTTATTAAAAAGGGCTCCATCACATGACTTCTCTGAGTCTTGGCTTCCTTGCTAAACCATAGCGGGTTCAATTAATTAGTTCACTTCATCTAGCACATCCTTTTAAATGCAGCCAAATACATTTGGGGGGGGGGGTGTTAGTGACACATACGCAAACATTTCTCCTTTGATAAATACTAATTTTTCCACTGGAATGATTTTAAATGCTTTGTAAATACATCTTTTTACATATTGTTGCTATTATTTTTATGAAATAAATTTACAAAAGTGAAACTGTGTAGACTATAGTATATCTTCACTTTTATTGATGTTGCCAGATTGTTCTGCAACCTCGGTTCACACTTCCCATTTATAGGAGCAATATATTCAATTTTTTCTTGTATCTCTGCCAAAAGTAGCTAGTGTGACTCTGATTTGACAGTCTCAAGGACATGCAGTATGCTATTGTGGCTTCGGCTGGACTGAACACTTTTGATAGCTTTCTGGTAACTGTGTTTACTCTCATGCCGTGTATGGAGTTTATTGTTCTTACTGTTGCTTATTTATAATAGTTCTTTATATCACAGGCTTATTAACCATTTCTCTGTCATGTATTTTGTAAATCTTTTCCCAAGTGTGATTTTTTTCCAAACACATTTTAAATTTTTTGATATTTAAATATAGTTGTACTTTCTTTTGTGTGTCTGGATTTCCGGAATTGGTTAGGGCAGTCCCCCTTGCTTATAGGATTGCTATAAGGCATTAAAAAAAAAAGATTTTGTTTGTTATTTTAAATTTTGTGCATCAGTCTTTAATCCATATAGAATTCATTTTTACATTTGGTGGAAATTAAAGAACCAACTTAATTTTCCCCCAATGGATAACCAGATAGTCAAGCTTAGTTTAAGAACTAAAACCATCCTCCCTCTTGGCTGCCACTGAGAGAGACCCAAATACTCTGAGGCCAGGGAGCTTGGGCTATGTGAACTACAATCTATCCGTAAACACTGCAAGTGTGTGTATGTGTGTGTGCGCACACGCACACACTAAGTTCTTGTCTTCCCAACTCCGTAGACGATCACAGTGTGGATGTCAGTAGTGGGATACATTTCCAACATCATGATCATTTACAAATAATCCCCATGGTGGTGGTTGGTAAGACCCATGGGAAAATCTGCTACTGGAAAGAAAGTTAAGCTATGAATTCAGAAATGAAAATAGTTGGTCAACTCTGACCTCTAAAAGAAGAACCACACTCATCTTCAAAATGAGCAACCATTTAAATTATTAACATCAGAGCTGGACAGTGTTTCGGAAGCTAAAACTCCTGATGGGCCCAACTCATAGTTGCACATTGGTGTTTTCCTATGAAAAGTGCTAATAACACAAAGAGACTGAAGGAGGAACTTGGACCATGCCCCTGCCTGCAAGGGTCCTTCCTGTCTCAGAGGTTTTCATTTAAGGCAGCTCCCCCAGGGTCCTCTCCACCTACTCACTCTTTCTCACGACCATGGTTAGCATACTACCTTAAGAGTACAGATTTACATAATTGGCTATTCATGGTTAGAAGAATGTGGCTAAAAAAATACCATGTAGTTATTTGGAAGTCCAATTGTTTATCCTTATTTTACATTCAACCCCTATTGCTGATGCTGCTTCAGTCTATATGTTTCCCTTGTCTGGTTAACTTAGTCATGTCCTCTATGGAATATTATAGACGTAACCCTTAATCTGTTGCCAAGTAGAAGGTATAATGACAAACTTTCACATAGTTTTGTGCTGAAGAAGTAAAATGGGGAATTTTAATGGAAGTGTTTTGTACATGAAACTTAATTGGGTTATTGAGGGAGACTTGTGGACATCAATGAAGAGAAACTTTAAATATTTACTAACTTCTTTTTTTATCACCTATTAGGATATGATAGTTATATTCTACCTATTACGATTGGTGATTTATGCGTAGTTCTCCTGAAGGAAAATCAAGCCAGTTAAATCTCTTTAATTAATTATTATTTTTAATTTAACCCTTATTATTATTTTTATTTTAACCCTTATTTCTTTTAAGTTTTGAGATTATAACTACATGATTTCCTCCTTCCAAACCCTTCCATATTTCATTCTCGACTCTTTTTCAAATTCACAGCCTCTTCTCTCATTTATTATTGTCACATATGTTTATACACACATGTGTTTCCACATGTTTAAGTACATCTTTCTCGCTCTGTGCAGTGTTAGTTGTAAGTATGTTTTCAGGAATGAATATTTGGTATTCCATAATCAGTTGATGTTCTGTTCTTTGAGGACGACTATTTCTCCAGTTCTTGACATTCCTTAGTTTCCTATAATATTTTGGATAGGCCTTTTCTGAGCAGCATGCCACAATAACCAGAGGAGTGCAGTAGTGGTATGCATATCCTTGTAATAGCCAATACATCTATACTTGGACTTAAGATTTACTTAAGAAGAGAGAAACCATGCCTAGTACTGGAGACCTCCAACTGCTCAGGGCTACTGAAGTCAGAGATCTTGTGGGAGAATCTACAACTACCTCTTCACTAAACCAGCAGAGTCCCTTACTACATTCTAAATATTTGTGCTTATACCCATAGATAAATGTAGCTGTAACTCCTCATCAATGAAGCTTCTCTTTGCAGCAGAGAGCAGGACAGAAAACCATAATCAGTCAAAATGCAGAGCTGTGGAGCCCAGTCCCAATGGATACATCCACAGAATGACCCCTGACCCTAAGGTTAAGAGAAAACTGTAGAAGGCAAAGCAGAAGGGTTGTAAGAGCTAGAAGATCAGTCAGTTTCCTGGAAGATTGTGTCTCCTAGTAATGTAAGAAGTTACACACATAAATTTTCACCAATATGACCGCCTAAGCATGAGGTAAACAAAGATTACAATGATAGAAATAATAGTTGGTTTTGAATGTTTACATTAAAATCATCAAATTTTTCTTTTTACATGACCTAGAGTTTGGAACTGTTCATTTGAAAAAGATACATCAGGGCCATTGATTGGGTTGACAGTTTTAAATGTTACGCATTCAGATTTTAATTGGAGTTTCTGTGGCCCTCTGAAACAACAAAAGATGTTCCAGTTTTTCACAGGAGGTTGATCACAAAAGCTTAATTGGTTGTCAGTGGTAACACCTAATTATTTTCTATTCTTAAGATGTGAGGGAAAGAGAAGAAGCATGAACTTCGCAATATGACATTGTTGGAAGTTATCTGATAGACACAGCTTTGATTTCACATCTGTAGACTTGTTACTGAAGGAGAAGCTTCCCCGCCCCACCCCCTCACCATTATTCTAATGTGGTCTCAATTCAAGATAAAAAGAAAGATCTAAAATTTAAGATTATTTAATATCAAAGGGAGGTAATGAAAACCACATTTTCATCAAAAGTATAAGCTTATGCTTTCTTTTAAGATTAAACACATTTGAAAAGCCATCCCCTAAATTCTCTCGCAGAAGCTCACAAATGGCAAAGGCCATCATTATTTAGCTGGAAGCAGTCATAAGTATAGGGACAATCTGATCTTGCTGGCATTTTAAATCAAAAGGATGACAAAGGAGAAATGCTGTTTTTGAAGCATTCAAAGTAAGGAGTACTCCTTTGTGCTTGATTTTGAGACTGGTAAATTGTGGTGGTGAGAACTGCCAAGCAGACACATTTCTAAGACCCTTCCTCAGTATTTGCTGTCTACAACCTCACTGCTGCTCTGTGGTACGATCCTTTACATTGGCTTGAGTGCATGATTTCCTAAACACCTTTTGGTCTTGAATTCCAAAGACTTAAGCTTTGAGGAAAATTTGTACATGATATGAGGAAACGGGAATGTCTTTGAAAAGCCCATTTTCTAGAAAATAAACAGAGGAGACATGATGGAAGAGGTGGGCATTGGCTTTGAGTGGCTCTGCAATACGGGAAGAGAGCTTGAGAGTCCTTATGCACCCATTTCGATAGTTTCTAGATGGTCACTTCCACACCAGGGCTTCTGAATGCATCCCTTACTCTGAAATAGAGATTCTCGGAAGCAGCAGAGGTGCCACAATCCTGAAAAGACGAGCAGGTAATAAAGAATCACAAGGATCGAATCAATGCCACATTCTTATAAAGAACATATTGCATTGAACCTCAATGTTGACATAGATGGGAGGAGAGAATAGCAAGTTAATCTAACAGGTACTTATATGGAGTTTTAAATGAAAGCAAATGTCATATAACAGACTCTATTGGTTCTTAAAGAAGCATGAACTGGTGAGGTTTACTCCAGGAATGTGGAGATGGTTTAGCATTAGAAGAATACAATAAATGTCTATTATATAAATAAAGCTACAATAAAAGATCTTGGCTTCCTTTCCCATGTTCAAAAGAAGCCAAACACAGAACCCAACAACACTGATGTTAATGAAAGTTTCTAAAATATAACATATATTTTTCCACAATATGGTAGCATATGTCTATAACTGCAGTTCATATCTATAAAATTCACTCTCATGTATGATTCAAAAAGGGCACTCTATACCATTGTTTATGACAGAATGAGAGATGGAAATTGGCTAAATAATCACCTGTATTTTAAAGCATTTACTCAATAGAACATAAATGCTAATTAAGTGGCCTTAAATATATTGTTTATGGACTTATTTGCTCACCTCAGTCAAATTTGTGAATCTGATAATTTCAAGAGGTTTTTTATTTTGTGGTTTTAGATATATCATGGACCTCATGCTATCTAGCCTGTGCTGTGGCAGTAAGAATTAATATACACACAAAGCTCTTTGTGCAGTGTAATGGTGACTCCTGGGGATGATCACATCAGAAGTAAAGGAAGGGACACTGTCAAGATTGAAAACTAGGTTACCACCAGGAAACTTAGCAGAACTTTAGTACTCAGGTGAAAACGGCCAGCTCCTTTACACCATCTCACCCTTGAGAGGACCACGTCATATCCTTAAATTATTATACCAGCCCCACATCTCATCTTTGTGAACCTAGTTCATGTCAGTGTGTTCCCTATAAGTGAGAGATGTTCTGTAACTACTATCTATACACGTGGCTGTGTGTGCTCACACATGGATGGGCAAGAATAATTACTCTGGAAGACAAAGACTAAAAGTCTCTGATTGTGGTACCTTCTCTATGAATAAAAATAGAGTGACCTCCCAAGACATGAATCTGTTCATGTCACATTCTGATTTCTTCTTTAACGGCTTTCAATAGCATTCATGAAGAAGTGTAACTTCTTTGGTACATAAGGTTGTGCGTGATCTTAAGCTGTCTCTCCTTCCATCCATCCCAAATTGTCCTAGTGTACATCACAGCTGTGCACTCTGTGTCTCTGGGCAGGTTACACTGTTGGGTATGTTCCTGTTGGGTATACAGTCCTGTTAGCAACAATTTGTCTAGAAGTGAGTAGTGTCTCCTGTTCATGCTCCAGAATCAGGTTATGCTGGCCTCTTCCTCTAGGAAACCTTCCTTGATATTCTGTTTCTTCAGGGCTTCACATGTGCCATTTTATTAGTTAGTTGTATACTGGTAACTGATGTCAATTGTAGTTCCTTAGCCAATGATATCTGGTAGAATATAAGTTTCTTGAAAGAGGGTGCTGTGGCTTATTTAAAACAAAACAAAACAAAACAAAACAAAACAAAACAACAACAATAACAAAACAGCTTTCATCAGAGAAACTGGCATGTTACAAAAACATGAATATGCATTTATTTATACACTTATTAGCTGCATCTACTTGGGTGGCAAATAAAAGGTACCAGTATACATGATGAAGACTTTTTTATATGGTCATGATGGAAAAACAGATATGAATGTAGCCACTTTTGATAGTCTTTTGTATATTAATTTAATGTAGAAAATTATATTTAGGAAACCAAGATGTTTAACCAAGGCTTTTAAGTGTGTCCCTGATACCCCAACCTGCTTGGTTTTTCAAGACAAAGTTTCTTGGTGTAGTCCTAGCTGTTGCCCTGGACCTCATTATGTAGACTAGGATGGTCTCGAACTCAGAGATCTGCCTGCTTTGCCCCCTGTATTCTCTTTCATGTAGATGTATGTATTACTATTTGTATATGTGTGTATATATGTGGCAGTGTTAGAAAGCAGATAATAAAGAAGGCACTGGACATGCTCAATGTGGTGATTTAAATGAGAATGTTCTCCATAGGCTCTTGTTTTTAAACATTTGGTTCCCAGTTGGTAAAGACTGTTTAGAGAGGTGGTATGGCCTTGGTGGAGGAAGTAAATCGGTTCATGTGAGCTTTGAAAGTTCATAACATCACTGTTCTTCCAGCTTGCTCTCTGTTTCATGGTTGCAGTTGAAGATGAAATCTCCTAGCATCCTTCTCTTGGCTTGTACTGTGAGCCTCTCTAAGAACATTATGGACTCTCCTTCTGGAACTGTAAACTCTCATGAATCGTTCCTTCTCCAAGCTGCTTCTGATCATGGTGTGTTATCAAAACAACTGAAAGTCACCTAAACACTAGACAAACACCCTACATTTGTATTGTATCTGACTATGAGAGTATGTTGAAGTTCTTAAGGATGAATCTGTTTGCTTTTCTTGAGATATAAAATTGACCTTCTATTGATACAAACATTATAATTTTATGACAAGGAAGAAACAAATGACCAGTTGGATCCCCAGTAGAAAAGCATATGTCAATGTGACCACTTTTTGATAGCCTTTTGCCTATTAATTTTGATGAGAAAACTATACTTGAGAAATTAAGTACTTGGCCAAAATCTTATGCATTCCTTCCCTCATGGAGATGTGCAGATACAATGTCTGTATGTGTATATGTATGCACAATGTGTGCTAATGCTGGAAAACTGTGAGAAGGCTTATCTTCCAAGCTGCTTTCATGGCAGGCTGCCCCAGACATTCCTTATTAGGGTGATAAGTCTTTTCAGCTTGGAGATATGTCAGACCATTAGTTTTCAAAGAAGTGACATATTGTGAGTAATGAAGACTCTTCTGGAAGGGTTACATGTGGATCTGATAGAAATCAAATATATTAGTGCTTTTCAAAGATGAATTTTCTGGTTTTAGGGCCCTTTTCTTTCACAATTTTTCTCTCATTTCCTGCCTTCTGATGATTTCTTTATAGTTAACAGCTTTGTAAGAGAAGAGATATAGGGGTAATAGCAGAAAAACGGAACTGCAATGTCAGCTTTGTACTGTCCTCTAAAATTCAGGTAACTACCATTTGACACTTATTACATGTTGGGCATTATAAAAACACTGTCATGTGCACTGTTTTATATCCTTGGAAGTTGGCATACCAACCCTATAAGCCTCATTGTAAAGAATTATAGTTAGGCAAAGTAAAGGAAGCTTTCACATTGGTACAATTTAAGCTGGCTTCTTACACTTAAAATGGTTTTTCAAAAATGCCTGGAAAGATGACCACACCAAATTGAGAGCCTGAATTTATCCTTGCACTTTATTTCTCCTTCTGTGAAGTATTGCCATCAGTAGGTTATAAGCCATTGGTAGGTTATAAAGTGAACTTAGACCAATGGCTATCACACCATGTTATAGAAAATCAGTGCAGTTGATATATTTCTTTGAAATATCAAAAAATTAATAAACTCAAAAACCAACATCATTCATTCACCTATTCAAGGAGCATTGAATTACCTGTCAGCCTAAAGTAGAACAAAGAGAGAGTGCTGTACTGCTTCAGTGCCTGACTCTTCCTGGTGACATTGGGAAGGCTCTATGAAGAGGTGGCACTCGAACTGAGGTTTGAAAGATGAGAAGGAGACTAGCAGTTGAATTAGACATGAGGGCCTGTTGGAATGCTTAGAGCCTGGGTCAGCCAGCAATGGTCTCAGAAAACAGCTGCAAACATTGAACATCTAGAAATCAGCCCGAAGCAATAGCAGAGTGTTCAAGATCAGCACTGTTACTTCTGAATGCTTCTCATTCTCTAGACTTTTAAATCCAGTAAAGGGCCAGGAAAAAAACTCACTTTATACATACGTGATGGAAGCTTGATGGTGGAGAAAGAAGTTAGTAAAGTTTGGTAACTGCTGCTCAGACCCTCCGCCTCTCCATTCTTATCTTTCTTCCTTACTGTTTTCTTCCATGAGCCGGAACATTTGTGGGAGATTGTGTTGTTTAATTGTAAATAATTGTCCCACCCACTGGTTTAATAAAAAAGCGCTGATTGGCCAAAGGCAGGCAGGAAGTGTGGGCGGGGCTACCAGACTAAGATAACTCTGAGCACAGGAAGCACAGAGCAGAATGCCAGAGAGAAGCCAGAGGAAGCAGAGGGCAACTATGCTGCTCCAAGAAAAGGTACCGAGCCCCATGGCTGAACAAGATAAGAGTAATGGGCTAGATTAAGGGTACAGAGTTAGCAAGTTATATGCTGGGCCTAAGGCCAAAAACTATCATATGCATCTGTGTGTCTTTGCAGGTCTATGGGTTTGCGGGCCTAAACTTTGAGGCTAGGCCCGAAAGTCCAGGCCAGAAACCTCTTACTACAACAGTCCATTACTAGAGAATATGATGGGGATCATCTTCTGGCCTTCACCCCTACCACTGCTCTTGAATTCTTGACAATAGCATCAATCAGAAGACTAAGGGGGTATCAGGATTCACCCTTGAACTTATCGGAAGTACTAACTTGGAAGACTAATTGGAGAGGAAAGCATAAGGATCTTTCCAATATTGTTTGGGAATACACAGAGTACTGGAAGAGAGTAAAATCAAGCATAGGGTGTGTTTTAGTTTTCCAGATCTTCTTGGCACAAGCGCAAAGGAAGCCACAGATGGAAGCCCGCAGACGAAAGCCTGTTGCTCATACAGCTGTTTCTTTGTTGGTGCAGAAAACCAATTGTGGGTGGGAGCAAGGGAGGGAGAGACAATATTAGAATGCAATGGCATTTTAATTATACCTACGCGTAATTCTAATGGTCTGTTCTGTGGTGAATTGTTTGGGGAGTTGTCTTGAAATTAGAATCCAATGCTGCAAACTCGAATCAATTAAAGTAGCACTGTTTAGAAATATACAGAGAAGCAGTTTGTAAAAGATTTTCCAGTAAGCTGCATTGTGACGCTTAGACTGCCTCTGAGGACTCTTGGGCTGGTTAGACAGATGGGAGAAGGCCAAGAGATTAAGTGCCACATTGCTGTCCCCTGGGGATGCTCCACTGGAAAACAGCCTTCGTTCCTTGAACTATTTAAAGTGCCTCTGAATCCTCCCACAGAATCCAGCCAGACATGAATCCTTCTGTGCCTGAAAGATGTAATATGACTCTAAGCCTGTGATAATATCCCTATTTTCCAGGAATGAAAACTTGAGAGTCCAGTAAAAAGGTTACTTATTAAAAGTCATACTGAGTTTTTTACTAAGTGTTTATGAGTCTGCTATGTTCTAGGCACAGGGCTCATGGAGATGGACACTGTTTATGCCTTCCTGGAGAATTTTGTCTGGTAGAAAAAATATACATCTTATTGAAATTAGTACATAATGATAAATGTAAACTATGCCAACTAACCTGACATGTGAAAGTGTGTAAGAGGGACTAGAAATATCTTGTGGCATCAACATGGGCTCTGAGCCACAACCTCAGGAGTTTATGGATTATGACCAGAATTGTGTAGACTAATTAATATGGAAGACAAAGGAGTTCCATAAAGTGGGGACAGTGGGAGAAGGCTCGGTGACAGAAACGAGTGGTGACTTACTGAGGAACTGAGAGAAAAAATAATGTGATTAGAGACCAGTGTCAGCACAAGAAGCTGTAGAGACTGGACAGGAAGTCAGATAAGTCACATGAACAATGTTTTTGCTTATTTTTAGATGAACGATAAGTGAATGATCTCAAGAGCAAAAGTGCTGTGATCTGGCTTGAGCGCTTTCAGAGGGTGCTCTGGGTAAATGTGTCTTACTGTTGTGTAGTAGACAACTTTTCTCACTGCTATGACAAATGCTCGACAAAAACAGTTTAAGGAAGGAGGGGCTGCTTTTGTCAGGGTTTCTATTGCTGTGAAGAAACACCATGACCAAAGGTTTATTTGGCTCACATCTCCATATTACTGTTCATCACAGGGAGTCAGGGGAGGAACTCAAACAGGGCAGAAATCTACAGGCAGGAGCTGATGCAGAAGCCATGGAGGGGTAGTGCTTACAGGCTTTTTCTTCATGTCTTCGTGTAACTAGCCAGTTTTCTTATAGAACCCAAGATCATCATCCCAGGTATGGCTCTATCCACAATGGTCTGGGCCCTCCCCTATCAATCACTAATTAAGAAAATGCCCTACAGGCTTGCCTACAAACTCAATCTTATGGAGAAATTTTTGTAATTGAGGTTCCTTTCCCTCAGGTGACTTTATCTTGTATAAAGTTGGCATAAAAGTATCCAGCATGTGGTTCATTTTGGCTCATGGTTAGAAGGAACAGTATATGATGACTGGAAAAGCGTAGCAGCAAGAACATACAGAGCCACATCATTCTGCATCCTTAGTCAGGGAACTGTTAGAGATGCACACTGGTGCCTAGGTCACTATGGTATATGAGTGATTGAAAAAAATGATTATTGAATTTACTTTAATCCAAAAATCAGCTGTTAATCTTAAAATATTTTGAATTGGTATGGACTTTGGTTTATTGATACAAATTTAAGGTCAATTTTGTTATGCTGTATTTTTCTACTCTTGTTTAAGGTACAATGTTTATGTAACTGATTTAAAATTGTAATTTATAATTAAGACATGCAGATTAATAGTCACCTATGATAACCAAACTTATAATCATGTTAGTTAGATTTTTTTTAGGTATACAAAGATATATTTCAATTAAATAGGTAATCTTCGAACACTTCTAAGACCTACAGAATATTGCATTTAAAATATTTTAAGCACTTAGACTTTTCTGGACAGTGAGACAGGTCTGCTCCGGGTAGCACCAATCTACTTCAAGAGAAAAATGGGCATTGGAGAAACTCCATATGGAGTTTACTTTTCTTGCGGCAATGGTTAGCCACTGGACAAGAAAACCTGTTCTTGCATTGACTGTTTGATAGTATGTTATTCAAATAGGACATGCAGATTCCATAGGAAAGTGACTTCTAAACTTTGGCAGAACAAGCTGAGATGGTCATTCAGTTTCCTGCTTTGCAGAGAAAACTGTCAGACATTCTAAGCAACTGATGACCTGTATCAGAATGGGCAGAGCAGATTTCCTGCTTCACTGAAATGAAAGGAGACTCTGGGCCTATAGGCTGAAGATGGATGCTCCAAATTTATAAAGGAACTTTGGGTGACTATCAGGCAGATAGGTGTCATCTCTGTCATTTCTAGATTTTTGAAATTGCTTGCACTTCCTGTTTACTTGGTTAAATATTATGTCCTTCTGTGGTCTTTGATATAGTTGAAGATTAGATAGTTATATAGTCTTTCTTAGCTATACTAAAAGGTATATTGGATATGAAACTTTAAATTCACAAAGATAAGGTAAATGATAGAGTATTTTCTTTAATTTTGTTAAATACTAACAGACTAGATATTGCTTGATAGCTATTTTGTTATACGTAATTTTGCTATGTTAAAACTGAAACCTTCCTTTTTGATTAGACAGAAAGGGAGAAGTGATGTGGGAATTTCTCCTGCATGCTGTGAATATCAATCTTTAAATAAAGGATTGCTTCGGCCATGGCAGACATTGTAGAGGTTCGTGGAGGAATCAGAGCATAGGTACGAGAAAGAGGGCGGAGTTAGAGACAGACTGAGCCAGTTGCCAAAGAAGAAAGATGTAAGGAACACAGGTGAGCCACATGGCAGACAGGTTAATGGAAATGGGTTGAGTTAAGATGAAGGAGCTAGCTAGCAATGTGCCTGAGCCATAGGCCAAACAGCATGAACTTAATATAAGTGTATGAGTCATTTTGGGGGCCTAAGCAGTGGTGGGTGGCTAAACGGTATGGGACTGTAGGTCTGTGGGTCTGAACCTCTGGCCGAAGGCTGGATACCCATTGTAACAGGTCACTCTGTTTTTATTCAGCCTGGGACATGAGTTCCTAGAATATTTAGGGTGGATCTTCTCTCCTCGGTTACAACTTCCCCCTACACCTCCCTCTACAACTTCCCCACAGATATGCCCAGAAGTTTGTTTCCATGGTGATCCTAAATTTCATCAAGCCGACAATCAAGATCAAACACTGAAAGTTGATTTGGCAGGTGACAATTGTGGAAACAGATGCTGTGGCAGTACTGATATGGATTTAAGAATCACATAGGCAAGATTTGGGAGGCTGATTAGGTACAAAATCATGAAAGATGAAATGATGTTTAGGGTGATCCCATGTTTCATCCAGGAACAAATGGACAGTTAGTTGTAGTTTTGTAGCCCTTAAAAATATCTACATGTATATGAGCAGCTCTAATGAGTAAAAAATACAAAAAGGACAGTAAGTTCAGAGGGAGGTAGGGCTCCAGGAGGAGTTAGAAGTAGAGGTGTATGGATATAATCAGTATATAATGTACAATTATATAGGACATTCAGATAATTAACAAAATCTAAACAATGATGTTTGGTTGGGAGGTTTAGCAGGGAAGAATACTGGTTATTCTAGAAGGAGACCTAGATTCAATTTCCAGCACTAACATGGTGGTTTGAGATTATCCATTACTCCTGGGACCCAGGCATTCACAGGGGACACACATTCATGCAGGCAAAGCATTCAAACACGCAAAACACACACACACACACACATACACACACACACACACACACACACACACACACACACACACACACACACACACACATCTCCATAAAATTCAGATAATTCTGAAGCAAAACAATTAAACCAACCACCCAACCAAGTGACAAGACAGAAAGGAGACAGAGAGAGGGGGGAGGGGGAGAGGGGAGAGGGAGAGAGAGACTGTGCTTCGTGAATGAGTGTGAGGAAAGAATTGAATTTGGGGTACCCCCAAGAGCTATGTTGGAATGTGACAAAAAAGGATAAAACCGACCCAAGCATCTTAAAATTCCCATCGTTACTACCTAAGTCACTGTAGACAGAGTTTTCAATATCTACACATAGCAATCCCTCTTTCACATTCACTGAGCTGTTATGAAAATGAAGTGAGGACACCAGATTGGTAAGAAAATGTGCTATTCTTGATGAAGTAATGAAGGACATAGTGAAGGAGGGAGAATCGGAAGAAGGATGGAATGATTCTTTATTTTAGTTATAGAAGCTTCATAAGAATTTATGCTATCACCTGTATGAAAGAATACAAAAAATAAATATAAGCCACCCACAGATAGCCCCCAATATAGTACATAACAAACAGAATATAAATGTTAGCATAGAGACACAGAATTCAGAGACAGCCCTGCTCTGGAAGCATGTGCTGAATAGTCATTGGACTGAATAGTTAAAAAAAAAAAAAAAAAAAAAAAAAAAGAAATGATCTGGAGGGAGAGTGTTGGGTGAAATCTGTTTGTGAGTTGATCTTTGAGTAAGCCCAAGTATTGTAGAGCAAGCAGAGGAGACAGAGTCATTTGAGTCTCTGTTGTGGTGGTAAGGAAGGCAAGAGGGAAGCACTACCCATGTGGTCCAGATGAGCCACCTTTGAGGAAGAGGGAAGTGCTGTGGCATGCTGCTGTAAGGGCTGATGAGTGGAGAACCACAGAGCAAGCTTTAGGAACCCTAAGCTGTAGTCTTTAGATAGCCAGACAGCAAGCTTTGGACTCAATTGTCTCATTTTTGTTTTAATCAAATCATGAGTTTTGTTCTGGAACCTGTGCTACACTGTTGGCCATGTCGAAAGAGAAAGGCGCTTACTTACTACGGACTCTCCCTCTGTAGAGAAGTGCCACAATACGGAGGTGATTTAAACAAATTGAAAGATATCGCTGATACCACAGAGCACAACAAAAGGCTCATGTTGCCCATTTTCTTTTCAATGTTGAGCTATTTAAAAAGATTTGATATCTTTTCAAGTGAAGATATTCCCCCAGGCTATCATCTTCTCCTTAGTCTCTTTCCTTTTTCTAAATCTCAACACACTCACTTCCCTTTATTGTTGAAAAACTGATGGTTTGCGACCCTCATATGAAAGAGGTGATTCTTATCCACAGTTTTACAGTGAAATGTAAAGAGATACTTGGTAGGCAAGGCATTGGATTTGAGGAGTCCAAGAAAAACTGATATCGTAGGAATTGTATTTCCTCATAATTGTTAGAACACAGCCTTTGCAGTTGGTTGTTCTCACTGTGTCAGAAACTAGGGCACTAGAATACTTTCCCAGATGCCAACAATTATACTAATAAAAATCTGCATCCTCAAAAGACTCTAACTTTATTATAATATCACTCGTGTTGTGGGCTGACCACCTCTTTTTGTGGCCTTCCCTAAAAGATCATGGAAAGAAATATCCTAAATGGAAGATCACATCCACCATGATTTTAGAAGTAGAAAGGGTCATATTACCCCACAAATATGCCACCCACTTCATAAGTATTCATTAAAATGTCTTTAAAACTCACCAAGTAGAATCTAGAATGTTCACCTCATTTGAACAGCCCACTCCCATCTCTCTTTGGAGTCTATACTTTGTATTATTCAATAAACTTCCACTTAAGCCTTCTCTTCACTAAATTCTTTCTCTTCAGAAGACAAGAATCAAGAGTTTCCCACATTAAAATGTATTTTATTTCTTATTATTAGAAAACTCCCAATAGGATAAAGGGTTTTTGATCCTAACTTTGTTTTTAAGTTACGTAGCATTTTACTTGAATTTGTTCAAAAATGCTAGATTGCATAAGGAAATAAAATAACCAACCCTAATCAAACCACAGAAAAACTTGAGCATGAGAGAAATTATGATATATGTGTGTGGCCTGTGCTGCTCCCTGAGGCCATGTTGAGGTCTATGATCCATGATACTGTAGGAGGCCGGGTGGATGTCCATGGTCCATGATACCTCCAAAGGTCATGTTGATTGATGTCCTGTGCTTCCACCAGAGACCATGCTGAGGTATGTGGTCTCTGCTGATGCCTGAGGCCATGGTGAATGCCTATGGTTTTTGTTGTCACCAGAAACCACGTGGAAGTCCATGATCCATACTGCCTCTAACTGCAAAGGGCAAGGAATCTTCTTTTCCAATGGACTGCAGATCATAGTTGAGAATAAAAGACATAGAAGGCTTCTGTGACAACCTCTTTCCTTTTCCTGAAGTGTAGCTCTTCATAGTTGATAACTTTGGTGGGGAAGAACTCAGTTTTCTTTAATGGGCTGCCCACTGGGAGTTTGACCATGCTCCAGTGAGTATATGGGCAACATAAATTGGACTTGTTTCTTTTTTCTTTTTTCTTCTTATATTTTTCTTCCTCTTTGGGAGGAGTTCACAAGTGGTGAGGATTGGGAAGACTGGGAAGTGAATGTGATTGAGGTACATTATGTGAAACCCCCAAATAATCAATAAAAATATGTTGAAGGGAAAAAGAGATAAACAAAGAAATAAAAGAAAGAAGGAAGAAAGAAAGGAAAAAGCAAGATGTGATGTATCACAATGAATTTCAGCATTCTGAAGGGCAAGACTCAAAGCTCAAAGCTTTGTTTAGAATCTGAAGCACAGTGGTGGAGGAAGGGAGGGCAGGATGCTTTGATAGTTATGACCTGCCATGAAGTTTGCAAGTAGGTTTTTAATTTTTCTCAAGCCCATTTTGATTTACATTTTGATTTTTTCTGGTTTCTAAAGTTTATTAAAAATCAAAGAATAGAAAAACTTTACATAAAGATGTGTCCATTTTAATGTCCACATTGTTGTCCACACACAAAATTGAAACATGATATCTTTTGGTCAAACTGTAGCATGTGGCCACAGTGGTAGCCAGGCCAATTCATCTGGTTCACCATTACAGGGATGGACACATACCTGTGCCTGGGATAGGAGCTTTAAATCGGATCTGTTGGTCACCTGCATGACTCCACGGTGGGTCTTTAATGTACATATAGTCAATATTGCTAATGTGAAAATTAATGCAGGCCTATAGACCAGTGTTTCACAATTTAAATAGTTTTAAATATTTTGGATGATTCTAATTCTCATGAGCTGCAGACCCCATGTGCTACTCTGCTCTGTACTATCTCCCAGAATTAGTGATTCCACCACAGCAACAAGAGGCAGACCCAGACATACAGAACTTGTCTTTGGCTAGGTGTCCTGTCACATTCAGATGTCAATCAGTCTAGAACTCTCACTGCTGCGTGTCAATCAGATGTCACAGCAATCAACTTCTTGTCTTGACATTCTCTACTAGCAGACTTAAAAATAAACATACCTGTCATGTTTAGCCAGGCCAGAGCCACCATTTTAGAAATGGAAGCCAGAGGGCCCACAAGATGTAGGACCTGAAAGGACAAATGTGGTGTTCTAGAGACTCAGGGTTAGGCCATGAGACCCCATTTGTCCTGAGAAGACAAAAACTCAATCACTTGTATGCTCCTCTTCTGCCTTCCCTCCATCCCTCCTTTCCCTAGGGTTACAAGTGTGTGAAATGGATATAATATGATATATATAATAACCTTTACAAGGAGGAATATCTGGTACTGTAGATGTAGCTTTACTAGAAGAGCACTTGCTTAGTATGTGAGAGCCCTTGGTTTTGCTTTCCAGTATTATAAGTCTAAATAATTAAGCAAATAATAAGTAGGAGGTGCATTTGCCATCAAGGTCTGTGCTCTGATCTAGTCTTCGATCATCATCACTAGGGGAAGCCATTGTTCCTTTCTGTACAGTCCCATCTTACCTGGTATTTCTGGAATGGCCAAGTCAAGACACTGGAGTCCTTCCTTCTGGGAGAGAAGCCATGCTTTCTCACTGCCTTGTCCAAGTTGTTTATCTTCTGAGGCTCCAGAATCTCTGATGACTGGAGGGATTTGGGATATAGATCCTGAGTATATACACATTGTTTCTGCTGTCTCATTTCTTTTATCTGTGATTGCAGATCACAATAGTGATTGCAGATCCAGGGCCTACTTTGTGGGAATATTTTCAAATATAATAAAAACAGAGATATCAGAGGACAGATCCACCTCCTCCAGTCTTTGGGTTTGTTTGTTTGTTTGTTTGTTTTTCCAGACAGAGTTTTTTGTGTACCAGTCCTGGCTGTCCTGGAACTTGCTTTGAAGACCAGGCTGGCTTTGAACTCACAGAGATTCTTTTGCCTCTGCTTCCCAAGTGTTGGGACTAACAGTGTGAGCCATGACTTCTTTTGCCTCTTCTGTCTTTCTACGACTGCCTTAAATACTTTCTCTGCTCAGTTAAGGAGTGGTATCCCTACTGCCTGCCTGAGAGCCTGAAACTCCTTCTGTAAACTAAAATGACCTCAAACTCAGATTGGATTAAGGGTGTAGGTCACCACTCCTGGGATATTCCCTGTGCTGGGATTAAAGGTGTGAGTTACCACTGTCTGATCCTCCTAGACTGACTGTGGGTAGATCCCTCTGACATCTCCGAATGTTTTTATTATATTTGAAAATATCCCCACACTACTTGGTAAGGGGAAAAAGAGAGGAACTGCAGACATTGGACATCCAAGGCCAGAGTCTCAGATGACTACCATGCCCTTCCAGTTTTCATTTATATTATTGACTTTAATGTTCTTCACTGTGGCATGTACTGAGGTCATATGCATTAAATAAAATGTCTTGCTGAATTTATCATGTGTATGCAACTCAGCAGAACGACACTTGAAAAGTGTGAGCTTTGTTTTTCTTGGAATTGACCAGGGCTACATTTATTGACTTAATGAATTTTAAAATCTCCCTAAAGTAATGAAAAAAAGTCTCATTACACAGCTCAGCTAGAGAAATCTTGAAGGTAAAATTGACACACCTCTCTTAGAGAGATACACAAGGCCCAAACATCATGCATCTTTGGAAAAATAAACTTGCTAGTGTTTATACTTTGGCTGAAGGCCCAACCCATACTTCTACGTTATATTTTCTTTACTTTTTCTGGACAAAATAATTCTGGTTCCAGAATTTAGGAAGAGAGGAAAAATGTTTACTTATACACCTATGGTCTGTTCTTACAAAATGTGGCTTTTCAGTTTCCTGTTTATTTTCTACATTTTCATTAATTGTGGGGGAAAGAATTCAAAATCTGGTTTACAGAGGAGACAAAAGGCCAGGAAGCATTATTTACCTACTCAACTGAAGCAGACCTTGGGGGCCATCTGGTACACCATGTTTTTGGGTAATTAGCATGCAGCCACATTTCTATTTAGTTTTCATTCTGAAGGGATTCTGAAAATGTGTGCTAACAGACTGCCTGTTACACAAAGGAGCCAATGCTAAGAAATGATTATACTCATCCCCTTTCAAAAAACAATGAAAAATAAAAACCCAAACTTTGTTTTGCCACCAATGACAGAAGCTCCCATGAGAGCTGCCAGGTCCTCTGGGTCCCAGACAAAATTGCTTGTTCTCTTAAGTCACCACATTTGGTGTGCAATGCTGTCTGCTCCCAGCTACCCCCTTCCTTCCCATCAGGCTTGTCAAACACAGCCTTTGGGGGGAACATTTACATAATCAAATATTCACAGCAACCATGGTACAACCCATTCATGGTCTGACTTGAATATGGGATTAATTGTCAGTTCTAGACAGCTTGAATTTGTTTCTCCGAATGACTTTATCATAAGTATAAATTCCAGTGTCATCCCATTCAATGGTGGGTATAAGTATCTGTATATTGGCAATGTATATTTTATTCTTTCTATAGAGAGAAAAAATTATTCTTCCTATCATATGGTTTTACAGGAAATAAAAAGAACAGTAAATAGTTCACATAAGCAACCTTAAACATTTCTTGATGAAAAATTTTACTTTACAATATGTCAGTGCAATTGCTTAATCCACAAGCTATCTGGAAGTATTTTAAGTCAACCCAAATAAACTGACGGAAAATTCAGGCTGTCATATTAAGTTTATGTGAAAATATGTGTTTCATGAATATATATTTGCAGGTGAAAAAATGGTAAAAGGGTAAAAGTGTGGACTAAATGAAATCTCATGATAGAACATTAATTTCACAGCATGAACCTTGAAAATGAAATCAGTGGTTTCTAATAGAAATTGATTATTAATTGTTTTATTTTTGAAAATGTAGAAAGGTTTGTTTTGGTTGAACACATTCTTTGTTTTACCTAAAAGCAATTGCTCAATTAGATTTTATAGAGAGTTGTATAAAGTAAAAAATAAATATTCTAAAAACATTATTGCCAAGTTCTTTTTACCTATAAGACAAATGATACTTAGAAACATTGACTTACTTCTTCCTTTCTCTTTGTCTAGTTGATTCTGACCCGAAATAGGAAGAGACAGTCTATTCCCTCCTCCCTCCCTTTCTTTCTCCTTGAATTACTTCACACATGTCACGATGCTATTGTGAAGATGGGTCTCTGAACACAAAGATGCCTAGGGACAAGAACAAGCTTTGATTTGGGTAACCTGGGGAAGAGAGATGAAAACACAAAATCATGAAGCTGTGGGCATGGGCACCATTGAGGTAGAGAATAATGAGGAAGATGGTCCTGTCCGTATGTGGGAGGTTCGGCTAATCCAGAAACAAGGTAAGGTATAGCTAGCTGTAGCATTCACACTGCCCTCCTCCTCTTTATCAACTTGTTCTGTCACAATGGGATCAGAGAAAATGCCACGGTTGGGGATAACGTTTAAAATAACAGTTCTCTACTAGACCTTGATGAGATCTTTAAATAAGAGAAACACTCCAAGTTCACATTCGGAATGCCTGTGCCACACCTCCACAACAGCTTGAATTTATATCATCATGTAGAAAATGCTGTGAGGAAAATGCTTACTTAGTCTTTCCAGTTGCTATTTAAATCCCACAGAAGCCCAAGCTCTTCCAAAAGCCACCAGGAGTGAATTTTAGAGCCTTTCCGTAGAAGAGGTGATTCATTTGATTTGCACAGTTAATTTTCATAAGAGGAAATTTCTCTCGTAGTAACAGTATTAAGTCTCAAAGTTTGATCTGCTAAAACCATTTCATCTCTGCTTGACTTAGAAAAGAATAAACAACATTTTCTCCTCAAGTTATAACTGCTCACTGTTTTTAAGGACACTAAAGCGGCCTAGTTGCCTTTAACTAGATATAGCGGCCCAATGTTCAATGATAAATATGCATGATGTGGTATAAGCTATTAGTATGGTATACATTGTATGTAGTATAAGCATATCTATTATAAAAATTATATATATTCTAGCCCTATATTACACACACATACATGCACACACTCTGCACCTCTTGAAGTTCAGGCAGTGCTTTCTTTTTCGCATAGTTGATATTAGAAAATTCTGGAAGATAAAAGCTCTGGGTTAGTGATTATCCCAAAATTTTTTGAAAAGCTAAGTTGTGAGAAGAAATGCACTTTTACCAGCCATGTTGGTATGAAACCAGCTGTTCCATCAAGTGGCTCATCATGAAAGTCCTCTGTAAAATGAGGAGCTAGGGTGATTTGTCATTCAAATGTCAACACCTGGAGTTCAAGGGTATCATGGAGATGTGACTATATTGGGGAAAGGCACCCAAAGAAGAGACCCAAGTTAGCCAAGGCCTAGGCTCCCCAGTTTCTGCTTCAAATGTAGATTTTTATCTGCTTTACATGTTGACTCTCAATGTTTGTCATTTCTAAACCCTTAAATTTTACAAACATCTTTCTGGTAAAAGAAAGGATTTAACTAAAACATAAATTTAATTCAATCTAGATTATATGAGTCTCTTAAATATTCTGGGTGGTCAAAAACTCCAAAACCCCTTATTTTTGGTTATTATACATTTCAAATATCATCAAAGAACTTCATGAGTTTCTTTTTTATGCAATATCTTTCAATAAACAGAAACTTTGATATTTTTCAGTTTGCCTCATTATTCAAATTTATATTTTCTTGAAGAATTCTTTGTGGATCTTTGAAAAAGATTAAAAACAAAAGAAAGCTTCTTTGCTTGTTGGGGGCATTTGTACAAAACTTATCTAGCACCAGATCTTATGATGGAATATTAAAAGCTTTCACTTCAAGACCAAGAAGAATGTTAACGTATTTGTATTTACCATTGGAGGTTCTGGCTAGGGGATGTAGATAAGGAATCTAAACTACAAAACAGGAAAAACAAAACAAACAAACAAAACCCACAACCCCATCAGGAGTGGTTTTGCAGAGCTATAACAAAATATCAGACAGAAGCAACTTAAGGGGAAACAGGTTGATTTTGGCTTCTGGTTTCATTCACAGGTGGGAGAGACATGATTGAGATGACAGTAGTGGGATCATGTAAAGGAAGCTTCCCAAACTTTGGCACATTAGGAAGCAGAGAGGAGACTGGAAAGAAGACTGGTCCATCAGCCTAAGAGTCCTGTACTGCTGATTCACCTTTGCTGCCCAAGCATCTTTCTAAAAATCACTATGAGTTGGGAAGCAGCTGTGCAAACACAAGAGCTTATAGGAGATCTTTCACACTCAAACCATGATAGCATTGAAATTTGAAATAAACAAATAAATAAAACCATCACAGTTTACAAATAAGACAATCTCAAATATACAAAATTGCAAGAGTTACCTTTCAAAGCCAATGAAACGAGCTGAGATAGCAAGGTTTCAGAATAGAAGAACAATATGTTAAATGATTGATTCTTTTTCAGTGAGCAATTGGAAATGAGACTAAGGAAACAATCATATTATAACAGCATTGACAGGATAAAGTTTCAAGAATTGATCTGAAAAAAGCAGCGTACAGCATGCATAACTGTACAGATTTACTGAAAGAATTTTTAAAAGATAAACATAAAAGTAGAATGGTAGCGAGGTAGTGTAGTAGGAGGTTTCTGGCCCGGCTTTGCGGGCCTAACCTCAAGAGTTAGACCCACAGACCCGCAGACCCGCAGACCTGCAGACTTGAAGACCTGCAGACCCGCAGTCCCACAGTCCTACAGAGACACACAGATGCTTTCAATAGTTTTTGGCTGATCGGCCTCAGGCCCAGGCATATCACTTGTTAACTCTGTACCCTTAATATAACCCATGACTCTTATCCTGTTCAGCCATGGGGCTAGGTACCTTCTCTTAGAGCAGCATAGTTGTCCTCTGCTTCTTCTGGCTTTTCTCTGGCATTCTGCTCTGTGCTTCCTGTTCTCAGAGTTTTTAGTCTGGTAGCCCCACCCACACTTCCTGCCTGTCTTTGGCCCATCAGCGCTTTTTATTAAACCAGTGGGTGGGACAATTATTTACTATGAAACAGTACAATACCCCTACAAGGTAGTGCTGGTGCATGACTTTGATCCAGCACTTGGGAAGCAGAGTAGGTGGATCTCTGTGAGATCAAAGCCAGCCTGACATACGAATGAGTTCCTGGTCAACCAAAGCTACAGAGAGTAACCCCTGTCTTGAAAAACACAAACAAATGAACAACAATAACAAAAGAAACAAACATAACCCCTAAATGGTCTTTCATGGTCATGGGCTGATGATTTAATACAGTTGACATGACACTATTTCCTGAAGTGGTCTACGGACTCAAGAAAAATTCTAGTGAAATTCAAGTTGACTTCTCAGTAGAGACTGTGAGCCTGGTCCTACAATTTCAATACATTCAGAGTAACCATAATAATTTTGAAAATGAGAACTATCACTGAAGACCTTGGTCGTTTCAGTTTCAAAACATTATAAAGCCATACTAATCAAACACTACAGTACAGTCCAACACAGTACTGCAAAAGTAGTGGACATACAGCTAATGAAGTGGGGTTTAGAGTGAAGAGATGAATTCTAATATTTATGCCCATTTCATTTTCAACAGTGTGTCAAAATTCTTCAGAGAACAGGACAGACTTGTGGATAAATGTCTCTGAAACCTGGATGCCCACCTTTAAGGAAACAAACGTGGCTCCCCACCCCCACCACCACACACACTACACACACACCTCACACCATATGCAAACATCAACTCCAAAGAGGAAGTAGTTTTTCAATTCTCTAAAGCTCTCAGACATGAGTACGGCAGTAAACCTCTGTGACCAGTGTTCAGGCTCTGGTTTCTTGGACACAATACAAAAGCACAAAGGGGGAAAATCACACTACATTAGAATTGAAAACTTCTATGCTTCCTTGAACACAATCATTGAAATGTCTAGAAAAGGCATGGAAGAGAGGGGGGCGAGATAATGTGAAAGTTTTACATCTAATAACAACCCTTATCTTTTGTGATAAAGATAAAAGGGCAACCAAACTGGAAAATGGAGGCAAAGGATTTGAATAACACTTCTGCAGAAATGATGACCCCTAAGAATGTGAGAGATGCTCATCTTTATTCCTAGGCATGAGAAAAATGCAAATCAAAACAATGAGTGCTTCACCATCACGAAGTTAAACTGAAACTTGTAGCAAAGTTACAAATGTTGACAGATCTGTGGGGACAGTGAAGACCACATAGATTGCTGATAGAAACAGTGGTTAGCCCAGCACAGCCCAGCAGTTCTCAGGCTAGCCCCAGAGCACGGAACCAGCAGATCCTGGAATAAACCACAGGAGGCATGAACTAAAATGTACCTTCTCTCTGTTTCTGTCAGGGATTTGTCTCAACAATAAGAAGTCAAACCAGTACACTTATTGCTCCATGCTGCAATGCGAATGAACTTCAGAATCCCCGCCAAAGGCAAGAAGGAAGTCCCTGACTACCGTATATTATATAGTCTTCTGAAATGAGATGCTCCAAATGTTCAAGAGATGAAAAGCCAAGAGCAGAGGGGAGGAGCCAATGGGCACTTGGCTAAGCTAAAGTGTGTGAGGATTTCTCTGAGTTGAAGTTAATTTAAAACTGAAGAAAGGCAGCGGCTTCTCCGCTCTGTGCAGGTATGAAATGTCACTTAGTCGCTCACTTTAAAAGCTGAGATTTGATGTCATGCTATTTATAACTTAATCAAGCTGTGATGTGGAAAGTGAGTGTGGATTTCTAAAATTGAAAAGTGACTCCATGTTCTTCTTACGAAGTTTTATAGATGGGCCTTGTATATTTAGTGTTCTATCTACTGAAGTTGGGGGTTGAAGGTGGTGTGAGGTGGCTGCTCCATTAGAATGCTGTTGCAGGTGTGGTCCTTTCGTTTTTGTGAAGGAGGTATTCCACATGCTTTGTCCCCACCATAAGTTAAAAGCAGCAGCTCCCAGCCTATGGCTCATGTCTCCTCAGGGGTCCAATGACCCTTTCACAGGGGTCACATGTTAGATATTTATGTTGCTATTTGTAACAGTAGCAAAGTTGCATTTATGAAGTAGTGATAAAAATAATTTTATGGTTGGGGGTCACTGCAACATGAAGAACTGTATTAAAGGGTCCCAGTATTAGGAAGGTTGAGAACAACTGAGCTAATGCATTGGGAACCAATTGCCCTTTCTTAGCAAAGACTCTACATCTCACTGAGAATACAGCATAGATAGAAAAACTATGTCACTACAGCCCCCATCTGAATCTATAAGAATGTTCTAGGATTGATACATACAGTTTATAAATAAAAAAACAAAGAAGATTAATGAAATTACGGAATTCCTGATTTTTTTTTTCCCCTTGTCTCCTAATTCAGGTTGCTGACAGTGGCAACTGTAAGTCCCTCCCTCAAAAAAAAAAGAAAAAGAAAAAAAAAAACTGCTCAGAGTTTCTGTCTAAGACCAAACACCAAGCTGGGCAAATCATCGTGGCAACTGTAAGTCCCTCCCTCAAAAAAAAAAAAAAGGAAAAAAAAAAAAAAAAACTGCTCAGAGTTTCTGTCTAAGACCAAACACCAAGCTGGGAAAATCATTGTTTTACCTGAAAATGAAATTGCTTTTGGTAACAGGTACTTATTTATTTATTCATTTATTTATTTATATTATTATAGAAAGACATCGCCCTTTTGACTACCTGGCTTGGTTGTTTGTATTTTGCCTTCTCACATAGTTTTCCTTGTGTCTACAGAAGCTGCTATGGTGCTTGGATACATTAAGAGAAAAGAAAATACAAGAGTTTAATAAGCAGAGGTATTAATAGCTTTCAAATGACTTGGAAATTTATCCTCTCCTTCCATCCCCCATTGCCATGCCAAGAGGCACCTGTGAACAACAGTGATGACGGATGATGTGGCAGTGCCTTGCAGGGCCCATTCATCACATCCAGACTCAGGTCTGTGCTGCTTCACTAGCGCTAAATGTGGCCTCTGAGACTGGGGTTTGGCTGTGCTCCAAGGCCCCTTTCTGGCTTCTGCCTTGGTGTTTTTAATATATGATCTGCAGGTGTTACTGAAATAATTTGTCCAGGAATTATGCCTGTTGTCATGCTTACCAGTGTAGATTTTTCTAGTGGTCAGTATGGCATAGGAGAACCCCCCGCCCCCAAATGGAACCGCCGGTGATTGTGTAATAAGTAACAACCTAGAAATAGCTTTGCGTGCCTGCTGCTAAGATTCGAACATATGGTTATCACTCATTTGGAATAGCCTTTGAGAACTAATTCAATTTGGAATAAGAGATCTAACCAGCATTTAGCATCAAACATATGATTATAATTTTAGAATTATGAAGAGATGATTCAATCTCCTGTGTGTTTGAGAGGAAAATTATTTTAAAGTAGGTGGAGGAAGGACTAGACTTAGGATAAAAGGCAAGTAAATGGCACAGGCTGAAATGAAGGGTTTTACTTATTATTTAGAATTAATGAGTGAATGAATTAATGTAGAGCTACTATGTGTCTGAGAATTCTCCTGACTCTACCTCTCAAGTTCTGGGATGTCAGGTATTCATCCTCATACCCAGATACAGACAGACTTTAGTCATACTCAGTGAAAGTGCTCCTGGTGACCACTGCACTGATTTACATAGATGCATGACTTATTCCAAGCATCTCAGACATTTCTTCTCCTTTCCTCTTTTCTCTGAAAAAAGGCTAGATGGTTGCTAGGCTGTACCAAGTGGCACCAGTGAGGAAGGGTGTCCTCTGAAATACAACATGTTTCCATGGTCATATTTCTCAAAGAGGTTTTTTTGTTTGTTTGTTTGTTTGTTTTTTGTAATAGGTGACTATAAATCACTTTATTTTGGAATTTCAGTGTACTAGGCTTAGAATATGAAAAACATTTAAAGACTAACATCACTGATTTTAGGTCCATGTGTGATTTTCTTTTGTTGTTTTTAATTTGCTTAAGGGTCAACGAAAACAGGAAGTGAAAGACTTTTCTGTCTTTGACGTTAACGAGGGACCCTGATCTCTTCCTAAAGAGCCACGAGGAGCCTGGCGGAAAACCCAGCAAAGCTGAATTAAATGAAACGCTCTGGAAAATGAGTTGGGACATTAGACTGGGTGTGTACACATCTGTCCCTAAAATAATTCGCCTCTGTTTTCCGGATCTTTCCTGTGGAGGAGAAAAATAAGAATGCATTTTACACACACACACACACACACACACACACACACACACACACACACACACACAATGCTTTACTTGTGTTTTACTCAAGAATGTTTTCAATGAAGAGATAACAGTGAAGGTAATATATAATAATGTACAAAGCACATTCTCCAAGTTATTATCAAATGCCTTATTTATATACATGAGGTTTTAATCCTTACTGCAAATCTCCAGCTGGGTGACTCTATTCTTCCTCTTTTACAGATTTCAGAGAACAGAGCACAGAGCGGGTAAAGATTCTGCTTAGGCTCATGCAACTGGCAAGTAAAAAAATAGAAATGTGAATGCTCTGGCTGGTCCTCACTCTGCTTCTCCTGGGCATGCTATTTTCCTCTACAATAAATAGATACATCTTATCTCCCCATACTAAACAAGCACACAACACTATCTCAGTTAGCCCTAAACAATCCTGAAGATACTACTTCTCTCTTATAGTTGAAGAGTTAAGAAAACTGAAGTCCAAAGGATTAAATGGCATCCCTAAGTCACTCACTGAGAAAAGGCACAATTAGGCTCCTCACTGAAATCATCTAGCTTCTTGGTCCATGGTCCATGCTTCTGTCGTACAAACTTATTCTGTCCACCAGACTGGAGCCAGGAAGGCAATTACAGATAAAATATATGCGCAAGTGCTGAATGTGGCTGCTTCTTTGAAAGCAATCAAACCATTAGGAGGGACAAGCAATTTACAAATAAGTGCTGTTGACCTCCATATTCACATTGAAGTCAGTTAAATTTTAGTATTTGGTTCTAGTAAAAAAAAAGAAAGAAAGAAAGAAAGAAAGAAAGAAAGAAAGAAAGAAAGAAAGAAAGAAAGAAAGAAAGAAAGAAAGAAAAAAGAGAGAAAGACAGAAGGAACGAGAACTTACACCTATTTTTAAAGAAATGTTTTTCTTCAAATGCTATGTTTCCACAGCATGAATTAAACATGAAGCAAAGAGGCATCCCTGGGTCACATTGTTTTGTTTGTTTGTTTGTTTTTAAGGAATTTTTGCTGAAATTGTTTTGGAAGCCCGGAATGCACTGACTTAGAAAAAAAAAATCTGCATTAAATATGCTTGGGTTTTCAAACACACTCCAGAGACTAAGTGGAACATCGGTGCACGCCTGCATCTGCAGGGATCTGTGTTTATGGATTAAATGGTATCGCATGGTGCAGGCTGTTCTAGGGGATGAAATGATGACCAGCAAACCACAGATGTTTTACTGAGAATGAATGTGTGCTGTATGCCCAGATTCCTCCTAATACCAGTGTTGATAACTTTATGAGTATGTGTAGACTGGAGGAAGAAAGAGGAAATGAACAGAGTGGAAGTGTAAAGTCATAGAGAAAAGGCGGTGATGGAGAACTCTTCAAGAAATTATACACATCATTTGCACTGCATTTTCCTTCTCCTTCTTTCTCTAGCTTGGTGAAAACGGAAGGCTGCTGTTGAGCTAGGAATCCAAAGTCAATCCTCACTCCACTGCTTGTGGCTTTTTAAGCTTGTTGAACAACTTTTATCTCTGACCACATGCTTTATCCTTGGTCCCTTCATGTTCCGTTTCTCCATTCCTAATCTCCCTGACAGGCTACGTTGAACTGTCTGTTCCTTGGATGTCCCCATCGTCTCCAAAAAATTATTAATATAATAACTTTAGAGTTAGTATTAGCCCAGCTATTGATCGCAGTATCAAATGTGAATGACAATAACTTTCTGAATAAAAGACACAGGCTCTCAGGTTAAAATACAGCAAAAACATTAAAAACAAAGAAAGGCTGTATGAGACAAATGCTAGAAATGGCTGGCTTAGCATCAAAGGTGGGACTCATCATAAAAGGCTGAGTGTTATGCTGTTGTATTGATTAAGGATCAAATTTAGGATAAAATACAGCAATCTTCACTAATAAATGCATTTGGATGTATTTATCTTCTTGCTTTATAGACCGGCTGCCTGACTAGAAGGACGGTTTCTAATGCTTAAAAACACGAGGAAGCTGAGAAAAATCATAAAGCAGAGGTGGAATAGGAAATTTTAACTTAATCTTTGGTTGAATGGCTAACAACAAATAAAATCCAAAGAAATCCATGGATTTCATAGTTAAAAAGTTGATTTTGCAGATGTGTCTTGGTGTCTCTTGCAACAGAGATGAACGTATTTGTTTCCCAGACCTGTAGTGAGCACCTGCTGGCTGAAGCAACAGGACCCTAGTGGTTTTATCTCTGTCAGAGAAAAACAAGAATCCAGTTTGATTCTTTTTGTTGTGGTAAATCACAGAGTAAAACAAACTTGGGGAGGAGAGAGTTTATCTTAACTTCTGGTCTCAGGTGACAGTATGTCACATAGACAAATTAGGGCAGGAATTCAAGCAGGGACAGAAGCAGGAACCATGGATGGTGTTGCTTACTTCTAAATCCCAGGTTCACATTTTCCCACTTTTCTACCTCATGTCTATCTGTCCAATGTCTACCTGACCACGGATGGCACCCACACTAGGCTGGCTCTTCCTACATAAATTAGCAATAAAGAAAATATTCCAGAGCATGCCCACAGGCCATTCTGAAGAAGGCAGGTTTTCAATGGAGGTTCCCATTTCCCAGGTGTAATCAAACTGACAACTAAAAATAGCCAGAACATCAGGGAGCCTAATCAAAGATTAAAAAAAAAAAAAAATAGAACAATGTTTGAGGAGGCTGGAGAGATGACTCAGTGGTTAAGAGCACTGGCTGCTCTTTCAGAGGTCCTGAGTTCAATTCCCAGCAACCATATGCTGCCTCACAATCATCTCTATTATAGGACCTGGCTCACAACTATCTATAATGGGGACTAGTGTTCACTTCTAGAATTCAGGCATACATGCAGAACACTCATATATAAAATATAAATTAATAAAAATAAAAATAGGATTTGAAGAAATGAGAAATGACATTTTGACTATTTTTTGAGACAGGTTCTTAACTTAGCTCTGGCTGTCCTGCTACTCACTGTGTAAAGCAGGCTAGCCTTGAACTTATAGAGATCCACCTGTGTCTGCCTCTGATTGCTGAGATTAAAGGTGTGCATCATGACACCCGACTTAATATGAGACCTGATCATTCAGTACTTAAGTAAAAAAGGAGGGAAGACTTTTCCAGCCATAGGGAAGGATGTGTGTGCACTGTGAAATGATATGGAGTAGATGAACATAAAGGTATATTTTTATAAACTTGGTAGTAAAATCAAAAGCACTTTATATCAGATTGTCAACACCAATTGCCTTTCATTCCCTATTTTCTCTAACGCATTAAGTGGTTGTATTATGATGGTTATAAATGTTCCAAAGCAAAAGAGAAACAAACTCTTCTCAATACATATTCTAATCTGGGGGCTAAGGGGTTAACAGTGCAAGTAAATGTTAATGGAAGGTGTCAATTTCAGAAAACTGATCTGTGGCAATTCTCAAAAGGGATTCTACAAATTTAACAGACATACAAGTCATCCAGACATCACAGTAAAGCACAGAGTATGCTTCCTTAGGTCTAGGGTTTAGCTTGAGAATCTTTTTATTAACAGTCTTTCATCGGGTGCCAGGATGGCTGGTACAAGGAGGCCAACCTTAATGAGCAGCGTCGCTGGTAAATAAAAGACGGTCAGATTTGAGAAGTACTTTGCTATAAGGATCAATGTCAGTGTCCTTCTGTCTGTGTTTGGTCCACTAGATCATCTGTTTCTCCTTTTTAATTATCAGCTGGCAGAAGCTCTTCAGTTCAGGAAGATGTGGACAAATGTGATACAGTAGTACACCTCCAACATGGCCCAGTGGCTGTTTCTCAAACTCGTTTGTAAACACATCTTCTGGGTTCACTACCCATCTACAGCATTTTGAACCATCTCTAATAATGACCTAGGATGCTCCCTAGAAATTTGTGGTTTCCAAACATACAGATGTCCAGGGTGATCCTGATGTGTGTGGTTCTGGGACGTAAATATATGATCTTACCCACTGTCAAGTTCGGTGCTCCACAGAGGAATAGCAGAGAAAAGTAGTGTAGATTCTCTCCCCATCTATTTTCTTTTGTGTTAAAACTTACAAATGCTCTATCTAGAAAATATGGAAACACAAAATAAACAGTAAAGTATTAAAAAAAAAGTCAAGGTTCATTCTTCTACTGGAAACTTTAACAAATTCCTTCAAAGTATTTTTGTTTGTATATTTTTTTTTTATTCGTCTTAGCCTTAGATCACATTATGTTTATTTAATTCTAATACTTTTTTGGAGGAAGAGGAAGAGGAGGAGGGATAGGATGATGATGATGATGAAGAAGAAGCAAGGATGTCTTACATAGGATTTCTAAATTACCATAAACATATTATGACTCATTAGATTATCCTTCTAAGTCTCTGTTTCTACTATTAACTCATTCTTTTATAGCAGAATAATTACCCCCCCCCCAAATCATTATCACCCATTATGATCTAAATGTAAAATGTCCTCCATGAACTGTGTTTGAACAATTAGTCTTCAGTTGGTGGCACTGTTTGGGGTCATTGTGAAGCCTTTCATAGGCAGGACCTGGGTGGTTGGAGGTGAGTAGCTGGGGTAGGTCTTTGAAGTTATAGCTTGGCTTCGCTTTTAGTTAGTCTCTGCTTCTTGGTTCACAGAGACGTAAGCAAACCATTTCACAAGCTCCCGTGCAGCAAACTCCCTCCATGGAGCTACCCAGACATATGGATGTGATCTGCTGACTCTGTCCCTCACTTATGTTGCTTCATCCAAACATTTGTGACAAGAAAAACAGTGAATATGTTACATGGATTTTTGATTCATATTTGTTTCTATTATTTCATTTCTCAAAAGATCGTTCCAAATGTAAACAACTTCATTTTCCTTGACATTTGAAGTATCTAGAGAAGTACCAATTTCATTGTCATATCGTTAAATATAATTACTTTCACAAACTACATGAGGTTAATATGCTCCCTTCTTAATTTCCTGTCAAAATGTGAAGATGTTTACATTTGCATAGCACAATTATAAGGAAAGTACCTGTGTATTGAACATCTACTATCACATCTTGTGTTACAAAGAAGGAGGAGGAGGAGGAAGACCAGAAACATCCTCTTGCTTTTGGTCTTTGTTGAAATCATGCTCACTTTCTGTCCCTTAGCAAAGCATAGAGGACACGTGAAAGTGAAATATGACTCTAAACCAGAAATTTTCTCATCTATTGTGGGGATCTGACAAAGTCCTGAGTAAATGCGTATTGTTAAGTTCATGGTTCTGACAAGGACTTCAATGCCTCAGACCCACGAGAATGACAAAACTCTTCCCAGACTAGGCTCAGGGGATACAACAAAGCCACATCCAGGTCTCTGTAAGGATGTCAACAGTTTGACCCCTAGCTTCTTCCTCTTAGATGTTTACAGCCTGAAACTGCTCCTCTACAAAAATACCCTACCCCCTTCTCCTTGTATAGCTATCACTAATAAACCTGACTCCTCAATTCAAATTTATAAAATGAATATTCTGGCTTTTGGGGCTGTTGCTGATGGCTCTCCATCAGATCACACAGCCCATGCAAAGCCAATTTTCTGATCATGTATTGGTGTGCATGTCTTCATTTCCTCTCTGCCCCAGTCACGTTAACATGAAAGATGTGTAAGGTTGGCATTTTGTACTTATCTCTATTTTCTTATGTATGATAGTTAATGCTTTATATCTTAAACTTTTTTTTTCCTATGAAAAAAAAATCAGTTAATCCATGATTCTCACTATTATGTATAGAGAATAGATTTTTAAATTCGTCTGAATTTTGAGTTTATAAAAAAATATTGCTAATTGGAAAAAAGTACCAGTTGCTATCAACTCCCCCTCAAACCTTACTATCTAATAATAAGTAGTAAGGATCTCAGAGTTTAGTCTTTTTTTTTTTTTTTTTTTTTTTTTTGCTAATTTTAATCTATTTCTAAAAAGTAACTTAGAAGCTCGGTGAAAAAAAATAACTCAATGACACACCAATTTAACGAAGTATAAAATCTATCTTCCCACTCAGGGAATTTATAGGGCCTTGTAATCATAGATATTTGTTACTATTCAACTTTGACGAATGTGAAGATGTTTTCCCTCCACCATTGCTCCAAGGGAAGAAAAGACTGAAATATAGCAGATATTCAGCTTTCATAGCATCTAGTTACGACTCCAGATTCTTAGAAAAGCAATAGTCAAATCTTATTGGCCACGGAGCATAGAATAATTACTAAGGAGTGTGTGTGTGGTCACGGGGATGATATTTTCAGAACTGAGGTGGGAGGGAATGAGCATCATTCATATTTATCCAGTTCCTCATCTTCAAACATCCTTCCTCCTGAACATCTGATGACTCCCGATCCTGAATGCACATCCTGACATAGCTGCTACCTTTGGAATTTCAATTTTCTTAACTTTATATATTTGGTTATGATAGTTGAAATCAATTGAGGACTAAGGAACAAGATGATATCAAATGTTTTTCTTTGTTATTTTTTTATGCAGATGGTCATGTTAATAAAATTAATTAATAATACAGTGGTCAGATTATGCAGTTCAAAAATCTCAATAAAATCCTTGAAGAAAGAAGTTTAAATAGCTCTAGTAACATCCAAGAAGAGTTAAAAATATTAAGTAAAGTAGTCTTTGACAATACTTTATGCTTTGGAAAATTGTTTCCCCAAATTAGGGCTTTGACTATCTTACTCTAATAGTTCACAGCTCATAAATATGTTTAATTCTATAGTGGGGCCCATGTATATGACATATGGCATATAAAATGTTTTCAAAACTTAAATGTGCTCAGTAGCCATCTTATGTTTGAGAAGAACTTTTATTTTTATTGTTTCAAATGTTCTCAGGAGGCTACCACCCTTTGATGTCTCATCTCCAATTCCTTCCAGACAGAAATATAAAGTCAACCTTTTCAGGAACCTGAGACCTCTCTCTTAGCTTCTACAAACTAAGATCATATTATCTAAATAGGAATGAATTTGAACTGAATGTATCCCTTCTAAGAAATACTTGTGGAGCATTCATGATACTGATGGAATTTTTTTCTTGGATATGTTCCATTATGGTAAATACCCTATACTTGAGTTACCTGAGAAACATGGTTGGATCAAACTAGCTTGACTTTTCTTTGAAGCATGCTTATATTTTATGTTTTACAGAGAAATTTCAGTTAAAATTAAGCCTTACTTCCCAAAACCTATTTGATAAGAGAACAAAATTAGTTAAGGCTAACACAAGAAAATTGAGACTCATCAATTATGCTGATGAAGGGGAAATCAGTTCCAGGTCAGAGGCAGAAGGCTTTCAGGAAATGAGAAGTAAGGTGTGGCAGATATGGGGAACAAAGGTATTTGAAACAGAGCAAGTCGTCCTTGGAAAGAAGGAAAGTAAAAACATAAACATGCCAGACGGAAGAAAGTTCCACTAGCAAACTAGTAATAGCACCAGAATTTGGTAAGACAGGCTTGGAGAAATAAAAATTATCTGGTTATAAATTCAGAAATAAGTTTGGCCCTTAAACCGAGGACATTAGGGGGAATGCAGATGAGAAAAAATTGTTGTACATGCTTAAATAATAAGATAGAGTTGTAGGGAAGGAGAGAAAGCCAGCAAAGAAGATAGGCATTCCTTCTTCAAGTCAAGGCAGGTGATGTGTGCAGCGGCATCAGAAGAAGACAGGCAGGTAGATCTGGAGAAGACTCTGCTGCATTTCCCACATCTGTTGGCTGCCTTCAACCTTATCCCTCTTTTTCCTGAGAGTTGTTCTATCCTGACTCTGAAGTTTCTTTAAACAATGACAACTTTAAAGACTCCAGATGGTTTTGGGAAAATTGAAAGTCATCCAAGGTGCATGGTAGGCCTTTATAGATACCCCATGTGGAACTATTCCAAAAGTTAATATTTTTTTTGGAGTATGTCCTGAGGAGTGATGAACTGCAAGGCCAGTGTCCAAATCAAAACAAACAAAAAAAAGCCAAACAGAAAAAAAACATAATAATAATGATAAATAAACCATGAATCAGACAAAATAATTTGTGAGCAAGCACTTATCTGTATGTACTCAGAAGAGGATCTAGGCTGTTTTACTGTGAGTTATTACAACTCCATTGCCCTTAGTGTTTACCAATCTGTACCCTACTTGAGGAAAAAGATAGGCTACAGAAGAATCGGGTGAATAACCCACTCCCGGCTCCTCAAATATCAGTTTATAACCCTGTCCATTAATGGACTGACTGTGTTTGGAAATTTAACGCAACCTTGCTTCACCGGGAATATAATAGAGAAATTCATAGACGTTATCATTTTTTTGAAATTTTTGCTACTATAGTTGAAATTATCAATTATCTATGGAAAAGTTATCTCTAGAGGAATTCATGTTGAAATGAGAGAAAATATAAGATTTTTTTTGCCTCTTAATGTATTGTCTTCCTTATAATAAGATGATTTATGTTAATTTTTCAGGCTACCAAGCCCCCTTCATTAAACATGTTAGAGCATAAGAAGGTGACTTTGTAAGAAAGATGGATAGAAAGGTCTAGGCCTTCCTTTTTCACGGCATCAGATATGCTTAAACGTAGGGGGAAATAGTTAATTTTTAAGAACCTCTTGACATCGGTAAATCTTGTGTTCTGTCTATGAACATGGGGACTGAGGTATCAATAGATACTCCGGGGAGATATTTTACTTAATGCCACTTCAATATCCACAGATTTTCTGTCCCATCTGTGAACATGAGACTGAAGGGATGGGCTTGTTTAGCTGACAAACTTGACCCACTTGCAATACTTCTTCCTTGAGATGAATTTTCAACCCTTCCTAGGATAGAAATAACAGCGTTGAGTGTTCTAATGTTTGGCCTTTGGTGATATAAACTGCAACAACTTCTGGTCACCATGGAGACTCCTGAACTTCATTTACAAACATTATCAGTATTATTGAAAGAAAAACTAAGGGAACATAACAAATCAGATTGCTATTTGGGGGTGGGGGAGTTTTCAAGAGGTTAAGGGAAGCTTTTAGGTTCAGGGAGGTCTTGGACTACATATTTAGTTAAGAAAAGGTTAATATTACTATAAGGAAATATGTAGACACAGGCACAAATATTCATCTATAGTATAAAGATAGAAACCAGAAAAGGATGGCATTTTTGGAAAAATCCATTATTTCATGAGGGTTGAATCTCGGTGGAAAAGGAAGTTTAATGTTAACCATTAGCAATTCAGAGGCAAGGATAATTTCCTGTTCTCAGCAGCTCAGAGTCTACTTTGGCACCTCTCACATCAAAATCACCTATACTGCTGTTTGCTAAACTGTCTCTTTAAATCTCTCCATTGCCTGCTTTTATATTAAGCGGAATAAATATAGGGATAGCAGATTATTACTATTAGTGCTGGCTAGCTATGGTTGCCTCAGTGTTGCATCTCAGTGATGCTCTGTGTTAGAAGCTGTCATTAAAATGAGACCCCACCCCCACCCCGGACAGACCAAGAAAGACTGAGTGAGAGCTAAATAGTAAAGCTGTGGTGTTTTGAGCCCAGTCCCTGCCTTTCTTGTAGAGCACTTATACAGCACCAAGATGGCCTCTCGTGTTGGTAGGATAGGTGCTCACACTGTGGAAAACCTAGGAGCAGAACGTCAGTGTGACCTCAGGAGACACACTGAACTGAGACATACTGAAGGGAAGCAGATGACCTAGCCACAGCTGCTGCTGCTGCTACCACAGGTACATGTCCAACAAAACCATCTTGGTAATAAAGCAAGGCTGTGACTGATGCCTCAGGAAGTTAATTAACAGGTGACAGAGAAGGACAATCATGCTTATCTTAACCCAAAGCTCAAACCTAGCCCCAAGCCTTCCTTTCTCAATATTTAGAGTCATATTTAGGCTAAAGTGCTCGGAAGATTTCCTAGTTCTTTCCCCTGGTCCCTTTATTTAAAATGACATCACTGTCTCGATTTCTATTGTATTTGTGTACCTTTTAGAATTCCATAGCACTTATTGTCACCTGGACTTATCTAAGTTTACTCATATATGTGCGTAAATGATCTTATGTTTACACTGGTTTATCTGCCTATTTATCGGTTGAGTCATGGTCTCCCCTACTAGAATGTAAGGCTAAGGTATAATTACTTGTCTGGCATGTTCACAGCTGCATGTAGTTCTTGAGCCAGCATCTAGTAAACAAAGAGAGTTAAATAAATATCATTTATGAATGAATAAAAGAACTGCCTTCAGAAAGAAGTTACTCAAAGAAATTTCAATACACCTACAAATATTGGTTACTGTGGGAATGAATAGAAATATTGATATAAAATAATTTGTCTTAAAAGTCCAATAGAATGTTGACATAAAACTTGAGATGATTTCTCCCTCAAAGGGTGGGAATTATCATCTAATGCTATCACCTGGTCACAGCTTTCTGGAATTGACTTGGTGGAAAATTTTCTGTTAAGGGTCCTGTTAGATGTTTGCTAATTGTCATGGACTTAACTGTTATTCCCAGTCATCTACATTGAGGTGAAAAATGTATTAACTCACTTGACGATGATGCAGCTCTTACAGATACACACAAACAGAGCATCATCCTTTGTGGAAAGCTGATCAAGTTAATCAGATGTAGAAGAAATTCCTTAGTGAAATCCTTCCAAGATCTGTTCCATGGTGCAAAACTCTGATGGGCAGTAGTGGATATGTACAAAAGCGAGAACTCTGGTCAAATAAGCTACAGATACCCTTGGGTAAAAACGTTAGGCATCCCATGTTAGGTCATGAGTGGTAAAATTGCTAGTGCTCCCAATTATTTCTTTTACATTTAGAATGTTCTGCTCTATTACTCATTTCTTTCAGACAGGGCCTCTCACTGCCCCTTTATTAGCAAAATCACTGAGGTAGAATCAAGAGCTGAGGTTATATACATCAATGGATTCAGGGAGATGTTCAGGCAACCACCACCTCCATAAAAGATCAGACACTTTGTATATGAACTATTGGTTAATAAAGAACTACTATAACATGCAGAAGAATGAACTGTGTGTCAACTCTTTATCCGTGACCTTTAGCAAATAATTTTAATTGGTATCTGTTTTCTTATTTGTAAACAGAGAGTTGGGATAAACGGTCTTTGAAGTACTGTCCCACTTGAACACTGAGAAATTTAATGGCCTTTGGCTGTGTAGTCTGCTCCGTCTCCATAGTTGGTTCATTACAAATGTCAAACAGATAAGGCATTGGGGAAGGAAGAAGAGGTAATCACTTAAAGCTTGGAAGACACTGGCTCAATAATGATGTTGGTGCCTGGGATACAAAGCCTTTAAGGAGACGCCATCCTCCATAAGGATATAAATATAATAGGCCTCTGCAGAGAGAATTCAGCCTCATGTGTTTTATGTTCAGTGTACCAAGGCTCTTGTTTATGATGCTTTAATTTTTGTAGCAATCTCTGGATTCTTAGAGAAAACAAGAGCAAGCCTTTTTCTCTTCTCATTTTAGAGTTCCTTGAAACATTACCTTTGATCTAGTGCCAACAAGATGCCTGTATTTTAAATTGAGCTCCCAGTGACTCAGACTTTAATTGGACACATCTCTTGGCTCAAATGATTGATAATTAGTCCATTAAACATTAAGAAAGTATATACCCCCAAGCCCTCAAAATAAATACTTCAGCAGCAAGAAAGAAGATGTAATATGCTATAATAACCCTCATAAGATTGCACAAATGCTGGAATCCCAATTACGGCACCTTTCTTTCCAGAAGTTCCATGCAGACTCCCTATGCCACAAGCTGCAGAATTCCAAGCTAGTGACTGTGGCATAAAGGGATGACTGATTCCTAAAAGGTGGGCCAGAGACAGCTCCACAGTGGAGACCATGTCTTCTGTACCAGACTAGGATGAAAGTGGGAACGGACTCCTGAACAACAAGGTGTTAGCACAATTGATCTTACCCATATTCCAACTTTTCTCATGAAAGATGTTGGAATAGAAAATGTGGGGTACCATTTCTGATTTTTAAAAGTTACAAAGCATCTTTTTAATGTTTGGAGATGAGTATTGTTATGTGAAGAAAAGTTTAATTTCCACAGGAAGACAGGACATAGACAGAGCGTGGCCTTTGGCATGAATGGAGTCTGACTTTAACTATGGTCTCAGTTCCATATGTACTTGCACAGGAAGTTATACTGTCTTTAAGTTAAAACAACAAAACAGAGAATCTATGGCCTGCAAGAGTGCTCACTTGATAGGAGTACCTGCTGCCAAGTCTGAGGTTGTCAGTTTGATCCAATGGACTCACAACTCCTAAAAGTTGTCTTCCAACATTCACATGTGTGTCTTAGCATGTGAGTCATAGACACAGATCAACTCAATCCAGTCTGTCTCTAATATGTGTCTTTCTCTAGTACAATCCTACTCATATACACAAAATAAATAAGTAAAAATGTAATTACATTTTAAGGTAAAAGAGAATGTAGCCAAACCTTTTAGCCCATGCCGATAATCCTAATGTTAGGAGGCTTACTGAAGAAGGATCAGGAGTTCAAGGCCAACCTGAGTTACATAGCAAATTTGAGGCCAGCCCGGGTTATGTGAGAACTGTCTCAAAATAATAAAATAAATAAATACTTTATAAATGTGAAACTTTATGGTACACGAATTATATAACACATAGAGACAGCTCAGCCATTAAAAACACTGCCTGCTCTTCCAGAGGAAGACAGGAGAGACTCAGGAAGTGCATTGCAGATAATGGCAACCTTTCTCAAGTCAGGTAAGTGGGGGCTATAGGTATCATGGTGATCTTTGCTTTGCCCAGAGTTTACATATTCACATTTATATCATGTGGTTTATCTTATATCTTAATTAAATGAAGGCAATTATGAATAATAAGTAAAAAATATTCTAAAGGATTAAACATACCTTGGATTTATGATCAAATTGAACATGCTTGTCTATCTACAGCCTAGTCCACTACTAGTATGACATATTTTCCATGGCCAATGTCTGTAAAGCTGCCTTCACTTCTCAATTCTCCTCCTCTTCAGTACCCCCAGAATTTCTCACCAAGCTATACTTTATAGTGTCTGTGCCAGTATTGTCTGAAATGCCCCTCCCAACCTGATACAGTTCCTACCTGCTCTGTTTTATCTCAAAGGGCTCCATAAGGTTTTCTTTACTTCTTCTAAAAGCCTTGGTACTTGGACATGCATTTAATTGGAAAAATTGTGTATGTAATATAACAGTTTTCATGCTTAATATATAACAGTCTATAAACTGATTGATAAGAGCAATTTATTCCTTATGTGTTCAAAACCCACCTAGTCAGGTTAAGTAGTCTGTTTCATTAGTCTCTCTCTCTCTATCTCCCATAGTTGGTTTAAAAATATGGATCACAACAAATATTTCAGTAAATTCTTATAGAATAACCTTGCAAATAGGTTGAATATTCCCTAGTGCAAAGAAAGTCAATGGCAAGACAACCCAGCACTGGATGGAGGGCTGTTTGCTAAACCGCTGTGAACAGATGGGGCTGGATTTGATTGCAGAAATGCCAACGCTGGTGAAGGTTGTAACACATAACATTGTTGTTCAGAAAGCACTAAACATTGGCTACAACCATCTCTTCGCCATTCATGATAGTTCTTGTCCGCATACTGAGTCAAAGACACAGATCAAGTCATTCCAGTCTGTCTCTAACATGTCCTAGACTGGTTATTCAACTCAGGGTTCCATGAAGACAGATGCAGGATTAGTAAATGAGGAGTAAAGCCACAATGTAATAAATAGCAGACTTGGTGACTATAACATAAGTAGAACCGTAATGAATAATCACATGTACAAACACATTAATATGTAGCCCTTCCTCACTAAGTACAATCAAAACATGTATTGTTAATATGTGTTGCCACCTCATGAAAAGGCCAGTCTAGTATGACTAAAATAACAAATAGACTCTACTATATTTTTAAGTTGAATGCCTCCTGATTTGCATAGTCCAAGATCTCATTTTTCTGTTTAAATCCCATTGCTTTCTCCCTTGACATCCCTGGGGCTATGGAAAATCTTTCTTTCTACACATTTACTGAAAATTCACTTCAGACAAATTTGGACATCATCCATCCCACTGGTACGGACATTTTATTGGTTTCAGTGAACTGTGCAAGAAGCCTGTCCCAAGCTGTGTACAAATGGGAAGAGACTTGTCTTTGCCCTGTAAACCCATACTTCTCTGGTATTTTAGCGAGAACACTGTGTTCTTTGCATGGCTTCTGGTTCTGACCTCATGTCCTTCCAGTGTATAGTGGAGGCAAGAGGAGTTAAATTCTGTTCCGTTTAATCAAGACCATAAGGATTTCTCTATGAAGTGTAAGCTTGAATGTCCAATGTAAACTTGAATACCATGACCCTATCTCTTCGCTGAGCTCTGGCTAAAGCCTGGAAAATCTCTGTGTTATCAATTCTGTGTCTGCCTCTCATTCTCAGCCCAGTGTGCAAAGGGTTGTGTCTTCTTCACTTTATATCTCCAAGGCCTTGCTGAATAAGCACAAAATGTTTGTTAGCGCATTCTTGTTAAGCTGTCACCATATAGCTGAAATATCTAATTAGCCATTTCTGCTCAGTTAGCATTTTGTTGCTTACAAGCTTCATCTCCCTCTTGTGGATCACAATTATCCAAAACGCTTCAAGTATTGATTCAATGCCAACAATGAAATTCGATGTGCTTCTAGCCTATCCCATAGAAAATTTCAAGGATCTAGCGACACGGAAAAATGTGATTTTAAAACTAATTTGGAAACATGATATGACTATAAACTTTTATTCGATCAGCAAATTTATTTATGTACGTAGATGTATGAAGCTATAAGTGTTAATTTAAATCTGTTTTTTTAACTTAGGAAATCATACTTAAATACATATGTTCTATGCAGCTAGAGACTGACCTGTGAGAGCTGTACTTTCAGTTTCAAACATATAAGCTTATTTAGCATGTATCAAAAAATAAGTGAGAACAAATAGCTAGCAACAGATAAAGCTGCCAATATCAAAACACCATCAAATCAGATGCTTGCAACATTCGGTGAAGAGATGGACAAGAGAACAGAGGTACCATCATCAAATCAGGGGCAGAAACCAATTGAAGAAGTGGTCATGAGAAGCTCCTTGATGGAGAGACTGTCAATTAGGAATTTCTACAAATGGTATTAAAAGCTTTGCCCTGTTTGTTACTGGTTCTCTTTATTTACAAAGGAAAACTAGGGCTTATTGAACAGGGGCAGTATGCCTAACTCTTCACAGATATTACTAATTTTGACTTTATCAGAATTGTTTTACAAGAAATAAAGTATGTTTTACCTCATCAGCTGAAGTACTTGCCTAGAAATGATATTTGATTTTGTTGATCACTATACTTTATAAACACATAACAATGTAACTGGCTCAGCACAGGTTGCCAATAAATAATTTTGAATCAATAAATGAATAAAATGTCATTGAAATTTCTTTTACCTATACATTTGTCCCAAATCCCAGTTCCGTTCCCAGTGTCCTTCTATTGTATCCTTATATTGTATCCATTTTGTTTATTTACAACTTGAGCAATTTTTTCCTACTACTGGATTGTTTGGGATGTGTGTGTGTGTGTGTGTGTGTGTGTGTGTGTGTGTGTGTGTGTGTGTGTGTGTGTGTGTATTTAATCCTCTGCATTTGAGGTTTACATATCATCTCTTCTATGGGTTGTCTTGCTACTTCTTTTGGTGCAGAAATTATTCAGTCTGGCAAAAAGTCATTTTTCTACTTTTGTGGTTGTTGCTTGTGGTTCTGATGTTATAGTTTAAAATTTGTCATACAAGTTTTCAGAGTGTGACATATCCAGTGATGTATAGCTTTCCTCAATGTTTTTAATCCAGAACTTTTCAGGTTGGGATTTTAACCTTAAATTCTTTAATCCATTACTGTTTTTTTTTTTTGGTATGAGAAAATAGTCTATTTTCATTCTTCTGTATGTAGATATTTAGGTTTCTTGCCATAATTCATTGATAAGACAGGAAGAAAAGAACTCTCTGGAAGATATTTTGCTGTCAATAAAGTATCTCTGTGACAAAACTTTCATCCATTATCACCTTAAAACTACCATTCTATTCCTTTACATCTCCCATAGTTTAACACTAAAGTATAAGCTGTAATACTTATATATCCATGCAGATAGTTTATATCCAGGAATCCAATGGAGGTAGAACCATGGCTGTAGAGTAAAAATGATTTTGCTGAACAGATTCTATTTCTTCTTGGTAAGAAATTTACCATCACAGAGCAGCTGAAAGATCCGACAGTATCTGTCACTGCAGTTCAGATGGGAAGCTCTGGAGAAGGAGATGGTTTGCAGGGGCAAGATGAGATTATTTGGACATCACAGGAGAAACCTGGATTAACTTCTGTGTTAAGCCCATAAATTACAGAGGTGATAAAGGCTGTTAATGATCTTGGGAATAACACAATCCATAGAAACCCTGTTGCAGAAAAGCAGGAAGATAAACACATGAGGGAAACACATAACCTTAACTGGGAACAATGTAGGAGGACATTTTCTATAATACGAGTTAGAACTGTAGATCCTTCCTGACACTTGGTTGCTCACAGTCCTGTGATAATTGGCACTGTTTTGACCACTGTGGAGGATGATTAGGATAGGGATACATAAACAGTGTATAACAGAGTGGAAGGAGGTGCACCTGAGACAGTGACTATATAGAAAGTTGTCACATGTTGATTCTTATTCTATAGAGATTCATAGCTCACAATAAGGTCATAGGGAGTAAACTTCTAATTAGAAATCTTTTAAGTAAAAAGAACAGTTTCAAAATTGTGTTTTCCTCTATTGGGGAGTAAGCAAGCATTGGCTGAATTAGTATTTGGCATAATACTGGGGACTGGTAGCCTTGAATTAGAAATAATAATTTGAATTATAATATATTAGGAGTTGTCAAATGTAAAATGTATAAATGATGTGTGTGTGTGTGTGTGTGTGTGTGTGTGTGTGTGAGAGAGAGAGAGAGAGAGAGAGAGAGAGAGAGAGAGAGAGAGAGAGAGAGAGAGAGAGAGAGTAATTAAGGATGAATTTAGAGCATCAAGGCCAATGACTGGTATAATACTAAGGCCACTGAGACATGTAAAAGTGCATGGGAACAGGCTTGGATATGAAGATGGATTGATGTTATAATAATGTTAACTAATGATATTTTAGATGCAATTGGACTATGACATATTTTAAGAGAGGATGAGTCTGGAGTCATATGTTGGAAAATAATTGTATTCTAAACAATTACAAAATTGAAGATTAAATAGGATGAGGAAAGTAGCAGAATGACTAAAACTTTTTTTTTTTTTTTTTAGAAATACAGTGAGAAGCAGACAATTGAATACTATATTCTTGGTAACTGTGGAAAACAATGCAAGATTAAGCATAATATAACATCATGAAGGTGCATGTTGGATTTTTAGATTTAAAATTCATATTAGAGAAGTAAAAGGAACATACATACATAAGAAAAGTCAGATAAGCAGAGCTAATATTTAGAGGTGTCTAAGAAGATCTAGAATAAAGTAATTGGAGCATTTCAGTGTGACAAGTTAATGGGTGGGCACATGAAATATCATAAATACATCCCTAATTGGGATGGCAAAGAAAGAAAGGTAATTTTACCCAGTGATAAGTCAGTTGAATAAAGAAGAGGTGAAGCATGAAAGCCGCGGGGGGAAAGGGTAATTTAAAATGCTCCATATAAAACAGATTCTGAGGAATCTGAGAGCCCTGAAGGAGGTCTGCATGTTAGTACAACAGGGAGAGAGATGTATTCATCTATACCAGATAATAGAGGGGAAGGAGAGGATGCAGATGGACATTTTATGTTAAAGAGTTTTTATCCTCATGAAGAATATATCTCTAAGGTCATAGTTTCTATTTGATCCCTAGAAGCAGAAACTTAATGGCTCATGGCTTAAAACCAACTACACTTCCTATGTCTTCAGCACATTATTCAGAGCTAAGGGGATTCATGATTTATTTGGCAGCTCAAAAAGTAGTAAGTAAAATAATCAAAAAAAATAGGCTCTGTATTTCTGCTCTGCCACTCCTTTTTTTTTTCATTGTTTTTTTTTTAGAATTTAATATATCCATGCGATGAAATATGATCACATTTACCCCCATCTTTATTTCTAATACTGTATTCTTTTTTCTCCGTGTTAATGTTTTTGTAGTCACAGATTAGCAGTTTTTATTTCCAGTGTCTTGCCTTCATGCTGCCTTGCAATCAGATTTCAAGGCAAAGAGTTTTTACTTTGTAAAACTTTTCTTTCTTTTTTTTCCCTTTTTTTCTTAAGAATGTACTTTGCAGAATGCTACTCTATAGTCCGGAACATTTTTCTCAAATTATCCTTAAAATTTCTCACAAAGCACACCTTACATTTGAGGACACTAAGATATGAACATCTGACTCAAAGGGAAAATATCTAGATCATTCCGAGGTGCAGAGAGCCCTTATCCTGTGAGTCTTACAGAGGTACATTATCTGAGAGATCAAGGGCTCCACTCTGTTTATAAGTAAACCAGGGTACCACTGCCCTGAAGACTGGGACTCTGACCACTTTCTAGTAGAAGGCAAAACCAGCCACCACTGGATTTCCCTTTGGATTATTCATTATGGACACTATTGTTTATTCATAAACACAGCTTCTCCTTACAATTTTGACCTCACTACAATTTGACTTGACTTAGTTTGTTTTTGTTTTCTGGGTTTTTTTTTTTTTTTTTTTTTTTTTTTTTTTTTTGGAAAACATTTAGATCTTTTCCCTTCAAGCCCCCTACTGTTCTGAAATTCAAGTGAGTCTTTTATACGAAACATGTAATTTTATCTTTTAAAATTCACTAAATTATTCTTTGGTAAGAGTACTCCACTCATACTCAGGGTAATCGTTGAGAGGTGAGCTCTTGCTATTGTTATTTTGTTAATAATTTTGTTGTTTATTCTATTCTATGCTACTACTTTTTAAAAAGCTCTTTTGTAATTCTCTGATTTCATTGTGATAAACTCATATATTTCCATTTATCTATTTTGTATCTACCAGGTTTATTCATAATTGGTATGACAGTTACATTAAACATTTTTTATAACAATATGTTCAAAATTGCACTGTCTTAGTCCACCTGAATACTTTGTTATTTATTTAAAAAAAATTAACTTTCAGCATTGTGTGAGCATTAACAATTCGTGCGATTATAGTTAACCTTAATACTTTGCACTGTTCTAGTAGAGTTAAAAATGACTGATATATAAAACACTGAAGAATCGTATCATTTTCTATTTGTTTGTACTGAGACTGACAACATTTTAATGTTTCGTGCTGTTCTTTAATGGCTTCCCATTATGACTCAAATAACTCTGGTTAGCACCTATATTTAGAGTAGGCTTAGTTTTCTATAGAAAATTTCTTGTGTTCTTCATTTTAAAAGTCTAGTTTAGGAAGTATAGTGTTTGAGGAGTTGTTTGGATTTACTGGTGTAAAAATAAAATTATTTAGGATCTGTTTGATTTGTGGTTTGATATTTATTAGGCGAGTATAGGACATCCTTTGTGCTAGCGCTGTACCTCAATGCTAACAGATGCTTCTCTGAGGATAGACATTTTTCGTGTATTTTAATTTTTAATTAAATTCTCTCTCTTCTAGCAGCGATTACTTGCCTAAAGTTCTTTGTCTAGGGCTGGAACTCCATCAAATTTCCCTGCTTCCACAAAGATGGTGTGATTGTTCCCGTATTATTTCTGCAGTACTTTCTGGGAAAGACAGATGATTTCACAGCAGTCTTTCTGGTATTGAGGCTCTTACAGTCCCTTGATCCCATCTTCACTGATATTTCCAGAGTCATTGATGCAGGAGTTGTGAGGTGGATGTGTGTTTCCGTTGGTTTCTGGCTCCCCACGATCCACTGATCTCTGCATTGTGAAGTTGGCTGGGTTTTTAGTACCAGGCATGATATCTCCCTTTTCCTCCTATTGAGAAGAACTTATGTCCAATTAGAGAGAAGTTGATGACCACTAGCATGTGAGTGTCACTTATTGCACTTTTACGAAAAGCTGGTCATGTTATTCATTGTTGTGATTCATAGATGTTGAGGCTGGGTATGGTTGGTGATTGTTTTCTTCCCTTGACAGCTTCCATGGTATTTTATGGTACCATGGAAGCTAGACTGCAGCAAGGAAATGTTCAGGATATATACATCTGGAGTCATACAAGTTGTGTGTCCTAACTACATAGTGCCTTTAGTAATATGACCATACCCTGCCCCCTGAGAGGCAACCACTGGCTACATCAGTGACCTATATTGTATTGGGGATCACTTGGACCAACCTGACTGTATTAGTCAGGGTTCTCTAGAAGTGTGTGTGTGTGTGTGTGTGTGTGTGTGTGTGTGTGTGTGTGTGTGCATGTGGTATGTAGGAGGTGGTTAGGATTTACTAGAATGGCTTACAAATATTTCAGTCCAGCAAAGCCAACAATGGCTGTCTACTAATGAGAAGTCTAAACCTCTAGTCATTGTCCAGTCCATGAGGCTTCCTTTCTCAGCTGGTCTTCAGTATATGCCAGAATTCCAAAGAAGCAGTTCTAATGTTGCTGAAGTCATGTACTTGCTATTGAAAGTGAAGACAAACAGGTAAAGAGAGAGAGCTTCATTCATCTGTGCTCTTTAGATAAGCTGCTAGCAGAACGTGTTGGCTAGATTAAAGGTGGATTTTTCTACCTTAAAAGATCTGAATTAAAGGTGTGTTTTCTCCCCCCTAAAAGATCTGGATTACATGAGGGTCTTCCCACTTCAAAAGATTTAGCTAAGGAAAAAAAAATCCCTCATGAGTATACCCAGCTGCTTGGTTGTTAGTTGATTCCAGATGTAGTCAAGTTGACAAGCAAAAATAGCCATCTGACCAACCATTTCAAAGGAGCGGTCTCATGCTTGGTACGGCATGTTCTGTTAGTCTATGGTTCTTGTGGGGAGCATTGTCAGCCCAAGTGGCAGAACTTCCCTTGTGTATGTGGCTTGTATATAATTTAAGTAACTATAAAATCCTTGAGAATTTAGCAGACAACCTTGGTGCTATTTGCCCCTTCTTTCCTTCTCTTGCATGGATCTCCCTCCACCATTTACAGTAAGTCAGCCTCATTTTCTTTATCATGAACCTATCAAGGAAATGGGAGCTGACAATAAGCTGGTATAGCTATTTAAATATTTGACAAAGTAGACTTCTGAAATAATTTTTAAAATGAAGACGGCTATTTCATATAAACAAAAGTAATTAATCAAGGAGATACATTGATAGCAATTATAAAAAAATTTCAGCAAATGAAACAATTATGCATTTTATAAAGAAACATTTATATTTATTTTATAGGTGTTTATTTATATAAAAAAACTCTAAAAAATTATGAAAGCCACACAGGTTTTCCAAACTAAAGTTCAACAAGGAAAGCTAAGATCTACAGTGAACCGTGAGTCTGTTGAATTAAATAGATATCTTTGTAACTTGGTGTCCAACAGATACATAATATGTGTCCTCTTCAGAAGCCAAAAGAACCTTCTCTAAAATTCATCACAATGTAGGCCATGAGGCAGGTCTTAACAAACATAAATAAATAATGTGATTGTTCATATCTTTTTAGAGTGTACTAGGACAAAACTAAAAATTAATAAAAAGTTAAACCACACAAAATGAATGAGTATTTGGAGACTTAAGAATGTATTTAGGAATTAATAAGGCCATTGAAGAAATAAGAGAGGAAATTAAATCATTTTTAGAATTGAATTGATGTATAGCACAGCTTGTTAGAGCCCTTGGGATATGGCTAAGGCAGTTCTAAGGGGAAAGTTTATAGCTCTCTATGCTTACATTAAAAACTTAAAGATATCAATTAAATGATCTAATACCATGCCTCAAGGTACTAGGAAAATAAGAACAGGCTAAATGTAAATGCAATGATTTCAAGAAACAATAAAGAGTTGGGGATAAAGTAAAGAAATAGAAACTAAATAAGAAACACATAGGCTCAATAGAAGAGTTTATTTTTAGAAAAAACTAAACAGGAAATTGCCACGTCAAACTCCACAAAGGAAAGAAAAAATACAAGTTCATAAAATAGAGAAGAAAGGGTAGACGTTGCAGGAAAGTTTTAAAGAATCATTGTAATCTTAGATTTAAACATATTAGAAACCTAGAATCAAAGTATTAATTTCTAAATATATGCCCAACCTAAATAAAATCAAGATGATATAAATAATATGTATAAACACATACCACACAATGAGTCCAAAACACTTATTCAAACTATCTCCAGAGAGGAAAAGCCCAGGATTGCATGGATCCATTCGATGGTCTTTAGCAAATTTTAAAGACAGTATTCCTCAAGCAATTCCACAAAAAGTAGATTGTATTTTGATGTAACTTTTCATGGTCTTAGATGGAAAAATAGGCAGTTTTATTCATTTCTGGCTCTCTGAATATAGAAGCCAATAACATGAGTAGGCCTAGAGAAATTTTAACTTTAAGTCAGCTAAGAGAGTACTAGGGAATTAATAGAAACATAATAGCTCATTAGTTATTACTCTTATTCCAGTCATCCCTAGAAAATTAGGGAAAATACTCTCAGCTGACAGAAAGTACTACTCTTATTCTGACTAGAAAGTGGATTAAAATTATCTAGCTAATAGAAAATAATGCATTTATTCTGAATATATATGTGGGCATACCATTCACATATCCAAGGGCAGACCTCTTTTGATTTTTTTCCTTTATTTTTGAGAATTTCAAAGAACAATACTTCAACTTCATATGCAATAACAGAAAACCAAGGATTACCAAAACAATCCTGCTTAATAAAAGAACTTCAGGAGGAATCACAATTCCTGACTTCAAGCTTTATTATAGAGCTACAGTAATAAAAACAGCCTGGTACTGGCATAAAAAAAGACTTGTGGATCAATTCAATCAAATCAAAGACCCCAACATTAACCCACACACTTATGAACACCTGATTTTTTATAAAGAGGCCAAAAATATTCAATGGAAAAAACATAGTATCTTTAACAAATGGTGTTGGCATAACTGGATGGTAGTATGTAGAAGAATGCAAATAGATACAAACCTATCACCCTGGAAAAAACTCAAATCCAAGTGGATCAAAGATATCTACATAAACTCAGCTACATTGAACTTGATAGAAAAGAAAGTGTGAAATACCCTCCAATGCATTGGCACAGGTGACCATTTCCTAAGTATAACACCATTAGCACAGACACTAAGAACAACAATCAATAAGTGGGACCTCCTGAAACTTAAGAGCTTCTGTAAGGCAAGGGACATAGTCATTAAGACAAAATGACAACCTACAAAATGGGAAAAGATCTTCTCCAACCCTACATCTGACAGAGGACAGATCTCAAAAATATATAGAGAACTCAAGAAACTAGAGACCTAAAACCTAAATAACCCAATTAAAAAATGGAGTTCAGAACTAAAAGGGGAGTTCTCAGCATAAGAATTACAAGTGGCTGAAAGGCACTTTAGTAATTGTTCAATATCTTTATCCATCAGAGAAATGCAAATCAAAACAACTTTGAGATACCACTTTACACCAGTCAGAATGGCTAAGATAAAAAACACACACAACAGCCTATGCTGGAGAGGATGTAGAGCAAGGGGAACACGCCTCCATTGTTGGTGGGAATGTAAACTTGTACAGTCACTCTGGAATGTAGTATGGCTGTTCCTCAGAAAACTGGCAATCAATCTCCCCAACGATCCAGCAATACCATTATTGGTCATATACACAAAGGATGCACATTTGTACCCCAAAGGCATTAGCTTAACTATGTTCATAGCAGCATTGTTCATAATACCAAGAACCTGAAAACAACCTAAATGCCCCTCAACTGAAGAATAGATTAACAAACTGTGGTATATCTACACAATGGACTACTACTCAGCAGAAAAAAAGAAACAAATCCTAAAATTTTCAGATGAATGAATGGATTTGGAGAATAATGTCCTGAGTAAGGTATCACAACCCCAGAAAAATAGACATTAGATGTACTCACTCATAAGTAGACTTTAGACAAAAAGCAAAGATTACCCAAGTTGCAAATCACAACCCCTGAACATCTTGGAATCAAAAGAAACTTAAGAGAGACATCCAGAGGTTCCCTTAGGAAGAGAAAATACAGATCTCTCCTTAGCAAGTTGGGATCCTAATGGGTTGCAATCAAGAAGAGGTGGGAACAAATCATAAGAGAAGGAGATTGTTGAGTATTAAGAGCAACAAAGAGGGATGGGAAAAAAAGATAGATATCTTGATAGAGGAAACCAAGGAGTGGTTGGAAAGAGACCGGGTGCTAGGGGAACCTCTAAGAACTCACACAATGTCCCTGGCTAGGTCTCCAACCAATAGTGGTGGGGGTGCCTAAATAGGACTTCCCCCATAATCAAATGAATAACCACCCTAAATGTCCTCACAGAATCTACATCCAACAATGGAAGTGGAGGTAGATTCTGAGAAAGGGGGAGGAGAGTCTGTATAAGCAAGGGCATAGGGATTATGAAGAAAATTACCACAGATATGGCTGCCTGGAACTCTGGTGAGCTCACTGAATTAAGAACAACTAAAGGGGAACCATCCGGAAAAGAAGCTAGGTCCTCTAAGTGTAGGCAATTGTCCATTAGCATTGGAGGTATGTGGAGCCTCGAGGGAGGGGTGGGATCAGACTGTGTTCTTGTGTGTGGGGTGGCACCTTGGAGTCTGTTCCCTGCAGAAGACTACCTAATCCAGTCTTGATATTGGGATAAGAAATTGGACTTTCCAAGAGTTAATGCGCCAAGCTGAGCTGACCTACTTTGGGACTTATTGACATTTTGGGGGAGAGGATCAGGGGAAGGGGTTGGGAGAAGCTGAAGGCTGACTGGGAGGGATTGGGAGGATGGAAGGGAGGGGGAGCAGGGAGATACATGGAAAAAAAGAGTTTTTAATAAATAAAAAAGGTTAAAAATGATGTATAATGTAAAATACTATCATTTTTTTTTCCCCGTTCACCTCTCTTACAACTCCCTCCATATACTGTGCCCTCTCCTGATCTCATGCCTTTTTTTTTTTTTAAATAACCCACTACATCTGTTTAGTGTTGCCTCTATATGTGTGTATAGTATGAGACCTTCTGCTGGATCATGGGGAGCCTACCAGGAATCAGGAAGGTTACGGATGTAAATAATGTACTCCACCTTTGTCTTAATTTTTGTGGGTCTTATACAATTAATCATGGCTAGTGTAAGTTCAAGTGTGCACTAGCCATATCATGTCTAGATGGCAACATTTCACAATATCCTCTGGTTCATACATTCTTTTTCATCTCCTCTTCCATGATGTTACATGAACTTGGCACTGGCAGAGTTAAATTAGATATCTCATTTAGGACTGATCACTCTTGTTCTTAATATGTTGACCATTTATGTATATCTCTACAGGTAGATGTCCATTACACAAAGAAATTTCTTTGATCAGGATATAGAATAGTCTAGGTGTATGAGCATAAACATAAATATTTGACAACATGAACATTTAGTAAAATAATAATATCAGGTACTAACCTAAGGCCTATGACTTCCCCAGCAACGGGAATTTGACAAGGATTATAATACTAGGCATGAAGTTCCTTTTCATAAAAGAGGTCAAATCTAATCAGAAAGTGATTGTCTCATAGCAATTATTTGCATCTAGTGCACAGCTAGGCGTATCTTTACTTGCAGATGGGTATTAAGAACGCAGGCTCCAGTGCTGGGCAAATTTGTTATGTCTTTGCTCTTCTAGAAACCTGCATAGAACCTTCTAGCATTAAAAATATCCAGAAAAGAGAATGTTTTCTTGTTTGTTTGAAATTGACCTCATTATGTCCTGTAGTCCAAGTCGGTTGTGTTCACAGAAATGAGGTCTTCCATGTAGAGAAATCTAGTTATCAGAGTTACTGTCTTGGATTATTTTTGGGCCTGTGACTGCTACCTATAACATAAGAGAAATAAAATATTTTAATTGGTGGGCAACCAAGTGGTAAGAACCAACGCTGAGTTCCTAATAAACACTGTTGGTTAATGGCCGTGTTCACGGTCATTAGATCTGGGGAGATTCATACCCACATTTCCATTAAATGCCTAAATGACCCAGAGTTTGATCCACAGAGCAAGTGCATTGACGTGACTATCTAACAAGTGGAACAAGCTTGGAATGAACACTTAACTGTGGTTTGAAGATGAGTCATGAGGCTGGAATTGCACACTTGTACGTGATTTTCTTATCCACTTTTTATCTGATGTAGAAAGTATAATGATGCTTTTAATCACTCTATGGTTTTCAGGCTAGTGATTTTCACATAGTGCAAGCTGGCTTTTAAAGAAGTGATTTTGAACTTTGGAGGGAAAAAAGTAGGAAATTCCAATAAACTTGGTTCCAAAGGTTTAAAAAGAGTTAAGGGGCTGTAGCTACAAAATGTGCTATCCAGGCTAAGACTAGAAAAGTTGGATAACACAATGTGAACTTAGGAAAGATAAAAAATCATTTAGTTTAAACTTCAGGTTCACATGTTTGTGTAATATAACCACTGTTCATATTTATTTACTTAATATTCACTATACTAACACACTTAGACTGCAGCTTTTTAGATTTTGATAAGTGTCAGGCAGCATTTTCTCCTTCTAAACAGTACCAGATACCAGATCTGTATTTTAATGACGGGGTAGGGGGAGCGGCTCATTCTCTTGGGAATTCTATTTATAAATAGACAAAAATCAGATGGACCCTAAGCCAGAGAATGACCACATCTCGTTCCCATAAACACACATTCTAATCACCTTTAGACAGCATTCTTTTGACCTTTGTTTGGTTTTCTGCATAGCAAAGTGCATGAGCTAATTATATTCCTGCCAATTAGACTTGATAAGAAGGGCTTTTGGGTTTGTTGATTTTCGCCAAAAAATGTTGACATTGATGAATCTCACCACCACTAAGCTCCAAAAAGCTATAACCATTGACAACTCTGGTGCATGAGGAGGTACTGCCTTGGATTGTTAGTGGGTTGGCATACCTCAACCTAAAAAAGGCAATATACACCTGAACCTAATAAAGGCAATATATATCAAGCCAACAGCCTACATCTTGTAATGAGGGGAAAAACTTGGTTTCCACTAAAATCAGGAACAAAATAAGAACATGTATTCTCTCCTCTCCTGTTCCATATGGTCCTTAATATCTTAGCTACAACAGTAAGACAAGAGGAGATAGACAGAATACAAATAAAACAGAAAGAAGTCTAAGCATCCCTGTTTGCAGATGATATAATTCTAAGTAGAAAAAAATCCTAAGGACTGTACTAGAAAACTGGTACAGCTAACAAAACACTCTACAAAGGAACAGGATTCAAAACTCTGAACAACAAACTATGAGAAAGAAATCAGAGAGAGAGAGAGAGAGAGAGAGAGAGAGAGAGAGAGAGAGAGAGAGAGAGAGAGAGAGAGAGAGAGAGAGAGAGAGAGGGAGGGAGGGAGGGAGGGAGGGAGGGAGGGAGGGAGGGAGGGAGGGAGGGAGGGAGGGAGAGAGCTTGGCATTTTCTATTGCTTTCTCCAGGTAAAATTAATAAATATGAATGTTCTACTAGTCACCATATATTTTACCTGGAAGACCCTGAATATGTCTCCTTTCTAGCCAAGGCTGCACGTTAAAAACAGATGAAAAGAAAAAAAAAGAAAGTATTCCTTGGTGGATGGCAGAAAATATTGTAATTTACAAAGACTCAGACTAACACAAGGCTGTTAATGCTGTTGTTTCCATATTTAATTTGTCAACATTATCTTCCAAAACAGGTCATATTATACTGTTAAACCAATTCAACGGTGTAGTACCTATAACAAGTCACACACACACACACACACACACACACACACACACACACACACACACCACATGCACACCATATACACTACAATACACACATACACACTCTACAACACACACTATACACAACACACACACATCACACACACACCACACACACATACACACACACACATGCATGCACACATACACACAAGAAGGATTTGCAGGAAGAAGCAGCAGTGTATGATACTAAGTGTAAGAGAGAGATTAAAGAGGTGTGGTTGTAATAATTAAAATATACTTTACACATGAAAGAGTTTATCAAAGAAGAAATTCAATAAAAATATTAAAAAATATCACTGAAAAAGCGCCTAAACTTGTAGAGCAGAACTGGAGAGCTGGAGAGCTGGAGAGCTGGCCCTACCCTTTACAGGCTGTAACACTCTAGGGAGCAGGCCTGCACTTCACCTGGGCAGCATAGTAGCACTGGCCCTGATGGCATGGACAAAGGAGAGATAGCCCTGCCCCTTACCACCTGTGGCAGATGGGGGAGCTGGCCCATCCCCTACTTTAAAACTATGATTCATTTAGTAGTCTGCAGCCAGGCTTTGCACTTCAGTGTCTTGGAGCAAAAACAATACATCTGTGCAAGAAACCACTGTTGTAAAGAAATGTAAGTTATATGGGCTCAAAATCCTAATTTTTGTGTGTGTCAGTTAAGACCTAGTTCCTGTTATTGATTAATGCCCTATCTCTTGACAGCTGAGTAATTCTGAGCCCCTGATATGATTGTACATCTTAAGAAGAATGTCCATTTGATGACAAGGTCACTAGACCCTTTATACATTAGTAGAAGTCATGAATTGTCCCATGTAGGGTGCATCTAGGTTCTAATTAGGGGATTGCTTTCCTTAACATGGTCCTAAGCCATCACAACAACAGAGGCACAGAGAGGCAGTGGTTAGTTGACCTTATATAACATCAAGAGAACTATTTTAAGTGAAGAAGATAAGGCTGGATAATCCATGATCAACTTTCCTACTACATATGGCCCAGAAATTGTCAGACTCAGTGCACAGCTAAAGACTGGGTATAGCGGTACATAAGTGTGAGGTGGAGGCGGGAGGATTAGGAATTTTAGGTTAAGATGTATACCTGAACACATTGCCATTATATGGCACTGATTGTGTCTTCAACTAGTTAGAATATATATGTCTAGAGCAGTGTTGTCCAGAATAATTTTCTACAATAACAGAAAATGTTCATTTTTTAATAAAATAAACACACAGCATGCATGTCTATATAAACATTAGAAATGTGACCAATGTGACTAAGAAACAAAAAGTTATTTTAAATAATTTTTAATTTTTTATAAATAAAAAATACCTTTATAAATTATATAACATTTATAAATTATCCAAAAAATAAATTATAAATTACATTTTTAATGAAAATTTGAATTTTAAATGTCCCTCAAAGTTAATTATTCACTCTTAACTAGTGGCTTCCACTTGAGAGCACAGCCCAGCACAGAACTTTTGTTCCCAGAAGAGCAAAGGTTTTATCAGGGGCCACAATAAAAATTCTGTTAACCAAATTACAAATACTGACTGACCAGCTTTCCCTCCCAACTTGAATAATTTTGGATTTTACCATTCTGCTAGGTATTAAGCAAGAAAAAAAGATATTGAATCCTGTTATCCTGTTTTTTTGTTTGTTTGTTTGTTTTGTTTTGTTTTGTTTTGTTTTGTTTTTTTAAAGAGGAAGTCAATTTTGTTGTTGCCTAACTTGAGCAGGGATTCCCCAGGGTCCAAACAGATGTATTAGGTCATTAGTTTTAACGGTGGGAAACGGAACATTTTGTCAATGGTAGAGTAACAATTTTAAGTAGCAGGGTTTTCAGAAGAATAAAGCCAGAGGTTATGTAAGGGCTGGCTGAGAGGAAGTGGGATTGGGACCCTCGCAGAGGAGAGAGAGGAGGATCTGAGTTCACTACCCAGATCAGAAGTCTGCAGTTCCCCAGACTTCCTTTGCGTTCGTCTCCAGGTATCTAAGCCCCTGAAGACACCAAGTCCCAACCAAGCTTTCAGAGGAACCAGTAAGTGGTAAACTTCAAGTGATTCCTAATGGAGTCCTAGAAATGTTGTATCATTTGATACAAATATTTCTTACACAGGTGCGCTCACTTTATAAAAGTTTATTGATATATATGTCTAGGGTATTTAATTTTTACTGCATGTGTATTATATTTTAATGAAAACCATTAAAAATCACAATTCACATAAACTTGTCACCACTATAAGTAGCAATCTGTAAGCCTATGTCATTATTTATTTTGAGTTCTCAAGCTCACATAAAACATTCACTAAGGTACACTGCATGCTGGCCCATAAAACACACGGAATTGAAAAGAATATAAATCATAGCAAATGGAGTCTCTAACTACCACGGAACTGAGGAAAGATGGAAAAGATGTTTAAGTAACCCCTAAATACTTGAGGATTAAGCAATATACATATAACACATGTGCCAGCCATCTTAAGAGAGAATAAAAACTACTCTGAACTAAAAGAAAATTGAAGTAACACTTGTCATCATGGATGTGATACACTAAAGACAATCATTAGAAGAAAATTACCAGCACGGAAATTAACAGATCGGAGAAAGATAAGGATCTAAAAATCAGATGTCTAAGTTGTCACTAAAAAAAAAACTAGGCAAAGATCAAATTAAATTTGATGTGATGGGAACACATCACATCAAATAGTTAAAATTCGAGTGAGAATCAATAAAATACAGAATAGGAAATCAATAGAGAAAATAAACCAAACCAAAGATGTTTTTTTCAAAAGGTCAATAAAATTGATAAGGTCCTAGCCAAGCCAGCTTAGATACAAAGCATAAACTGCTATATCAGACACAAAAGGGGATAATAGTTATTGATCACATAGACATTAGAAGAAAATGAAAGAATATTACAAATGACTCTATGACAGGAATTTAATTATCTAGATGAAATCCATTTTTTGAAATTTAAAAAAAATAGAGAAAACTTAGATATGAAGAAATAGATCATTTGTATAGGCCAACTCTTATTAAAATAAATTAAATCAATAGTTAATAAGCTCTTGTGAGGAAAAACTAAACCTGAAAGGATTGCTAGTGAGTTCTAGAAAATAATTAAAGAAGAAATTACATCAATCTTTATTATCTCTCTAGCAGAAAAAGAAGTAGAAGGAAGACTGCTTTCTGACCTATTCTATCATCAGTCTGACACTAAAATCATGCCAAGAAACTAAAAGAAAGCAAACCACAGTAGAAATATATTTCATGATGACACATGCATGCTACAAAGTTTAAAATTCACTAGACTACACACTATGACCAAGCGACATTGATTATAGGTTCACATGGCTAATTCAACATTAAGAAAATTAATGTCATCTATTGTAACAAGAGGCTAAAGGAAAAGTTGTATGGTCATGGTAATAGATGCAGAAAGTACATTTACCAAAATCTGAGAGCCATTTGTGGATTTTAAAGAGCAAAGCAACATTTAAAGCCTCTTAGAAAACTGGAAACAGAGAACTTCATAATAAATACTGTTTGTTAAAAAATACTACATCATACAGAAAATGGATGCTTTTCTTCTAGTATCAGGAAGGGTCCAAAGAATCTGGTCTTGCCTTTCCTATTGGACACTATATTTTGGACACAGTAGTCAAAGTAATAAGAAGAGAAACATACGTTATATAGAAAGGGGGAAAGACAGAAAGCTGTCTTTGTTTGTATATAACATGATGGCTTAATTGCAGGTCATTAAAAAATATTCCTAGAATCATTAACTGATCATAGGCTAATATACAAAAAATAAATCACTACTTTTTATATACTAGCAACAAACAACTGAAATTAAAATTTTTAAAATTACATAGACTAAGTCTAACAAGTACAGGATAGATGTAAGAAAAACTATGACTCCTGATTTAAAACGAAAACGAAAAAGGGAATCCAAATGAATAAAGACACCTTCTACACATGTAACATAGTATTCAATATTATCAAAATGTCAGTATTTGTGTTTCCAACTGATTTATAAATTTGAAAAAAACCTCTCAATCAAAACCCTAGCATGTTACGTTGTGATCATTATCCATTTTGTCTTTGAAGGATTTAAGGTGCCTTCATTACCTGATCTGAGTCACTTTTGTACAGTAATATAAAGAGTACAGTATTGGAAAACAAAGATGAATTTGTAATGGAACTGAACAGAGAACAGGAAGAGACACATGCAAGCCAACTGATCATTGATCAGAAGCAAAGGCAGTGGAGGAAGGCTGCTTCAGGAGCCGGAGGGAAAAATGATGACCTCCACAGAATGTAACTCAGGATGCATCGGAGAGTTAATAGTTTAGATCTATAAAACTCCTGAGTCCAGCCAAACGAGACAGCAGAAAATCCAGGTGACCTTGGTGACCTTGGCTTCGCATTGGCTTTTTAGAGACATCACCAAAGGTATGGTCCATGAAAGAAAAAAGAAAATCTGCCAACCGCACTCGAGGAAAACTCAAGCCTTTGGCAATGAAAAGGAGGCCTTGTAAGAGAATGGGCGAACAAGCCACAGAATGGGAGAAATTCCTTACAAAAGACAAGTCAGTTAAAGGTTAGCTTTCAATTTAGATGGCACTCTTAAAATTTAACAATGAGAAAACATACCACCTAATTAAAACCAGGGCCAAAGATTTAGCTGAACCACAGAAGATAAAAAAAAGTGTGCAGTAAGCATAGAAACCATGTTCAGCATCCAGTAGCACTCCTGATTTAATATTCTGAATCCCCAAGTTGCCAAAGAGATACCATCTAAGCATTGACATAAAGTTGCACAGAAAATTCTATCCTTCCATCCTTAACCTCATGTGACAGGTTGTCCTTAAAATGTAGATTTATTATCTGTTTGTCTATCTATCTATCTATCTATCTATCTATCTATCTGTCTTTCTGTCTGTCTGTCTGTCTGTCTATCATCTATCTATCTAAACTTAATTGTAGGCTATGTGCATATGAACGTGATGATTTGAATGAAAATAGACAACAGCTTATATATACTTGAATACTTAGTCACTATTGGTGGAACTATTCAGGAATTATTAGGAGGTGTGGCCTTTCTGGAGAAGGTGTGTCACTGGGGTTAGGCTTTCAGCTCTCAAAAGCCCATTCCAGGCCCAGTTCTCTCTCTCTCTCTCTCTCTCTCTCTCTCTCTCTCTCTCTCTCTCTCTCTCGGCCTCCTGCTTATGAATCAGATAGACGCTCTCATCTACTGTTACAGCACCATGCCTGCCTGATGCCCTGCTCCACACCATAGTGGTCATGGGAAAACTCTCTAAAGCTATAAACAAGCCCCCAAGTAAATCCTTTCTTATATATGTTGCCTTGGTCCTGGGAATTTTACCACAGCAATAGAACTGTTCACTAAGACAATGAGCAATAAATGAATTTATGTGTATGCTTAGGCTCCATCTTCAGCAGTAACTCTCATAAATGGGCAAATATTCCAAAAACAATACAATAAATAAATAAAACAAAATACAAGGTCTCAAACATTTCCTTTCCCAATTGTAGATCACTAGTGAGCTGTGAGATATAAGGTAAACAACGAACTTCTATAAACCTTTCAGTATGGCTAAAATCTAAAATACCAACAGCCTAATTAATTTTGGTAGGGTTACATGGCAACAGAAACTCCATTTATTGGTGATGAGAATGCAAAATAGTACAGCCAATTTGGGAGACATTTTTGGTACTTTTTGCAAAATTAATAAGTCTTTACTGTATGTCCTAACATTTATTCTTCTCATTTTAATCTAAATGGACTGAAAAGCAAGTACATTAACAATTAATGCCACTTTACTTATGATCTTTAAAACTTAGAAGCAAAGAAATGTCCTTTAATAGACAATGGCTAACTGTGGTATATCTATGAAACCCAGCATGTAGTACTCATCCATAAAAACAAAGGACATATCAAGGCACAAAATCATATGGAAGAAACACATGTTTTTAAATGAAATAAGCCTCCCTAAAAAAGATAGTTGTTGTATAACAACAACTGTATGACTTTTTGGACAAAGCAAAATCATGGAGCTAGTAAATGGAAGGAAATAAAAACAAACACATAATAAAACATGCCATGTATTATCAGGAGTCAAAGATGCAAGGGAAGGGGGGGGGCGAATGGGTAGAACAAAAAAGGTTTCTAGGGCTGAGAAATTTCTAGACTGTAGTGTGTAGGATATTCCACATATACTCTAAAAGCCTGTAGAACGTCTAACACAGAAAGTCAATTCTGAACTGTAGACTCTTATTAATAATATATAATTGGTCTAACAGATGTACAATTAAGACAAAATCAGAATGATAGAGATACTAAAGGGAAGGAAGAAGTCATTATAATTTATACTCAGTTTTCCTATAAGCATTATGCTGGTCTCTTTTCTATTGGTATGGTCTAACACAATGACCAAGACCACTTTATAAATGAAAGCATTCCATTTGCCTTACGGTTTCAGAGGGTTGGAGTCCATGTTAGTGGAGCAAAAGCATTGTAACCAAAACAGCTGAGAGCTCACATCTTCATCCATATTCACTAAAGGGAATACACAGGGAATCAATTGAGTCTTTGGAAACATTTAAACCAGCACTCAGTGACACACTTTCTATCACAAGGCCATACCAACTAATTGTTCCTAAACAGTTCCACCACCTCATCTAAACCACCACTAACACTCCAACCAGCCTTTCAACTTAAGCAATAAGCATTCTCCAGTGAAGGAGCATAAAGGATAATGGCCAATAATATTAAATATTTGCATAGGCAAATTGAAACCACAATGAAGTATCACTATCAGAATCTCAGAGTTCCCAGAAGTTTTAAAGCCTTGAATAACAGAGTCCTTCCAAGGAATTTTGAAAAAAATGAGTTTTCTCTCTTTCTTTGTGAGAGTGCAAAATGGTGCAGCTACTCTGAAAATTAGTTTGTTTCTGATAAAGCTCAAAATATACTTACCATCTGTATATATGCTATATATCTACCAATTCTGCTCCTGAACCATTTGTCCTTGGGAAATGAAAACACATACCCAGACAAAAACTGGGCAAAAATGTTTATATTACCTTCATTCCTGATTGCTTTAAACTATATGTGCTACAAATGTTTAAATGATAAATAGATTTAAAAGTTAAAGTTTATTTATATGTAGGTTAGTACCTAATAACAAACAGCAGTACAACATAAAGGAAGTTTCCAAGAGCCTCACATAGTGTGAAAGTCAGGAAACAAGGGCTTAAGAAAAGAAATTTCTTTCTTTCTTTTTTTTTTTTTTTTTTTTGGCAAATCCAGTAAGTAAGAGGAACAAAATATTTGGGCATTTCTTCAAAGAAGGCATACAAATGGCCAATAGGGACATAAAACATGCGCAGCATCATCATTGACCATTAGGTGAATAGAAATGAAACCCATGATAAAATGTGATCTTTCAAACTTTCCTAGGGTAGCTATGGGAAAGGGAAGAATGGTAACAACCAATCGAAGAATATCAGGAACCCACTTTGCTTGTGGAATATAAAGTGACTCAGCACTTTGAAATTTTTGTCAGTTGCCCAAGAAACCAAACACAACACAAAGAATATAGGACATTTGCTCACAACAAAATTGGTGTGAGAATGTTTAGAGAAGCCCAATTTAGCCCCCAAAGTACATGAAGCAAGAATCCTCACCAACTGATATATGCATAAAGCAAAATGTGTTTCTATGCAATGGGATGCCATACAGCTATTAAAGGGATGGCATACTGATTCAAACTACAACATGGATGGAGCCTGAAAGCACTGTGCAAACTGAAAGAGACACAAAAGACTGTCACTCTGTGGTCTATTATATGAAATGCTTAGTGCAACCAAATCCACAGGGATAGAGATTAGTGGGTGGGTTCTGGGCAATAGGGAAGAGATAATAGGGGATGAGTGTAGATAGTCACAGTGTTTTGTGAATCAACAGAAGGAATCGCTCTAGAGGTATGTATCTGTGACGCCTGCACAGTCTAGTGAATGTGCTAAGTCTTAGCGACCAACACACATTTTTCTCTTTATGATTTTCTTTCATTGAGTCTCTCTCTGCAGTTCCAGCTACCCTGGAATCCCCTAAGTAGTCTCATCTCTACCTCAAAGGAATCCTCCTGCCTCAGTCTCCAAGGTGTTAGTATTACAGATGTGAGTCCATACCCGCACGAAGTGAATTTTATTTGGAGGTTTTACAAGGCAATACACTGTGTGATAGCATTTATATGTTTTAGAAAAGAAAAAATAATCGTATTTGTCATCAATTCATTGTTAATTATTTTAACTATAAATTGCTTGTAAAATAAGTTATTAAATTCAGAAATTAAGTCTCAGAGGCAGAGAGTTACTGCAGACGGGTAATGAAAGGGGGCAAAAGAGGCTCTATAGTGACAAGTTCTATGTTATTGGTGGTGGTGACTATATAAGGGTAAGAAAGCCAGTCTCAGATAGAAATGACATCTGTGTGGACACCGATGCCCGATTCTATAGACATATAAAGTCACATATAAGTACACACCGTGCAAAGAACTAAACTATTGAGGGAAAGAGAGGGAGTGGGAAGCTCTTACCGGTTCAGATCTCTCATTTGGGGCTAGGACTTTAAAATCTATGGAAGCAGATTTTATATGTACATATACTTGAAATTTTTGTAGATATGAAATAGGCAAAAATACATTTTTTTCTATTTGAACACACATATATATGGGCAGGCGTCGAAGTCTTCCTTGATAACGCTCCACCTCATCTTAAAACTTTTTTAGCTAAATAAACAAGTTTAATGTAAATTTAGTTTCGATACATAATTGACCTAAAAATTTCAATGGGATTATTTTGAAAGCCATGTGGACCCCGATCATGCTGACCTCCCTGTCTTCCCATTTTCACCCCCCATGTCTCCCCCAAAGTCCATTTTGTGTTGTCCATATATTCACTGGAGTTTGGCCAAATTCCTTGTGGCCAGTCCTCTAAAGAGCCAGAAACCGTCATCTGAGGAGAGCTCTGTGGTAGCCAGAGCCAGCTCTCCTACATACACACCCTTGTCCCCATCTTCACCTCAATTCTGTGGGCTACTGATGGACAGGACCAGCTCTCCCCTCCTGTATATATGCTGTCGCTTGTGTCATGGGCTGGGGAGGTATGAGGCTAGTTCTCTGGCCATCTGCCAGTCAGCTCTCCTGAGTCTATAGCATTGTCGGGGCCACAGGGATCCACGCGTGCTTTGGGGGTAACACAGTCATAGCCGTCAATACAGCCCTTGGCTGTCTCAAGCCCCCTGACCTGTGACATGGCCTCAGGTAGTCACACATGCCACTTTCTTCAGCATGGTGCCCTGAGGCAGCTAGGCCTAAGGAGTCACCAAGGAGTCAGATAGTTATACAGACTGCATACATCCACAGGAATTCGAGACTTTATCAGGCCTGGGGCTGCAATAAGGACCACCGACATTAACATGGCCTCCGATGGCACCTTCGAAGCATTCCAGATTAGACAGTTAACATTTCCTCATCTCAGGCCTCTAGAGTCAGGGAGATCCCGCAGCCAGATGGCAGGTTCCGAGGTTTGGTCTGTGTTTGCATAAGCTCCAGGCTGGTACACCATTGCACTGACCCTACTGGTTACTGCTAGCACGTGGATCCAGCCCTCTCTCACTGCTCACCAGCATCACATCTTCGGTCCTGCCTCTCTCTATAGCACACGTGTGCTCCATTTTTCTATCATTCCCAGCCACTTTATTTTTTGAGACGGGATCTCTCACTGAACCAGTATCTCATCAGTTCAGCTGAACCAGCTGACCAGAGAAACGAGGGGTCCTCTTTTTTCTGCCACAGAAACGAGCCGTCATGCCTAATTTTTACATGAGTGTGGGTCTGAACTCAAGTCAACAAGCGTATGCAGTAAGCACTTTACCAACTAAGCCATCCCAGATCTATGTTAAGCTTTCTAATCTCCATGTACGACAGTTTCTTCATCCACAAAGTGCAGGAGGGAAAGACGAAGTCAAGAGTCAGAAAAATCGGGCACTTCCAACACAGTAGAGATCAATCATGATGAAAAAAAATTCAGAGGCCACATAGTTCTAAAATTGTATTTGTTTTGAGTAAAATGGGGGCGGGGGGCACCATGCAATGGTTAAGTGGAGAGTACGATAGAACTGCTAACAATACACTGTTACATTAAGGTCTCTGGTCCAATCCAGCCAGAGGTCCAGACCCACAGACCTGCTGACCGAAACCACTTAGCCGTCCACTGCTGCTTAGGCTCCAAAATGATTCAGACCCTTACATTAAGTTTGGCCTATGGCTCAGGCACATTGCTAGCTAGCTCTTACATCTTAACTCAACCCATTTCCATTAATCTGTCTGTCACATGGTCCATGGCTCACCTGTGCTCCTTACATGTTTCTTCTTTGGGCGTCTGGATCGGTCTGTCTGTCTCAACCCTTCTTCTCCCAACTATTCTGATTCCCCACCTACTTCTTCTACGGTGCTCACCAAGAGCCAAAACAGTCCTTTATTTAAAGATTGATATGCACAGCATACAGAAAAACATTCCCACATTAATATACTCTGCTTAAGTGAAAGGATTGTAGGAACACAGCTATCCTGAGAAGCCCAGCTGGAGGTGACAAGGGTATTTCCTTGAGAAACCTGGTTCGTCATGATGATGATCAATCTTAACGCCGAGATGATCAATGCTAGGCTCAAGGATTCAGTGAGTCGCCATATAAATTAAAAAAATAAAAATACAAAACTCAGTTTCTGTTTTGTTTGTGCTAAAAAAAGGAAGTTCAAGCATCATTAACTCCAGATATACGACCATTACAGAGAGCACTGGGGAAAGCCACTGATGCTCCAGGGAGCATCCTTATCCTTCTGAGATGAAGAGGGGAAAGCCAGTGTTCCATTCGGCAGCACAGAAGTCTCATCAGAATGGCTTTTGCTTTCTTGTTCCTTTGAGGACATCACAGTGAGTGTCCAAGCCCATCTCAGCCCCCTTTCTCCTGGTTTGGTAAGCATCTCTCTGGCCCTCTTGAAGACTTCTAACCAATGAGTTTTCTACTTTATGACTATAGTGGCCTGTGGTACTCTATCTGATTCTCTTATTACAAGCTAATCTTCCCTGTAGTTTAAATGAATATTACTAGGGTTAGGGAGATATCCAATATGTATTCTTTATCCCTCTCTGCACCTGAGACTTTAAGTTTTAAATTACATTCTGTGCATTAACCAGATTTACTTGAACCCTTGATATGAATATCTAGTCTCTTTTCTCAGTTATTTTTCTCTGGGATTCTTCCATGGCTCATCAATTTTGTTGTGACAGAACTTCTGAGATAGAGAGGCAGTTTTTAGCCAATTTCTCCAAGCCTTAATTTCACACAATAAAATGGGTCCTCAGATCAATATTTATTTTTATTTCTGGGTTGTATTCTTAAAGCACACAGCACTGAGTGTAGTAATAGTGATTGTTGTCCTATAAACTATTGTTCCCAAAGAGCTGTACCCAGAAGGGAATCAGCTTCCATGTCTGCACAGCGTCCATGCAGCATGCAGGAGGCACACGGGGTGAGCTGCATGAGTCACACCATGGATAAACTGCCAAGTCTCACTAAGCAACAGCACCTTGCACTAGTTCCTTTGTTATTTCTTATGATAAAATACCTGGGAAGGCAAGTGAGACAGGCAGGCTTGTTTCAGACAGAGTTTGAGTATGGTCCAACATTGTGGAGAAAGTGTGCCAGGTGAAGCATGAGGCAGCTGGTCTTCATAGTCAGGAAGCGGGAAGGAGTGATGGCTGGGCCTCCACTCCCTTTCTAGCTGTCAGTCAGGGACCCCTGCTAGTTTATAAAGCCACACCCTCCTCTGAGTTCTGCCACTAAACCCCATTTAAAACAAAATCCCCTGCATCTGAATCTCTCTCTTGCCTTTGTCCTCTCTTGGGAGTGTTCCAATCCCCCCTTCCTCCCTCTTTCTCTTCCCTCCCCCTTCTCTGCTTATTATAAACATCTCTGCTATCATAACCTCCTCTGTTGATCATAACCATACTCATCTGACAATAAAGTTCTTTTCTATGTAGAAACAGCTTTAAGTGTCTCCTGCTACCCGCCGCTGCTGTCTGCTGCATTCCCATGGGCATCCATAGATAACTGGGTAAATTTGAACCATACCAAACCCGTATAAAATCCTAACAACCCCAGCCCATGGAATGGTGCTGCCCACGTGTGTGGCTCACTGTCTCATGTCTGTTAAGTCAATCTAGAAACTCTCTCACATGGTGCCCAGCGACTCTAGAGCTACCAAGCAACCACAACTAACCACTGTAGGCTGCTGATTTGGGAATGGGATCTGCACACAGTAATTGAGGAAATAAATCAGTAGAGCCAGATATGGAAAGGCTAACGTGTCTCCTTTTGGTGGGGCTCAAACTCCCCATTTGTACTTATCATATCTCTGTAAGAAATGAAGCGTTTCTTGTAGATACATTAGAGCACCCCACTTGGTTTTTATGGAAAACTTCTGTTCGCAAAATTACTTTAAAAGTACAACCAGTTTGCCGAGTTCATTTTCCTATGAGTGTTAATTAATTTGATAGTTTTGAGTTGGTCTGGCCCTGTGAAGCAAAAACAGGTGCTTTGCTTTGGAGAAGTGGTGAGAATTCAGAATGAATGGTATGCAGAGACCTAGTGTGTGTCTGAGAACAGCCTATGTACCTCAATCCCTCCCAGTGTCCACTTAAGAGCTGACATCATGAAACACAGGACGAGGCAGAAGAACTGTGTGGTTGTTTTTAACATTCTCAAAGAGGATTTCAGGGTGGCACAAGCTGCTAATGAATTTCAGGAGGCAGGTGCAAGGTGTGCAATTCCTTTTCCATTTCCACCCCTTTCCTGTTGAGAGCCCTTGTAGGTTATTCACCAATTTTCATGGAAGAGGCTTTTTGTGAGAAAGAAATATTCTATCAGAAAACAGCAATTAGTCGTTGTTCAAGATGTCTCAAATTGGAAGGAAAATAATTCAAACAAAAGTGACAGCTCTTCAAACTTTAAGAAATTCAACTTGTTCTCACTAAAATTCTGAACGGTCCTTTACTCCAGTTTCCTAATGTGTTTGCTCACCAGGAGTAATAATGCAGCCCCTAAGGACTCTTCACCAAGGTGGTGGTCTTTCTCCCACAGACCCATCTGAGTGACAACTTCGATTGTCATTGGCCTGTTCGTATTTTCCCCCTACTCTTCATACCTTTCAATCCACCACACTTTCTTGATCTCAACTCCCTAGGGGACCTTGTACTGACCGAAATTCCTGCAGTAAAGTAAATTTCAAGCGCAGTCTTGGGCTCAGCCTCAGACTTCAGGAAGCAAATCTTAGGTCTCTCTGTTGTGGTATAGGGCATGCTTAGAAAGGGAGGGAGGGTGATTTTCATGGGGCCTCCTAACACTCTGTCTTCCAGTCTGCTGTCTGACGATCTAATTTAACTTTTCCATCTTGAAGAATTAAAGGTCATGCTGGTTTAAATTCTAACAGTCTACAAAAGGGTACTTTCTTCTACTTGCCTGAAAATTTCATGATTTCATTTTATTATACTGAGTGAGTTAATCCAAACTGGGAGAGACAAATGCTCCATGTTCTCTTATCTGTGGATCCCAGCTCTGACTTTTTAGATTGAGTGTCTAACCTCTAGTAACCACAGAAGCCGGGGAAGTGGAAAGGGACCATGTGATGAGAAGAAGAGAGTGAGGTCTAGAGAGGGATACAGGACAGAAGTCATAAGGCAGGTGAGTGGGAAAAACTAGGGGCTGGAGGGACATTACCTGGAGAGGAGGAAAGGAGGGTAATGTGGAAGGAGAGGAAGGAAGGAGAGACAAACAACATTAAGGATATTTGAAAAAGTCACTGGAAAACATTATTTTACAAGTTTACTTATTATGCAGTATGTTATATAATATACATATATGTATATGATTTAAACGGAGTTTTGCTACATGGGAGCAAAATGCTGCCCCAAGAACCATAGTGTATATAAGAAAACTCCAGTGCCAGGTATTGGGAGTCTTCCTTCAAGTTGTTGGTCCTGGAAGCCCAAGAGACTCTCAAAACAATATAGAGTGTTGCTATTGTCTTTGGTTGCCTCCCAGAACTGAAAGATAAGACTGTATTGCTGATGGTACTTACTTTAGGCCCAGGACTTGGAGGAATGGAGCTGGACCTGATCCGATGAGGAGACTACATCCACATGGATTAGTGCTCAGAGTATCTAAAGGTTCTACACAAGTTGTCAAGGGAGAAAAACAATTGATAGGTAGCCCTACCCAGCGGTGAAGTCTATGACCCACAGCACCCAACATGGCAAGATATAAATGAGACTACCACTGTGACATTTATATCTTTGGAGTAACCAACAGTGATTAAACTTAACCAAGGGTCCACTTAGCAGGAAAGCCTGTGACTATGAACCTAGCCAGCTACTGATGGGTAGAGGGATCACAGACACTAGATGAAAACTGTGAATGTATATACTCCTGCCATTTTCCTAAAACAATATAATTCTTAACTGTATTCTAAATGCTTATTTTTATACTCACAGATAAGTGTGGCTCACACACAATGCAATCTCGACACATAAAGCTCAGGGAACATCATGGAGGACCAGAATGCCTTCTACTAGAGTGTGTCTTCTGGACGTGACAAGGATTCTATGTTCAGACAATTTTAATAAGAGAGTTTCCCAAATACACCCTACACAATTACAATACCAGTTGACACACCAATGTGGTTGAAGAAACTTCACAAGACCTTAAATGAGGAGCTACAACCAATGGCTAGAGAAAAAGGGAGACCTTGTCTTCTCCAGAGATGAGCCTCCTGATAGGTTATCTAATCCAAAATAGTCAGGCTTAAACACATACTTAAGGGCAGCACTAAAGGGAGTCAGTAGATTGTAAGGAGATTAACATAAAATGAGAGTCATGAACTTGAAAGGGAGTTGACAAGGCACAGGAGGATCTGAGGAGGGAGGGAGGAAGAAGCGGAAATGATATACAGTACTCACATATGGAGATCTCAAAAGATACTTGAAAACTTAAATAAAAACAAAGGAATTTTAAAGGACATTATTTTGTGTTTCTGCAGTTATGGCTAAGGTTAAAATAAAGGTCAAACATATCAAGAATCTGATTTCTGTAGTTAAGGTTGCCAGCGTTTGAAGCTATCTTTCTACCCAAAGGGCTTCTTAAGAGGACCCAGAATTAGTTCTACAAAGCCAACAACATTCCTGGTCCTTCCTGTGACATTACAGCCAGAAGGCTGGAAGGAGATAGTGTAGTAAGTTACACAGTATCTCAGTAAGGAGGGAATATGGATTATCTTCACATGAAGGCAATAAGATGGATGCTTGAATTTCCCGGAACCAATGAAGGATAGCCTGTAGAGACTCCCCATATAGAACAGATTTTTCTATGTCATAGATCCCTCCAGCAACTACCTAGCTAGCAGAATGGCTTATTTGCCCCAGGTTATATGTTACAAAGACACAGAACTAGAGAGTGATGGTGGAGGTGAGAGAGGTAGATCCTAAGCATCCAAGACCTGTACCACACAGAAGGGCAAGAAGGTGAGCTTCCCTTGCTGATTACTCGGGCTTGCCAATATCTGTGTCAAGAAGCAACCTAGACAAAATGAGTAATCCTCAGTGGATAGAGCACCCCAAAGGGAATGCTAAAGGGGCATTGGTGAGCAAGGTTAAGCCATTGATGAACCTTTTCACCCACCAGAAGCTACACACTGAAAAGCCCCTGGCTGTTTCCTCCTGGGATGTATGTGCTTGGCTTAGGAGCCCAGCAACATGCACATGTACACCAGGAGTGCAAAAGTCCTAGGCTCACTTAGTACTGACAAAGCAAACAGCAGTCATCAACCAGAAGGTCAAGCCTAGTAGCACCCTAGGCACTTCATTCGCCTCTTCATTTGCTTTCTCTGAGTGGATCTTGTGAGAGGGAGCTGGGAAGAGTAATCTGATTCCTCTTTTCCTCAGGCAGGGTTTGCCAGTCTTAGCCAAAGTAAAGAATATGTCTCTGCATTGAGTCTAATGCTTTACATTTAAAATAAAGTTGGCTAAGGAGTATATATGGAAAGCAATTTATTCATTTCACAGAATATATTTCTTTAATTTTACTCCCCTCTCTGGACAAACCCTGGGGCTCTGTTGCTAGTGTTTACTAAGATGTTCTTTCAGTCCTTCTGCTGCACCTCAGCTCATGTGCCATGTACCATAACCAGATGCCCCATAGTGAATGAACTTCTCTGTGGGTTCTTACACTGACATCTGCCCTTCTAGAACATTTTTACCCTATGAAAATCTATACAACACATATCTGATTGTTTCATTCTTAAGTTTAAAGCTTTTGATTACATTTGCACTTCAGAGAAAGTCTAAATTCGTAGCATGGTCTTCAAAGAACAGGACCCTGCCTATTCCTCCTCACTCACTTCAGAGCATACCTCTTCCATCTCCTCCCATCACGCTGACATTCTTCTTTGTTGCCTATCATTATTTCAACATCAGGCTTTTGGCATACAGCCTGGAACCCTCTGGTTGCTCAGCCCCAGCTCTCTTTCTAATCTCAGCAGAGGCATCTATTTCTGAAGGAAGCATTAACTCATTCTAGGCTGGGTTGTGCTGAGTGGTAATTAATATGCATCCGTACAATGCTTTGACTTTGGTACCCTAGCCAAAATCAAATGAGCTCTCTATGTATGAATTCCCACCTAGAGTGCAAGCTTTCAGAGGCGAGACCATCCTCCCCACAAACGTACCACCTACAGCACTGTGCCCATGACATGATGGAGTTCTGTGTTCGATGATTCATGTTTCTATATTGATTCTTCCATTTTGTTCAGCTCTCTATTCCACTCCTATTCTCATAATCTATAGTGAAAAATTATTTTTAGTGCCATATATTTCTGGGGCTTCTTGTGTATGGCTGCTCTGATTTTGTTAGTTTCTGCCTGCAAAGATGGATTGGGTGATAGAAAGGAACACTTTGAAGACATTAAGAAGCTTATATAATTCAAGCATGAATGCCAAATCAAAAAAAAATAAATAAAATGAACTAAAATTAAAACGCTACCAATGTCTGTTGAGTCTACAGTATGACAACAAATTATCTTTTCCTCGCTTACTAATCCATTAAACTCTGGAAAATAATCCTGAGTAAAAGATATAAGACCCTTCTCTTAAGATGAAAAGTAGTTCCCAGGTGTATAACTGTGTATGTGTGAGTTGTGTCTGTGTGCTTGATATGTGTGTGCATGATGTACATGTGTGTGCATCTGTGTTGTGTGTGATGTATGTTTGTTGTCTGTGTTATATGTGTGTGTGCCTGATGTATGTATGCTGTATGTGTGCATACATGATGTGTACATGATATGTATGTGTGCATGATATGTATGTTGTATCGTGCATGCATGATGTGTGCATGATATGTGTGTGCATGATATGTATATGTGTACATGTTTGTGTTATGTACTAATGTGTATTCTATATGTAAAATGTTGTATGTCTTGCGCATGTGTGATATGTGCATAGGTGTGTGTTGTGTGCCTGTGTTTGTGTGTTATATGCATGCTGTATGTGTGTATATAATATAGGCATTGTGCATATGTGTGTGCACTGCGTGTAAATTCATGATATATGTATGCTATTTTTGTGTGTGATTAATGTGTGAGTTCTGCATTGTGATGGCAAAACAATTGTAGTGGTCAAAACAGAGAGTCCGTACTGTTAAAATCCAGAACTATGTGCTGAGGGTTGGGGACAGGAGCAGTCCATTTAGAGCAGAACAGAGAAAAGGGTAGGAGTTGGTGGGCTGTGTGACCTGAAATATGCATAGAGGCAGATCGTGATACTTGTACATGGGTTTTTATCTTAAGAAAGAAATGGTATCTTGGGAAGGATTTGAATAAAGTCTGGGTATTTAGCAGGATTAAGTTGGATTTTGTGGAGAGATTAATTGGAATAGTGCAAGAAAAAGTAATGAAAACAGAGGAAGCTGTGGAAAGAAATTTAATCCAGTTCCTAATATTTTCCCATCATGCTTTTCCATCTACCATTTAAACAAGAGGACATTTGAAGCTCTGAATAGGCTTCCAGCTATTGAAGGAGACAAACCTAGGAGCCAGGTCTTCAGGTGTGTTAGAGTTTCTATTTCTGTGAAGAGACACCACACCGTGCCCACAGCAACTCTTATAAAGGAAAATTATTTAATTGGAACTGGCTTACAATTTCAGAGGTCTAGTCCATTATTGTCATGGTGGGCAGCATGGCAGCATGTGGGTAGATATGGTGCTAGAGAAGGTTCTGAGGCGGCAGAAGGAGACTTATGTGCCCTACTATAAGACCTCAAAGCCAACTCCACTATGACACACTTCCTCCAACAAGGCCACACCTCCTAGTGTCACTTCCTGTTGGCCAAGCATTCAAACATATGAGTCTATAGGACCATACTTAGTCGAACCATCACACGCAGGTCAGTAGACTCTCTCAAGGACTGGAGGGATTGATATGGAGGCAGTTGCCATAATTCTAGGATATCTTCTGAATACTGAATACTGAATCTGGAACTTAACACTTAATCTGATATTCATGTCTTCCACTATACAACATTCGTGTGAAGGCAAACATCAATGATAGTAAGGCTTCTGCAGAGAATGCAGAGACCATCCTCTTTAAATGTTCTCTTATCACCTTCCCTGTTATTTCCTTTTAGTCCATGACTTCCAGATAGCTCAAGATTTCTGGATAGCTTTCCCCACCTTAGTATATTTCCTCAGAAGTCTATACCAGAAGCACAAGGAGCTGAAACCAGAAGAAAAACCATTAGTTCACCAATCAACACGGAATTATCCCATCTGGATAATAGCGCACAGGTGTAAAGAAGTTATTACTGTGGAATTACACTTGTGGGGTTTTCTGATAAAATACACTGAAATAGCTGTTGTAAAGGCATTCGGGAGGAATTTTGAAGAAGTTGTAAAAACAATTCTGACCCTGCTTTCTTACTTTCAAATAATTTGTCAAACAAATGAAGATCCTAATTTATATTAAAATGAGGTAGGCTGTATTGGTGCCATATTAAAAATACTTTGTATTCTTTGCTTCATATACAGACCTTGTGAAGTTTTTAGAACAAAAGGTGTTTGGTTTCTTCCAACATTTATCTTTATTTTTGAGAATGTCTTACATATATGCAATAACGTATGATCATTTATAACTCCATTCCTCCTCTCTAAATCTTCCCATCTCTCAACAAGCACCTTACCAATTTATGTTTTCTTACATAACTTACTAATCAAGTTATTGGTGTCTGTGTGTTCATGAGTGTGTTATCCACAAAAGTATGAAAAAATGCACCAGTAACCATATTTCAAAGCAAAAAATCCCATGATTCTCTTCTTCTTTCTCCTACCAATACTGTTGACTACAATAGTTCTTTGGTGAGAGGTGGATCCTGGAGATTCTAGCCAATCTATGTTGGAATTCCAATTTGCTTTCTGTGTTTGTGATAAATGACAAAGAACGGTGTGAGAGAGGAAAAGGTTTATTCGGTTTATGCTTTCATGTCAAAGTCTATCATTGAGGGACTTCACCGAAGAAGAGGAAACTTAACCAGGAACCCAGAAGCAGGAATTGAAGAAGCATGGGAAAACAGTTTTCTGGCTTACTTTCTCTGGCTTGCTTGGTCAGATACAGCTTAGGCTCACATGCTTAGAGATGGTTCCACCCATCCTAAACTGTGCCCTCCTATATCAACTAACAATTAAGAAAATGACTCACAGTACATCAACAGGTCAATCTGATGTAGGCAAATAAGGTTCCTCCTAGCAGGTGATTTTGTGCTCAGTCAAATTGAGACGTGAAGCTAACTATGATGCTCTATACCATGTCAACTTAGAAACACAAACACATCCCTTTAACCCTCACTTCTTTATCATCCTTCTTTCCTAAGATTTCACAGAACAGCCATCTAGGCTCTCAGAACTCAATGGAATGTCAGCGCAAAGCTCCAAAATCTTTCTACAATCCTTCTAAAATCCAACATGGTCAAGCCCATCACAGTAATATCTCAGTTTCTGGTACCACAGTCTGTATTAGTCAGGGATCTTTATTAAAAGGGGATTTGGTAGCTTGGCTTACATGTGTCTCTTATTGATGAATACAAATAGCTCAAAAGAAAACCTAAAAAATATCAGTAGGTGAGTTGATGGTTTCACAGAGCATCTCCAGCACTTGTGCTATCTGATGGAACACAAACGACTCTCGGTTGCTTTTGTGTAGCCTGGGCTCTAGTTTCTTTCTTTCTTATTTTCTTATTTAAAATGTTTGCCGTCCCTTCCCTCCTCCCAATCCCTCCCAATCCTCCCTCAGCTTCCCACCCTCCCTATTCCCCCCATCCTTTCCCCTAAGGAGAGCAAGGAGTCCCAAGGTGGGTCAGTTCAGTCTGGTGTATCCATTTGAAGTAGGACTGATTCTCTCATTCCAAAATTCGGGCTGGAATAGGTGTTCCTCTGTAGGGAATGGGCTACAGGCTGCCAGTTCATGCACAGGAACACAGTCTGTTCCTACTCCACGAGGTTCCACATACTGCCCATGCCAGTCGACAGTCATCTACTTTTGGAGGGTTTAGGTTTTTTTTTCTGATGATTTGCAAGTGACTGTTTTTAATTCAGTGAGCTCCTCAGAGCTCCAGCAAGCCATCTCTGTGGGACTCCCTCTCATAACCCCTATCCCTTTGCTCCTAGAGACTCTTCTCTCTCTTTTTAGCTGGTTGAAAAGCTCAACCTAGCACTTAGTTATGAATCTCTGCTTCTGCTTCTATTCATTGCTGGATGAAGGTTCTATGACACTTAGGATTGTCATTCATTTGGCTATAGGGGAAGTCCTGTTTAATTACCCCCTCACTATCAGTTGGAGTCCTAGCCAGGGACATCCTGTGAGTTCTTGGAGGTTTCCCTAGTACCCAGTCTCTTTCAAACCCCACACTGGCTTCCTCTATCAAGATATCCATCTCTTTTTTTCCTCCCTCTTTGTTGCTCCTCTCACTCAACCATCTCCCTCTCTCATGATTTGTTTCCACCTCTCCTTGGTGCCTACCTGTTATGATTCCAATTTGCTCAGAAAATCTTTTCTATTTTCTCTTTCCAGAAGATCCCGGGATGTCTCTCTTAAGTTTTTTCTCATCCCAAAATGATTAGAGGTTGTGGTTTTCAGCTTGGGTATTCTTTGCTTTTTGTCTAAAGTCCACGTATGAGTGAGTACAACCCATGTCTATCTTTCTGGGCCTGTGTTACCTCACTCAGGAGGATATTCTTCAAATCCATCCATTTGCCTGCAAATTTTAGGATGTCTTTTTACTCCATTGTATCACAGTTTGCTAATCCATTCTTCAGTTGAGGGGCATCTAGATTGTTTCCAAGTTATGGCTATTACCAATAATGCTGCTATAAACATAGTTAAGCTCATGTCTTTGGGGTACAAATGTGCGTCCTTTGGGTATATGCTCAATAATGATATGCTGGATCATTGGGAAGATTGATTCCCAGTTTTCTGAGGAACAGCCATACTGCTTTTCAAAGTGGTTGCACAAGTTTGCACTCCCACCAACAATGGAGGAGTGTTCCCCTTGCTCCACATCCTCTCCAGCATAGGCTGTCATCTGTGTTTGTGATCTTAGCCATTCTGACAGATGTAAGGTGGTATCTCAAAGTTGTTTTGATTTGCATTTCTCTGATGGCTAAAAATGTTGAGCAATTATTTAGGTGCCTTTCAGTCATTTGTAATGCTTCTATTGAGAATTGCCTTTTTAGCTTTGATCCTCATTTTTAAATTGGGTTAGTACTGTTTGTGGCTTCTAGTTTCTTGATATTCTATATATTTTAGAGATCGGTCCTCTATCAGATGTAGGGTTGGTGAATATCTTTTCCCATTCTGCAGACTGTCATTTTTGGTCTTTAGTTTCTATCCTGTATATCTTTTTTAAGTGCTTTGGAAAAAATCTTTGTACAGACTGTATTAGTTCATTCCAGCTGCCATAACAAATCCCATAAACTGAGGAAACTTGCTGTTCATATTTGCTGAGTGAGAATAGGAATTTAAAATCCAAGTACAGGACAGAATGTGTTCTTAGAAAAACCCAAACTTGACTCATATGTAACCATCTCCCTGTCTTCTTTTTGTGATTAATCTGTGTGGTATTTTCTTAATCATATAAGGACATCAGTTAGTTACATTGGGTTAAGGTTTGTGTTACTGATGTTATTTTCATTTAATCAATTCTACATGATATTTATCTTCAAATTGCATGTGTTCTGAGGTACTTAGAATTGAGATTTCAAAGCAAATTAATTGGAATGCTAAATCAAGTCAGCCTTTATCATAAGCAAATGTTTCGGCCTATTTCTACTCTATTTGTGAGATCAACTCACAAGATGAAACCTATGAAGTAAAGAAAATGTTTCTCTCTCTTTCTCTTTGGGAGCTCGAACCATTATTTCATAAATAAGAAGAGTTAAAAAACCAAAAGCTTTCCCAATCAGACCTTCCCATCACAGTACAGGGTGGCAGGAACATCTCAGGTGTTAAACACTATCTATACACAAAGCACACAGTGCTGGTGCCCCTCCCACACACACACACAAAGAAGGAATGAATGAATAATGAATGAGTGGAGGTGGATATTGCTTCACTTGTCATTTCTCCTGGAATACCATTCCTTGTATAGTCAGAAGACATTATTTACAAGGTATGCACAAAATCATGAAATAAAGACTCTACGAAGTGGCAGTTTGGGTAGGCTTCATGGAGCGGGAAAGATACTTGTTCTAGTGAGTTCTATTTTACTTTTTAAAATTTTGTTTATAAAAGCATATAGGAAATCTTTATATCATCAAAATGACCAGAAGAAGTGGCTTCCAGTGTCCTCAACTATCTCAGCACACAGGCTCCATCACATGATACCAGCTTGATGAGCAATCATATCTATACCTAATGGCAGTGCTAGTTTCATTCTAGGCTGGAGAAAGTTCCTAACGTGCTACTGAGATGGGGGCATGAGGAAAGTTGTAGTTTTCTCTTGACAATGCCTAATGCTCAATGGATGAGTCCTCAGTAACTGGTCCTGTCAATCATTATGTAGCATCCAGGGATACAGACAAGGAGAGATTGGGGTAGAAAATAGCATTTTACAGCTTTTTGTCACATCATGGCATCCTAAATTACACCAGTAAGTGGTGTCCTTAATAGTCTTCAAGTTTGATTCAGAATCAAAGAATTCTTTTTGGTCTTATTTTTTTCCTGAAATTTAATATAAAGACATTACCAAAAGATATCACATACTAAAATTAACAGACAAAGAATTTTAGAGCTTTCAGTTTTCTTAGCTCTCTCTACCTTTGTTCCATGGTACTTCTCAAGATCAGAGATACTGACCAACACTTTACCAGAGACACCTTCTTTGCATGGTGACCATACTCCTCACTGTGTGGTGTGGATGGGTTATGCAGAGATAACTTCGGGTAGCATGTGCTCTCTTTCAGCCCTGTGTATTCAGGTTTAAATGTCAATGGCTGTGAGAATTTACTTCGAATATCCCATAAGGCTTTTGGACAGCAGAAACAGATTACATGATTTTACCAGAGTGATATGTGCCAGCTGTTAATCTCAGCTTCCACAGCTCATTCACAGGGTCAAGAATTTGCAAGATTCACCATGTCTTCTGAGAAGGAGGCTACACTGTGCTAACCAAGATAGTACCTTGGCTTACTGAGAGTGCACAGAAGGAATCAAGTTGTTCTAGACTATTCAAAAACTCTCTCAATCTTCTTTAAACCTCATATCAGGGTTTCTATCAGAGCTCTGATGCCATGCATTTCCCTTTGTTTCACATGAGTTTACCTCAGTGAGGTCTGAGGCTCTGAAATATAAAAGCAATTTCCTCTCCTCTATTTCTTCAATCCAGTAATTCTCAATAAAGAACACTTTGTACCTGCTTTCCCCAGAAGATACTTGAAAATGTCTGCAGAACTTCTAAGAATTAAGCTTTCTCCTTTCTCCTTCCTACTCACTTTTTTCTTACCCCCATTGAAAAACTAGCCATGGGGATGAAAGACTTGTACAATAAAAACTAAGATACCTGTCCTATTTCAATTTCTGTTCTGTGATAAAAAACAAAAAAAGCCTTAGCCAAACTAACTTGAGAAAGCAAAGTGTTCATTTGTTTTAAATTTTACAGATCTTCATCAAAGAAGGTCAAAGCAGGAACTGAAGTTAGGAACTTAGTGGCAGGAACTGGAGCAGAGACCATGGAGGAATGTTGCTAACTAGCTTGCTTTTCTTGGATTGCTCATCTTTTCTTACACAGTGCAGGCCCTCCTGCCCAGGTATGGTTCTCCCTCTGGGAGGCTTATCTCTCTCATATCAACTGGCAATCATGAAAATGTTTCCTAGACACGCCTGATGGTAGCAGTTACTCACCGGAAGTTCTTTATTTCTAGGTGACTCTAGTTTGTGTCTAGTTGGCTAAAACTATCTGACACAACACTGAGGAAAGCGACTGAAGAAGATGCCAGGAGTGAGAAAGAGCTCCCACTTTCATGGATCATAGGGCTGATACTGTGAAAATGGCTATTGTACCATGAGTAACCTACAGATTCAATGTAATTCCCATCAACATGGATCATAGGGCTGATACTGTGAAAATGGCTATTGTACCATGAGTAACCTACAGATTCAATATAATTCCCATCAAAATCCCAACATTGTTCTTCGCAGAAATTGAAAACACAATCTTAAAATTTATGTGGAGAAACCCGACCAATAAAAATCCCGCTTGGAGATATCATCTTCCCTGATTCCAAATGTCTGGAGAATCATGGGTAATAACAACAGGAGACTAGACTTGGTACCAGCAAGAGTGGTAAGTTAGAGTATAGAGGCCAAAGATGCTTCATCACATTCTTCATATGGCAGCCCTGTACACTACAGTATTGTCTATTCTAATATCTCAATGGTGTCAGCCAAAGTCTTCAAACTGTAAAGAATACTGGTCTCTTGTACAGGGTACTGATCAACAATTCTGTCCTGTAGTACTGTCCTGTCTTTAAAAAAAATAATAGCTGACATTATGCTGATAAAAATTAAAAGTTTTTCCTTTCAACAAAGTTTTCGTGCCACATGGTGTTGATAACAGCTCCCGGCATCTGATGTGTGAACACTGAATTGGCAATAGGTCTTGGGTATCAGCAGAAATCTCTTGCAACAGCATCTTTGTAAATTACAAATTGCCATCCTGATTTTGAGTCTGTTTCCTACAGCAAGATGCTAACGTAAAGGTTTCCTAGTTCATCTTCCTATCTTTGACTGTGACCTCCCTCTTCCCATACCATTGGCACATCTTGTCTCCTGGGTTGTTCAATCATTAGCACAGTATCAGGTTTTACTTTTATTTGGATAAATCCTTACCTACATGCTAATCTAAAGCATTTTCTCCTACAAGTGTAACATACCTATTTTCCTGTAAGCTTGTGATTAGCTTAACTGACTAGCTAGTTGCTATGATTTCTGGCTTATCAAGGCAGGAACAGGTAGCCTGCCTACTTGATTGGATGCCACTAAAGTTTGATGATATGGCCTTTGGAAAGTCCTTTGGCCTCCCAGAGTCCTTCAACATTATCCCTCTATCTCTAGCCTTTTTCATTCCAAGTTCTCTAAGAATTTCAGTGTCCCTCACGGACTTCACAGGACCAGCCTGGTCTTCTTCATACTCTGTTAAGGCAAACTAAGCAATGGCTTCTGTATCATCATCTTCCTGCTAGCTTTCCAACAGGACCAGTCTGTATTCAACTGTGTTGTTGTCAAGCCATAGGCTAAAGTTCCTCCAAAAGGTCTGGGTTGTTCTTCACTGTGAGTAGAAAGATGAAGTTACACATGCCAATGTTAGTCATCCAATGTTCCTAAAATATGCCTACCCCCTTCCCCACTGCTTCTTTTTCAGTTGTGATTTGCTACTGCAAAGGTCAGTGCTGTTGTTGGGATGAGAAAATTGAAATTGGTATGATTCTTGGGTTTTCTCTATTTTTTTCTCCACTAGCAGGTCATTAGGAAGTTTTCTTGTGTCTGCACCTAACTTGTAGATGTGGTAACCTCATACTACTCAAGGCTGGCTTCACTCAGGGAACTAGGCCTTGGTGACTGAGTAACATACATGTAATACTTCAGATTAGATTTTTATCACCTAAATACAGTCATTATATTGGTGATGGTTTTAAACACATATCCTACCTCTAAAACTATGCTGTAAGACTTAAAATGCCTAAAACCACGGTGTGGTCTCACGTAAGTATATTGGCCTTTGTCCATATATACTGTCCTTGAAGTTTCCTTAGTTCAGGGTGATAGAATTTTTGTTGCTGCTGCTTTGATGACATAACTCATAGCAGATATCTAGTTGGAAGATAATGGCTAGTCACCATACAGAGTGGAAAGAGGCAAGAGAGGAAGTTAATTATCAATAGTTATGAAAGAATGATGTAATCAATCATACCAACCCACAGGCATCCAGAGAATCAGAATTTTTACAATGAAAAACCAACAACAAAGGAACAACCCCCCCCCCAAAAAAAAACAAAAAACAAGCAAGCTGAACCCCCTCATTCAGGGATATTGAGGGAAAAGAAACCATAACTACCATACATGTTTTGACACTCCTAGGCAAAGACTACGTTAGCCATTTCATAGACCATCTGTGAATGTCAGAGGGTGTGATAGATATTGATGAAGAAACATTTTGATTATTTTGAGTTGAAAATCAAAATAGAATCAGAAATTATTAGTTCCTTTTTCTTTACACATATCATAATTGTATTCCCTTGGTGGCAGGGGTGGGTACTAGTCTCAGTTCATCATAAACATGAGTCATGGATTCTCAGTTCATGACAGTTTATTCTGGTTCATTTTGCTTATGCAAGAACCTTAGTGAGTGATTGAGCCTTCATCTCAGGCCTCTAATACCCTGTCAATATTATGGATGTGTTGAAAAATAAAAGGGTGAAATGAATAAAATCATCCCCAAATCACAACTTTGAATAAAACTCTGACATAGTAATTTAGAATAAAACACATCATTTAAAGACTATTATTGCCTAATATCCATTGTTTTTTTCCTGTTTATGGTAACCTCCTTTTAAAAGCTGGGTGTTAATTCAGGAATTGTTTCTCCAGAATGCACAGAAGTGAAGACACAGCACCCAGCATCTGATGTGTGTTGAATTAATTATCAGTATGCTGGAGGTCACTCAAAATCCCATTCCCTGGAAACCATGTGACAGATTGCTCACTTCTGCCATTCATCTATCATTTTGATGCTGCTCTAAATTTTGAAAGACTAAAGTGTGATGATAAACCTTCTTACTTATTGGAACACAGATGACTAATGTTCTATTTTTTTGTTGTTCTTTCATTTGTGTCCACCATCTAGTTATCTACTCCTGTGATCCCTTCTTCTAACACGCTTGAAATTTACGGATGGAAGAAAGACAAAGATTAACAAGGTTTGATGTAAATAACTGTACTTCACTTTCTGCTCTGAGTATCCCTCAGTTTTATGGATCCAAGTTTCTTTGAATTCATTAACAATACCACATGGTAGCCACCTGTTGTAGAAACAGCCATTGGCAGGCTCAGCTCTGTCCCAACCCCTTGTAACAGTTGGAACGATGGGTTCCAGAACAGTGGCTTGAGTCCCCTCTAAGAACTTGTGAGAAATTCAAATGCTTGGGCTCCTCCACATACTCTCAACATCAGACATCTTAACAAGGCCTTGAGTGATCTGTAAGCATTAAACTTTGAGAACTCCTGCTGAACAGTTGAGAACAACTGTGTGGCTTAGTGTTGTCAGCACCCGGCAGCGGAATCACCTCAGACCTCATTAGAAAGGCCAAATCTTGGGCTCAGAGTTGACCCAATTGAATCATATTCTGAATTACAAACTGCCCAGATTTTTCATGTATACAATAGCATTAAGAAGCTATGCCTTATCTATCTCTGGTTCAATAGGGGCTATGCCTTGAACTTATCTGCAGTGTTTAAAAGCAAAGCCGAAGCACTCTGAATCCCCAGAGATTTCTGTTTGTAGACCATCTCCAACTTCCAATGATTTGACTTAGGATTTTTAAAAAATATTCTATGTTGGTAAAAGTTAACATTATATTTCAAATTTTTAATTATATCTTGCTCTGAACCAGTGATGTGAGACACAGTACTTTTTCAACATGGAGTCACAACTCTCCATTCTGTGATGATGAGGGAAAACTACCTGTGCTCTGCTTTGTACTGCCCTGCTAAACTATGACATCTAGCCAAGTATGTGATTTGAACACACTTTTACTCAGTGTATTTTCAACTTATAGAGTCATTAGGGACCAAAGAACATCTGTGTTCATTATGGGCTTGGCTGTTGAATTCTAAAGTCATAATATGCATCAAAGTTGAGAACCACTCCCCTATGTCATGCTAGAGAACAGGAACAGACTATGGTGTTGCCCAGCTAACTTGTCTTTACATGGTTGTCTGGCTTCTTCCAAGCAGAGAAGTCAGCATGATTTGAAAGAAAGCATGAGGTATGAGTGCAACCCTGGACTGGGGCATCCTGTGACAGAGTTCAGGGGTTTTTGTAACCATCTCTGGCACCTCCACAAACATTAAGAGGTAATGTTTCTACTACACTGTGGTGGCTTTCAACCATTGTGCTCTGGAACCAGAGTCTGAGGTTGGATCAGAAGTAAACTTCATTCCCAAAAACTTGAGGCCAACCAGCCTAAAGGAGACAGCAGATTCTGCTGTGTGGCTTAGTCCTCTTCCCTTGGCCTACATGCCTTCCACTCATTCTGTAAACATTTAGTGCTTTTACTCCTTAAAACAGCTGGAGTGGTGTTATTGTTTAGTTCAGATTGATCCATCTTCATAAGACAAACTTATAAATCATTAATCTTTATAAATACTGTTTTTGTCAACCCTTGCTTGTTCACAAAGTAACAGAATCGAACTATTTTATGTGGTATAAAACCCTCTTTTCTTTTTGTTAAGAATTGGATTTTTATCATCAGAAACAAAAAATTACTCACAAGAAAATTACTACTTGGTCCAAACACATGACCCTAGCTAAAACCAGCTTTTTTTCCAAATGTTATCCCCACCCTTTCCATTAGCACACATCCCTCCCAAGCTTGAGTGCTCAAGTCACATTTGTGATGATTACAAAATGCTCTGTGCTGACACTTGCCCTACCCATGTCCTAAAAACACTTCCCTTTGGGAAATGTAGGAATAGTTTCTTCACTGCCTGGCTAAGAAATTTCAGAAAAAAATTATTTTTTACCCTCATTGTTTTTATGGGGGTCAGAACCAAGTATGAGTTTTATCCTAAAATTTTATAGTATCATTATTGTATCTAACAGAAAAGGCAACCAAACCTATTTTTGAAAATATGGTTTTATTTTCAAATGATGCTTTCTGATTACAAAAGCCTTAGAAGTCTCTAATCTTTCACAAGTACATTCTTCTCTTGAAAGAGGAGCAAAACCTTTTGATGTCAGCAGTGATGATACAGCCAGAGAGCAGAGAGGAAGAGAGGTACCAGAGAAAGGGAGAGAGTGAATGAGATACTGAAGAGAAAGAAGGCCCTACATGATCAAAGTAAAACCACAGGTTTCATGCACATGTGAGACAGAGTTACCTACAGACACATTCTGCACCTTAAATACAGCTTTTAATTTTTGCTTTTTAAGTGTCTCCTTCTGTGCTGGTTGGAGGTACCTGGAAGCTTCTAGAAAAGCTATCTGAATGGACTCTCCCACTAAATATCAATGAGCCTTTCACACAATGAGCATTGGTTCAAGGAAGCAGGTCACCCTGAGCAAGATGATGGGAAATGCACTTTCTAGATTATCTCTGACATTTTCCCAGTCTGGATTCCATTGACCAACATAACAAGCAAATAAGATGCTTGATGACTTCCTCTCTGGCAGCAAGTTTCCTTTTTAATTACTTTTGTGTCTCTTTAAAATCATCCTGAAGTCTAGCCCCACCATATAATCGCTCTACTTCTGGTCACAGCTGTGGGAATGTGTGGGTAGACTTGTACCTGTGAGGGAGCCTGAGAAGAGACTTGGTGTCTCATCTTTCACCAAGGCAAATGCAATCTTACTGAAGCCAAGATTCTCCCTGATACTTGAGTATGAAAGATTATCTTTGTGCATAGAGGGTTGGGTCTAAATAGAGGTTGGCAGACACAGAAAGACATGGATCTACTTGCATTCTCCTATAGAATAGGTGTTTATCACATTTAATATGTTGCTGAACTTATGTATTTTTTTTTCTTCCACTGGTTATGGAGATTTGTGGCTTTTTCTTTTCATTTTGCAAAACTTTGAAACAAAGGGAGTTTTTGAATACCAACACATTTTCCCAAATGATTTCAAAATGAACTGTATCCCCAACTAATTTGATTTGTAGGCAATAAAGAACAAAAGCCTGTTAACAGAGAGCTTTAAAATATAATATAATCATTCACACGTGCAGACATGTTGAAGCCTGGGTTCTCAGTCAAGGCACACCATGCAATACTTTCATGCTCTAACTGTTGCCTATTAAAAAAAAATAAATTCTGCACCATATGCAGGTGTGATTATACAACCAACTGCCAATTCTGACTAGCTCAAGGATCCTTTTAAAAATGTCCAGATGGATATGAATGTTGGATTTGGCAGTTAAATTATAGAGCCCAATCCACCCCTTTTAAGTATAAAGGCATTGAAGCTGAATATTGATATCTCCAGTTCCACATACACACTTCCAAAAGTATTGCAGAAGAACATGTTAGTTTTTAAACTAGGATTATATTTCCTTTGACTAACAAAATAAACTCTTGGGTTTTTTTTCTGTTATTTTTCCTTAGTTCAGATTCCTCACTAACAATATAAAAGTACATGCTTTGGTGACTAAGCAAAACATGAGCAAGAAATTAGATTTTATAATGACCTTGTATCTATAAATGAATGTATGATGGAAAACAAATAAAGCATGGATTTTAGCTACCCTCAGCAGCTCCAGAAAGACTGTTTACAGAAGAACATTTAAACAAAGCAGAAGGACAAGTAAACAACTCCTTAGTCCCTGGTGCTTCAGTCAACAGATACACCCCACACATCTGTCACTCACAGGAGGAAGACACTTAGCCCCAAACTGCCATGAGCACTGTGTGAGAAACTGCCACAAATGTCATAGTCATTATTTTTGCTGGCCCCATTTAAAAGTCTTTAGTAGTAGTCACCATTGATCCTATGATTTATTATCTTCTCATAAAACTTGGATATACTGGCATTACACAAAACTTCCTTTCTGAAGACAGGAGCACTGAACCATAGTCTGAATGTGAGTGTTGCCTCATGGAAGGGTGTCTCACGAATGAATGAGACTCAGGGAGAGATCTCTGAAGAAGTTGGAGATACTAGACGGAATAAACACCACAGTCAGATCTTACCCAGCTGTCTTCCAGCTTCCTCAGCCTCGCTTCCCTTGGAATCATTCCCTCTGTGTTTCTATCCTGTCTTAAGTACTCTTTCAGTAATTAAGGGGTGGCCCCACCATGCCTGCTTGGGAGCCTGGAATTCCTTCTATAATCTGAAGTGACCTTGACTCAGTTGGGATTAAGGGTGTAGGTCACCACTCCCAGGATACTCCTTGTACTGGGATTAAAGGTTTGAATCACCATTCTCTGATTTTCCTAGACTGACTGTGGTAAGAGCTTTGGGACTTCTGGAGCTTTTACTAACCCCCCACATAGACTGTGGGTAGATTTCCTCTGATATCTCTGAAACTTCTGAAACTTTTATTGAATCCTCACAGAAGGGAAAGTCATTAGATGTGCCACATGATAGGCTCAGCTCAGCATATATTAGAGCTTCGGTCCCAAATGAAGCAAGTAAATGACACTTAGGAAGTGGCCTATAGGAATAGAATCAGGAAGTCATCATGTGGAGATCTTCTCTTACCATTTTAAACACTGCACATTAGGTACCAGAGATGGTCAGAAGAGTAAAATGATATAAATGGATGAATGAAGGATCACAAAATATATTGTTTAATTATATAATTCATAGGTGATAGGTGAGATGATGAGTTATGTACAAAATTCTATATAACACACACACAAACACACACACACACACACACACACACACACACACACACACACACACACACACACCTGGTAGAACTTGGAAGTGAATTGGAAGTGAATTTATACACTAACAAGGAACAATTGGAAATTTGAAAAGCATCCACTTAAAATATCACCAATCTAGGCATAGAGGCATGGGCTCACAATTCCACTACTTATGAGGGTGAGGCAGAAGAACATCATAATGTCAAGATCTGCAAAGACTGACTTCAAAGTGTGTTCAAGGCCAAACTTAAAAACCTAATGCAAAACTTGTCTCTAAATACAAATCTAAATGACAAGGAGAGCCAAAACAATACTCTGGGTCATAGTACAATGAAGTGTACCTGCCTTAATGTGTATAAAGCTCTGGGTATAGCACCCATTACTTCCAAATTAAAGTAAAGCTAAAGTTTTTAAAAAGCAACAAAATAAATACTTGTAAATAAATCTAGCAAAAGATGGGAATGTTCCACATACTGAAAGAAACTTAAGCACATTTAAGTTAAAGAGATATGTTGTATGTATGACAATATTCAAGTTTATATGGTGGATGACATTGATAGATTTTCATATGTTGAACCATCCCTGCAACTCTGGGATGAAGCCTACTTGATCTTGGTGGATGATTTTTTTGATACATTCTTGGATTTTGTTTGCCAGTATTTTAATTGAGTATTTTTGCATCAATGTTCGTGAGGGAGACTGGTCTGTAGTATTCTTTCTTTCTTGAGTCTTTGTGTGGTTTATGCATCAAGCTGACTGTCACCTCATAAAGAGGTTGACAATGCTCCTTCTGTTTCTGTTGTATGGAACAATTTGAAGAGTACTGGTATCAGTTCTTCTTTGAAATTCTTATAAATTTCTGCTCCAGCATCATCTGGTCCTGGGCTTTTATTTATTTATTTATTTTTAGTTAGAAGACTTTTAATAATTCTATTTTTAAGGGTTATAGGCCTATTTGCTAATTTATTTGGTCTTAATTTAATTTTTGTAAGTGCTAGCTATCCATAAAGCTGTCCGTATCTTTTAGCTTTTCCAATTTTGTAGAGTACAGGTTTTTGAAGCAGCACCTAATGATTTCCGGATTTTCTTGATGTCTGTTGTTATGTCCCTCTTTTCATTTCTGATTTTGTTAATTTGGATATTCTCTCTCTGCCTTTTGGCTAGTTTGGATAAGGGTTTGTCTGTTTCTCAAAGAACCAACTCTTTGTTTCATTGATTCTTTGTATTGCTCTTTTTCTTTCTATTTTATTGATTTCAGCTGTGAGTTTGATTATTTCTTATCATCTACTCCTTCTGGGTGAGCTCGCCTCCTTTCTTTCAGCTGTACTATTAAGCCTCCTTGTGAGACTTCTCCAATATTTTAATGTAGGCACTTAGTGCATTCGCCATATTAATAACCTAAAAGAAAAGAACCTCACCACATACTGAAAAAGCCTTTGACAAAAATCTAAAACTCCTTCATGATAAAGGACCTGGAGAGATCAGGGAATCAAGGAACATACCTAAACATAATAAGGCAACTGACACGCAGACAACCAACATCAAACGAAATGAAGAGGAACTCAAAGCAATTCCACTCAAATCAAGACAAGGGTGTACATTCTCCCCGTATTTATTCAATATGGCACTTGAAGTTCTAGCTAGATCAATAAGACAATAAAAGGAGATCAAAGGTTATAAATTGGAAAAGAAGAAGACAAAATGCTTTTTGCAGATGATATGATAGCATACATAAGTGACTCCCAAAATTTTACCAGGGAACTCCTACAGCTGATTAAACACCTTCAGCAATGTGGCAGGATACAAAATAAACTAAAACAACAATCAGTAGCCCTCTTGTACACAAATAATAAAAGATCTGAAAAGAAATCACAGAAACATCACACTTTATAATAGCTGCAAATATCATCAAATATTTTGGGATAACTCTAACCAAAGAAGTGACGGACCTGTATGATAAGAACTTTAAAGTCACTGAAGAAGATATCAGAAAAATGGAAAGATCTACCATGCTCTTGGATAGGTATGATCAACATAGTAAAAATGCAAATCTTACTGAAAGCAATCTACAGATTCAATGTAATCCCCATTAAAACCTCAACACAATTCTTCACTGACCTCACAAACAGTATTCAGCTTCATATGAAAAAACAAACAAACAAGCAAAGAAAAAAAACCCTCAGGATCATCAAAATAATTCTTTACAATATAAGAACTTCTGGAGACATCAATATCCCTGACTTCAGGCTCTACTGTAGAAATATAATAAGCTTGGTGGTGGCATAAAAATAGAAATGTAGATCAATGGAGTCTAATTGAAGACCCTGACATTAATCCACACACCTATGTGTAGGGGCATTGTGTTGTTTCATGGAAAATAACTGTCCCACCCACTGGTTTAATAAAAAGCTGATTGGCCAAAGGCAGGCAGGAAGTGTGGGTGGGGCTACCAGACTAAAAACTCTGAGAACAGACCACCAAGCAGAGCACCAGAGAGAAGCCAGAGGAAGCCGAGGACAATTATGCTGCTCTAAAGAAAGGTACCGAGCTGCATGGCTGAACAAGAGACATGGGTTAGATGAAGGATAGAGAGCTAGCAAGTGGTATGCCTGGGCCTGAGGCTGATCAGCCAAAAACTAATGAAAGCGTCTGTGTGTCTCTGTAGGACTGTGGGACTGCGGGTCTGCGGGTCTGTGGGCCTAGACCTTGAGGTTAGGCCGGAAAGTCCGAGCCAGAAACCTCATACTACACCTATGAACACGTGATTTTTCACAAAGAAGCCAAAAATACAAAATTAAAAAAATGAAAGCATCTTTAACAAATGGCGCTGGCATAATCGGATGGTGGAATGTAGAAGAACACAAGTAGGTCCATATCTGTCATCCTGCAAAAAATTCAAGTTAAAGTGCAAAGTGGATCAAAGACCTCAACATAAATCTCGTTACACTGAACCTGGTAGCAGAGAAAGTGGGAAATAGCCTTGAATGCCTTGGCTTAGGAGACAACTTTCTAAATATAACATCAGTAGCACAGATAATGACAAAAACAATTAATAAATGGGATCTCATGAAACTGAGTAGCTTCTGTAAGACAGAAGACATGCTCACTGAGACAAAATGACAACCTACAGGATGGGAAAAGATTTTCACCAACCCTACATTTGACAGAGTACTGTTTTCTAAAATATATTAAGAACTCAAGAAACTGGAGGTGAATAAAACCAAACAATCCAATTAAAAATGGGGTACAGAGCTAAGTAGAGAATTTTCAACAGAAGAATGTCAAATGGCCAAAAGACACTTAAAGAATTGCTCAACATCCTTAGCCATTAGGGAAATGCAAATCAAAAAAACCTTTGGATACCATCTTATACCTGTCAGAATGGCTAAGATCAAAAACAATGATGACAGCCTATGCTGGACAGGATGTGAAGTAAGGGAAACACTCCTCCATTGCTGGTGGGAGTGTAAAACTTGTACAGCCACTTTGGAAATCAGTATAGTGGTTTCTCAGAAAACTGGGAATCAATCTAATGATCCAGCAATACTACTCTTGGACATTCACCCCATGGATGAATATTCTTACCATGAAGAACAATATTTCAACTATGTTCATAGCAGCATTATTTGTCATAGCTAGAACCTGGAAACAACCTAGATGCTCTCAACTGAAGAATGGATTTAAAAATATATGGTATATTTGCACAATGGAGTACTACATATCAGGGGAAAATGTCAATCTAAAACTTGCAAGCAAATGGATAGAATCATAGACCTAGAAAAATAAACATGATATTTACTCACTGACAAGTGGATTTTAGACATAAAGAAAATGATAATTTGGATACAATTCACAACTCCTGAGCAGCTAAGAGAGAGATCCACGGAACCCCTGTATAGGGGAAATAGATAAGATATCCTGATTAAATTGGGACCATACTGGAGGAAGGTAAGAGGAGGTAGGAAGAAACATGAGAGAAGAGATGATTGAGTTGGGGGAGGTACAGAGAGGGAGAAAAACAAAAGAGATATCTTGTCAGAGGGAGTCATTGTGGAATTAGAGAGAAATCCAGTGCTAAGGAAACACCCAAGAACCCACAAATATAATGCCAGCTAGTGTTCCAAGCAATAGTGGAGAGGTTGCCTAAACCGGTCTTCCTCTATACTCAAGCTGATGACCACCCTAATTGTCACTATAGAACCTTCATCCAGCAACTGATGGAAGCAGATGCAGAGATCCACAGCTAAGCACTGGGATGAGCTCCCAGTCCAGCTGAAGAGAGGGAAGAGGGATTATATGAGCAAAGGGGTCCAGATCATGATGAGGAGACCCACAGAGACAGATGACCTGAGCTATTAGGAGCTCACTGACTCTGAACTGACAGTTGACAGTTGGGAACTTGCATGGAACTGAACTAAGCCCTCTACATGCATGGGCAGTTTGTGGGGGCTCTGGAAGTGGGACCAGAATTTATTCCTAGTACATGAACTGGCTTCTTGGACCCCATTTCCTATAGAGGAACATCTTTCTCAGTCTCAATACTTGTGGGGAGAGGCTTGGTCCTACCTCATCTGGGCATATCAGACTGAATTGACTCGCCCTGGGAGTCCTTACCCTCTCTGAGGAATGAAAGGGAAGATAGGGTGAGGGGAAACTGGGGGATGATTGGGAAAAGGGGAGGAAGGAGGATCAGTGGTGGGCATATTAAAAAAAATGTAAAAAATATATAAAGTTTAAAAAAAGCCTGAAGTTGAACTCTGTATAATATCACTTAACTAGAGAAGAGTTTATATTGGCTTTACTGTTGTTGTTCAAGCTAAAACAATAATTATGAACACAAGTGTCCGCTGCTAACATGCTGGAGACCCATAGCCAGGCAATCAGAGGCTCTGCAGGTCTGCCTGGTGGACCCAGCCTTCTGTCCCCAGATCTGGGAATCAGATCAGTGTCTTGCTCAGCCAACGTCAGAAAAGCTTCCTCCTACAGTAGATGTAAACAATACAGAGCACAAACCGGACAATGTGCAGAGAATGAGAGACCTCGGAACACCCAGTCCTAAATGAGATGTCTCCATCAAATTTCCTCTCAGAGCTCAGGGAACACTGCAGAAGGGGAAGCAGAAAGATTGTAGGAGATGGAAGACACCAGGGATGGAAGGCCTTCCCAGCACAGCATGGCTGACCTACATATGAACTTACAGGGACTATGGCAGCATGCACAAGGCCTGTGCAGGTCTGAAGGGAAATGTATATAGCCCCCATCCCTAACACAGAAGCCATCTCCAAGTGATAAGCACTGGAAAAGGAAACAGTGGTTTTCTTTAGTAGAGTCTTACTGTGTACACAAACCACACCTAAGGGCAGATCCCATGGCCAACACAAAAATAACGGAGTGGCATTTTGGGAGGTTCTTTGCTTCATAATGCTTTGTCTGGGTATTATTTTATTTTTCCTCATAGGTCTTTTGTGTATGTATTATCATTTCTAGCACTGTGTTTTTATGGGATTTCTGGGTGTGTTGTGAGCCTATGAGTTTGTTTCTTGTGTTTATTTTTCACATCTTTGTTTTCTGTTTGCTTCATTCTATCCTGGTTTGTTTTTGCTTTATCTTATTATTTTTTAAATAACTGTTTGTATTATGAGAGAGAGAAAGAAAGAGTGTGCATTTGAGTGTGTGGGAAGTTGGGGGAGAAGGCTGAAGGAAGGGAACCATAGTCAGGATATATTGTATGGAAAAATATCGATTTTCAATTCAAAAATAGCATTTAAAAAAATATGACTACACACTGTGTTTTCTGATTCTTTGGATGCTGCTTGAATAAAAAGTTGCTATTAAATTTTATTTTAGCTAATTTAATTTAAATAATTATAATTAATATTTCCTTTTTGAACTAACCCATGAAGACCCTGTGGATGCTTATCTCGCCTTCTGTAAGGTACGAACTGGGAGCTGCAGCCACAAAAATCTACATGGCAAGAAGTGAACCGAGAATCAGACATTGTTACATGTGTGATACGGAGTTTGCAGGCACAGTATGAGAAATAAACACAGGGCTTGTATGAGTCAGAGAAGAAGCCCAGTGGATGCGACAGTAGTCTCCTGTGCCTCAACAGCAGGTGAGTCTGTTGTGTGGGGAATCAAGGGAGGTATGAAGGGTATATCAAGGGTTCTAGTGGGAAATGGTGAGACTGGACTGTTGGGGCAGTCAACTTTGAAGCCACAGCATCTGGAGTGGGAGGAGCACTGGGCTCCAGAGTAGCTGGGATTGGCAGCCTTTGCTCCCCCCTCTGTCTTTGATGAAGGCGAGTGTGTTGGGGGGAAGGGGTCTCCTGTTAGGAGTAAATGCTGAGTCAGCAGAGAATTCCCAGATCCGTGGGTTACCCTGACCCCCAGATATCTAGTGTGACCTCACAGATTAGAGTGTGCCTGGCTAGAAGCCATGTGCCTGGCTCTCATGTCACCAGTGAGTAATGAGCTATGGCCAGAGCTGTCCTCACAGGAGCTGTTAGAAGGCATAAATACCAGCTCAATTCTTTCGATAACGGGCAGATAGAATGTGTAGGAACTAGAATTCCCCCAAGTACTCTGGCCAGTCATCCCACTAAAAGAGCAACAAACATTTTCACCAAGTTCTATTCACGTATAATTCTATCCTCTCCTCCCTTTGGAGAAAGGAGGCTGCGTGAGCATTCACAAGGAAGAACAATACATTCGTTTCCTGGATCTTGAAGAATGTTCATGCCTCCTGATTAGCTTAGTGGAATGGAAGCTCTTGTCTCTACTTCTGACTTTTGCCTGGGAGGGTTTGCTCCACCTAAGTCACTCTGAGTGACTAGGTGACTGAGATGTATGGATGCTTATTGCACAAATTCTATTTGATATTATAAGAAATTCCAGAGACAGGTCTTGGGGGAAAGCTGAAATATCAGAGAGACAGGGAACAAATCACAACCCTTCTCACCCAACAAACTCCTCAGGCCAAACGGGGTAAGTCCTCAGACTGACTGGGTGCCCAGGCAAAGGGAAGAACTTCTGTCTCTCCTCCTTATCTTTCTTTCTTCCCCCACTCAGCTACTCCATTTCCTGGATCTACTTTCCTAGTGCTAGGATTAAAGGTGGGTACCACCAGCACCTGGCTCTGTCAGACCTTGAACTCAGAGAGAGCCAGAGGACCTCTGTCTCCTCAGTGATGGGATTAAGGCGTGGGTCACCACACTCTGACCTTCATGGCCTGGCTGTGGGTGGCTCTGTCCTCTGACATTCCAGACTATTTTTATTAAATATACAATATATCAGCACAGATGCTTGTAGTAGGAGGGTTCTCGGGTCCCGGGCGGCCAGAGATCCAAGACTCACAGACCTGCCGCCCGAGACCCCTTAGCCGCCACCCGCTCAGGCCCCAGAAATGACTCAGACGCTTATATTAACTTCATGCTGTTTGGCCTATGGCTCAGGCACATTGCTAGCTAGCTCTTACATCTTAAATCAACCCATTTCTATTAATCTGTCTGCCACGTGGCCCGTGGCTCACCTGTGTTCCTTACATGTTGCTCCTTGGGTGGCTTGCTCGGTCTGCCTGTGACTCCACCCTTCTTCTCCTACCTATTCTGATTCTTCCTCCTACGGATGCTTACTGAAAAAACATGAATTCTATGTCTGTAGAAAAAACATAAGGCAATGATGGTCTTCCCATTCCCCCCCTATCCTTCATGAGCTGTGTTTCTTCAGTTAATTCAGAAGAGTTTCAGAAAAATCATGGCTCATGAAGACACGGCGCTTTTCCAAGATTTTCTCTGTTCCTACTGTGAGTTGAACCAGCCCACTCTACTTTTCTAGTCAACATAATGTCAGATAATGACATTGAATATCTTCCTCTGTTGCAGTGTGTGGGTCATGACCTTCAGAAAACATTTATATCTGATGGCCATTGGAACTGAGACGCTGCTCTAGCAAAATTACAGTTACAAAATAGCAACGAAAGTCATTTTGTGATGGGGCATCACTGCAATGGGAGGGTCCGTATTAAAAGGTCTCAGCATTAGGAAGGCTGAGAACCACTGGTCTGTTGTTTTCTACCTTATTTTTAAGACAGAGCCTCTTACTGAACTTGAAGCTTGCCATTTCAGTTACACTGACTGACCACTGAAACCTCACCAGAAACCTTTGTGTGCAGCATGCACTGGACTACAGGTTACACAGGACTCAAGTCGCCATTTCCCCTTATGCAGCAAATACTTTACATGCTGATCTTGCTCCCCACCTTTGCTTTGTGTTGTTGCTGACACGTCTGTGAAAAGATAAGCTACTTACATTGCAGCATTCTCTATCCAGCTTAAGGATCCCCAGCTACGAAACATTTTAAGTGACTTTTCTAGAAGTTCAGTTACTCACCTCTCATCCTTCTATTTTGTGCTCGGCCACTGGCACACCATGCCTTGGTGGAATCTGAGATGCCCTTCTCTGAGCTCTGCCCTGGGTTAGCAAGCATTCTATGTGAAGGGACAAGTGGCTGACATTTCAGAGTTTATAGAAAACACATGGTCATTGATATAGCTCTTTAATGTTGTCACTAAAGTAGAGAGGAAGGCTTAGGCAATATATAACCAGACAAGAAAGGCTGTGTGCCTGTAAAACTATTTTCAGAAGCAAGCCCCAGTCTAGTTGTGACTTCTGGAATATAGATTGCTGACCCTGGATACAGATGGTGTCACCTGCTATTAGTGCTGTCCTAAGGGCACCATGCTGTCTGAGACCTGGTGATAGGAACAGTGTTTAACATAAAGTTGGCCAGAAGATGTGGTGAAGTCCCTTGTCCTTTGCCTCTGAGGTCCCTACCTGTGCTGTAGGGAAAGGGATGCTTTTGACAGAGTTTCTTCTTGTTTCCTTTTCATTACGTGCAAAACTTTGTCCAAAGCTCTGAGTGGGTTATGAATGCCAATTGTTAGCTTTTCCTTCCTGGTGTCAGGGCAAAGAGAGGGAAATGTCTTCCCAAAGGAAGTGACCCTTCAGCCCAGGCTTGCTGTTTCTAAACCTCCTGCAGAGCTCTGAGAAAAGCAGAGTTCAATGTTATTGTCTCTCCTTTCACTGCGTGTGTGTGTGTGTGTGTGTGTGTGTGTGTGTGTGTGTGTGTGTGTGTGTGTGTGTGTGTGTAGGCGGGGAGATTGCTTGCTTTTTTTTCTGACTTTGTTTATTTTGATAAAGCGTTTTCTTTACCTGGGTGGATAAGGTTCAAGTACATGTAAAATATTAGTTTGAGAAAAATGTGGCATGCTTAAATATTCTAAAAGGCCTCATCTCGGGGTATAGAAAACATGTAGAAAAATATCTGATGCTGTTGAAATGATACCAAAAGACATATACAGTACAGAAGGCTTGGGAATAGCTCTAAGCATGGTGGTACCAGGTCTACTCTTTAGGAAGAAGGATGGTTCTGTTTTAGAAAATGTGAAAAAAAATATAGAAAGACCTAAAGGAGAAAACACAAGAAAAACAGACCAACAGGAACTGAACGTCTCATCTCTTCCTCATTAGGCCCCCTTTTAAAAAATTATTTTAATTACATATTATTATAATATAATCACATCATTTTTCCTTCCTTTCTTCCCTCCAAAACTTCCTATATATTTCTTGATCTCTTTCAAATTCATGGCCTCTCTTTTTATTAGCTATCATTATATACACATCTGTATTTATATACATACATACATACATACAAATCCCTAAATCATTTACTCAGTGTGTATCATGTATCTGCATGTTTTCAGCGATGTCAGAAGCTACATCCATAAAGTCCCAGCAACATGACTGCCTCAACATGAGCTGAGTGAGGTCAATGAGCATGTGGTTATTGTGGAGACCTCAACCCTTCACAAAGACCTGCAGGCACCTAAGGAATGCTGAGAGCAGAGAAATAGTCTTCCCAAGGGAAGAGCACATCAGTTGCTTATCTACTACAAAAAAAAAAAATGGCCTCTTAATTTATTTCATCCTTTATAACAAATATATACTTGCCTTTTTTAAAATTGTTTCTCACAAAGTTGGTATTCTTCCTGGCATTCAATGAGCTGCATTTCAAAGCTGTTCTTTTTTCGTATTATTCACATGAGATGAACTCATTTCCATATTTTTGTTGTTGTTGTTGTTTTTTCTTTTTTTTTAAAGAAAGAAAGAAAGAAAACCACTTGTGTGATATCATTGTATCATTGTAATTGCCACAGAGGCTTCCAGGGTTGGGACTAATGCATATAAAGGAGGTTGATCTTTTGAGATTGCCTCTGGAAACTTCACACCTCAGAACCATTGTCAGAATTAAGAAAAGAAGGGGGAGGAAGTGAGGAAAAAGTAGAGACAATTGTTCTTTTGCCCCTTCAGAGAGTGCTGGAAGATTTGCTATAGATGATTCCTAAGATAACAGAATGGCCCTTTCTGGTCCAGCCAGACCTAGAGTGGAGCAACTACACAGGGTCTATGTGGCAACTGGAGATTAGAATCCCCACATGAGCTCTGCCAACCTGCTCCTTAGGGCATTGGCTCATCCACAGGATGACATGGTGCCAGCTTTGGAGTTGACAGCTGCTGCTGCTATTGCTTGGGCACCACAGGCATGCCCTGTCTTGATTAATTGTGTTGTTTCGTGGTAGACATTCTCCTGTCACAGAACATTCTGTACTGTCCTGGTGAAGACGATTAGCCCAGGGATAACCTCTTCAGAGCTCATCAGTGGGTATCTCTTCCAGGGCTGCACACACCAGCAGCTTGTAAGGGCTGAAGGAGTGCAGTCGTGCATTAATAATACGGGACATCGCAGCATCTGCGCCCAGATGGAAGGGACAGCTAGGCTTCAGCAGTACCATTCTGTCTGTGGCGTGAGTGAATGGGATTAGAGCTGGATTTTAGGATTTGTTCAATGGCAAAGTCTAGTGACCTTAATTACTAGAAGGCCCTCCCTAATCTCGTCTGACCAGTGTGAATGAGATGTGTCTCTAACACATAAACAGTACATACTATTATCTGGTAATGTGAAAAGTGCTGTTTACATCTCAAATGTTCCAAACAAAGAGAATGAGAAATGACAGAATATAGACTAATTGGTGCATCAGTCTCACCAGACAAAATTAAAGGGAGTGTCTTAAGTCTTGGCTGAATCTGCTTTCAAGTTTTTAGAGTCCGTAAATCAAAGTGATTTTCGTAGCCTGAGCCCCATTCCAGAAAATGTCTCCTGCCATTGCAAAGACAGAGAGGATCTGAAAAGTTTCAAAGACAGAAAGCAAAACACTCATAAATCTGACCACTCAGAGGCAACCAGTGTTCATACTTTACTCATATCCTTCTGGGAAATTCTGTACATATATACATGGAAATACTTGTGCATTTTCCTGATGAATGATTGATTTTATACATATCATTCAATAGCATTCTCTTTTTCCATGCTGAGCACTGTGTCCTGGCTAATATTATCTTTCTTCCTCCCTACAGACCACAGCCCTACCCTTTTGTTCTTCTACAGAACAGCCCTGCCACCTCCCCACTTCCCTGAGGTCTCTCCTCAGACTCACTGTTCAAGGACGACATTGGCCTCTCTAAAGTCAGTACTCCCCCCTCCCTGGGAGAGCCAGTGCAGTGCCCTTGGTCAGCGTTTCACCATACATAACCAAATAGGAAACCAAAAGAATATAAAAATATGAAGCAGGTTTTGGAAACCCATTGCCTGCCATCTTTAATCCTTGGCAGAAGAATCACCAAAAGTCTCCTCCCTTTGACCTTTTCTCCTATCAACCTCTCATGGACAATAATTCTCAAGTCTCCTGTGGGGGAACACCCACCTTTTCTGGCAGACCATTTTCTTTTTCTTTTATCGCTGACGACTGAAGCTAGGCCCTCACACATAGCAAACTTGAACTCTACCACAACTTGTGCACATCTGTGTGATCTTAGACACCCTGACCCCATCCTTTTTTGAAAATAACAATTTTGCGTTATGTTGTAATGTATATGCCATAAAATTACCCTTGAGAGATGGGACTAGAGTTTCAGTGTATGTGTCTCCTTATATATTCTGAAATGCAGGAACTCACAGCTTCAGTGTGATAGTAATAACAGGTAAAGCCTTTAGATGTGATTAAGTCACAAAGGCATACCTCTCATGAAAGAGATTAGTGACTGTAAAAGCTAGGGCGGGGGGGGGGGGGGGGCTCTTTTCTAGGTTGTTGTTGCTTTTAATCTCCTTTGCCTGATAAGAATATAGTCTTCATCCTCTACCATAAGAATGAAACGTGAAGGTGCTGACCAGACATGTAACACAGGGGGCTTGGATATGTACTGTCCAGCCTCCAGAGCTATGATAAATGAATTATCAATTTTCTCTCTTGCAATATTTTTGTTGCAACAGCTCACAAAACTAAGATGTGTGGAAAACAAAGGAGTCTTAAATACCATTTCAGCTTCCTAAATAGAGGGAAAGCATATCTCTTGAGCATCAACCTAATCTCTAAGAATGTAACTCAGTGCCTCCCACCAACACCACATAAAATAATATGGCAAAGTCCAGCATAAAACAATCAGAATTTTCACACTCTCCAAAGAATAGATAGGTACACTAAAAACTAGGAAGTAATGTTAAATGTAGATGACAAGAATGGCATATTAAATGGAACAAAAGACAAAATATAAGCCATTTCTTTCAGTTATTAAATTAATGAGCATAAAAATTATTTTTCAATCGCATGAAAATGTTTAAGTGCTTACTTCCAAGTTTACTCCCAATATGGAGACTTACTGCTCCATAAACTGGTAACAGTTCATAGGCTGTCACCTGATCATTGAGCTGACTACTTTGTGTATAGCCCTGTTTGGACCAATCTCTGCCCACCTCACTGCTCTAGCTTATCATCTGGAAAAATACTATCTTCGAAAATACAGCTATCTGAAAGGGTTAACACCGGGAGTGAATCATGTCATCTCTGGGGCTGTGCCCCAGAGTTCCCTGTCACAGGGTTTTTGGTATACTCCATACCCTATGGTAACACATGGAGTTAGGACACAAATTCTTAAAAAGAAATGCACCGAGAACATTTATGGAAGGCTTAATTAGCAGTTATGTTATAGAACTGGAGGCTTGAGACAGGAAACAACTCTTCTGTGACTATTTCCTGTCCTTCTCTTTGAGATGGATATCTTAAAAAACTTCACTAAATCTCTAAAAATGGGTTCACAGCTCACAAAATTCTGGGAGAGAATTCTTCCGTGAATTGAATCCTGTGTGTATTGTATTTGCAGAGTATGAAGACATGCGTAGAATTACTTCTCACCAGCTCCCTGTTCTAAACACACCCGAGAACTGACTGGCCAAGGACAAAAGGAAGGTGTTATGTCATAGAATTAACACCAGTTCACTTGTGGTCCAGCTTAGCCAAGTTCAAAACTGTCCCATTTGATGAAAGTGAGAAGAAAACCAACAAAGTGAATGAAATGGGAATATCCAAAGTTCATTGATTACTTTATGTCACTTCTTCTTAGACCTTCACTGCAGGCCAACTCTCCACATCTCTTTCTCTATCTCTTTACTTTTCATCTATAGAAAAAAGGTACAATGAAAATGCTCATTAGTCTGCATCTGGCAGGGTTGATATTAGAATGTATAAGGAACTAAGATACTAGCAAGAGGAGACCAAACAAGTCAACAGTGAATGGGGTGCAAAATGAGCAGGCTGCTCTCCCACAATGAAACACAAATGACTAAGGTATAAAACATATTCAGCCATAATAAAAAATCAAATGAATATTATATAGAGATTTTTGTCAGTCACCAAGGGAAAAAAGCCAACAAATACTAGTGAGGATGTAAATAACAAGGAACCTTACACTCTGCTGGTGACGGTGTAAGCTAGTCTGGCCATTTGAAAATAAGTAAGGAAGTTCTTAAAATGTGGAGATAGGCCTACCATGTTCTATCACTCCTGGGTATATACTCAGAGGATTCCAAGTCAGCACATCACAGATACTTAATTGCACACCAATGTTTTCTGCAGTGCTGGTCAGTAGGCTAAGCTATGGGACAAACTTAACTGCCCAACAGCAGAGGAGTGGGCAAAGAAAGTGTGTGTGTGTGTGTGTGTGTGTGTGTGTGTGTGTGTGTGTGTGTGTGGTGTGTGTGTCTGTATGTGTGTGTTTATGTGTATCTATATTTCCTTCAGCTATGAGCAGAATGAAGTTATATTGTTAGGAAAACTGACGGAAGTGTAGATAAACATATTAAGTGAATTAAACTAGTCTTTGAAAGACAAATATCATTTGTTTTGCTAAATGTATATGTAGAAATAAAACCATGGATGTATATATGCCAAAAAGAAGAAGGGAAAGTGTTTAAAGGAACAAAAACATCTAATGGGAGGGGAAGAAAGGATGATACTGAGTAGGAGGAGAATTCGCTCATTATGCAATCTATACTTGTGTGAAAGTGTCCTTATACACCACAGTACCAGGAACAGTTCATGAAAACTACAGAAAATGTACTGATGAAATGTTTTTATGGAACACTGCATGATGAATACAATGAAATTAAATGTTTACACAATGATAATAGAAGTGGTCCCTTTTTAAAAGGTTTAAGTGAGAACATGCATAAGACAATTGGCACACGCTGAGTGTTCACTAGATACTAAATACTTACCTATATATCCATATCTTTCCAGGATTATTTCCCATATGATTCCTTTACATGAATCCCTCCACTACTTAAAGCCTATCTAGAGCTGATGTTGGGGGAGGGGTGAGGTGAGGAAAGCTAATCACCTGGCTTTGAGGACCAGAATCCCCGTCTCTTTGCTTCCCCAGCCCACCTCATTTTGCTTCTGAAGATTGAATATATTTACTTCCTTCAATAAAACTCAGTGAGGATCAATTGTAGATTAATTAAGTTACAAAGTTTGCATGTTTTTTAATGACAAAAATCACATCACACCTAGGGCAAGGAGATAAGCCATAAGGTGTTCGGTATATCTGACCTACATGGTCAGGTTCCTTGACATCATCATCATTCAGCAGGATTAGTATCCATGCCCTATGGACTATGTGAAAGTAGCAATTTTGTTGGTGTTCTGGAGAATGAGGAAGCTAACATGTTCATAAGCTAGATTTTTAAAAAGTGGAGAGAGGTATTTTTCCTTTAAAATTTCAAGTTCATATTCCTTTATCTTGAGTCACTAAGTAGAACTTCATCACCATTAATGTAGGGTCTAAGAGGATGCTCTTCCGAAGCATGTCAAATGGAGTTCCTGACTTGAGCATTTATATCTGAACTCTGAAATAGTACCAAGTATGGACATTTGGAAGATGCCATTGCTGACTTTCTTGATGGATTTTTGTGAATCTTCCCTACATGAAAGGGGAAGTTTATGAGATGACCAGTGAGTGAGTCATTAAGGACAAATACTCTAATGATGTTTGGTGGCAGTGAATAAAGCTATTTGGAAATTAATGGTGGTCTCTTCTAATAGAAAAGACTCTTAGTTATCTTCATGCTTGGCTGAACAGCATTTCTGAAATGAGAACATTATACACACGAGAGACACTTAGGCTGAATTATCTTCATTGTAAAGAGAAGTCTTTTGTCGGTAGAAATGAGCTCTTGTTCTAAACCAGAAATGGAAGGTAGAGAAAGCTGGAAAATAGGAACATGCTTGTTTTGTACTTTCTAACTTTCCTCTTTAACATTCTCCAGACTATTATTTGATAACTTAAAAAAATATTCTTTTATTGAACTCAGCCAATCTCTTGGTTATAGAAGACACCAAATCTCTTTCTTTGAAGTGATGAGATTTCATGTTGTGTGAATTAATAAATCTCTCTCATGGAAGATATTTTGCTTCTGTATTTTGCTACTTGCATCTGAAGGAATCTTTATTTATTTTCTCTAGTCCATCATGAGAAATAAAATTTTATTATCATTATTACTACTTAAGATAAGATTTTAACATGTAAGTCCTTTCTTAACCTAGAACTTGCATGTAGACAAGGCTGGCTTTGAAATTTCAGAAATCAGCCTCCTCTACCTCTGGAATTCTGAGATTATAGGAGTGTGTCATATCCAGCTATTATTTTCTTTGAGAACATCTTGCAATATGTCTGGATTGTTCTCACTCATACCCCCTCCTCTACCTCTTCCCAGATACACTTTACACCTTTCCAAACTCTCCCAACTCATACCTTCTTTAAATATTTTAAAAACTAATCCATCTGGTTCAGTTTGTGCTGCCCATATACTCATGGGCTTTGGGCTATTCACTGGAGCATGTGTAACCCTCCAAGGGCCATGTCCTTCAAACTGTCTCTTCCCTTCCCTAGAAGCCATTGACTGTCAATAGCTTCCAAGGAAGGTATGGAGATCCCCTTCCATGATAAAACGTTAACTTGGTTGGAATTATGCAGTTCTTATGCAGGCAACCACAGCTGTGAGTTTATGAGCGATGCGGCCATGTTGTGTCCAGAAGATACTGTTTCAGTCCTACTATTTCTGATTTTTGGCTCTTGTAAGGGAATCTTTCATTCCCTTCTTCTGTAACCTTGTAGAGGGGCATTGCTTTCTCTGTTTGTGTCTGAGAACTACATTAACACTTTTTTTTCCCTGAATTTCAGCTGGTTGTGTTTCTGAGTCAACCACCATCCACCACACATGGAAGCATCTCTGATGGGGTCTGAGAGCTGCACTCATCTATGGGTAGATGCTCACTTATCTTGGGCAAGTGAATGCAGGTAACCGTGGAAGCCAGAAAAGGATATTTGATCTCTTGGAGTCGAAGTTACAGGAAATTATGAATGGCACTATATGTACCTAGGGACTGAGCTGGAGCCCTTTGTAAAAGCAAGGTGCACTCTCTGCCAATGAGCATCCCTCCAGCCCAATAGTTTTTACATTCAGTTTTTCTCTGTATAGTGAATCCTCTAAAGACTTGAAGATGAAAGATAAGTATTTGTGAGGAAGTGATGAAAGATGATCCTTGTATCTTACTTTGGTGAGTGCAAATTAGTGTGGCCATTGTGGGAAATAATATGAAGATTTCTAAAAAGAATTAAACACACAATTACCAAACTGAGTTTGGAATGCATGCCTAAATTTTCAGCCCTTGGGGATGGAGGGAGAAAGATCACAAGTCTAAGACCAGCCTGGGTTATATTGCAAGTTCAGGACATCCTGTCGTACATAATGAGACAGTGTCTCAAAGTACACTTCCCTGGGACATAGCAATAGTCCTTCTGGGTATGCTTACAAAGGAAATGAAACCAGTGTGTCCATGAGCACTCCTTTGCTCATTGTGGCATTGTTCTCAATAGCCTCGATGTGAGATCACTCAGTGTCCATCAACACATGAATGGATTAGCCAAACAAAAATGTGGCATATACACACAATAAGGTGCTATTCAATTTTTAAAAATAGAAGGAAATTCTCCTACTTACAACAACAGGAGATCAACCCAGACAGCACTATGCTACGTGATAACCAGGCACAGAGGGGCAAATACTGTGTATTCTCACCTCTCAATGGTATCTAATGTAGCCAGAGTCACAGAAATAAAGAGTAAAAGAATGAATACCAGAGACAGGATCATGACCAAGGGAAATGTTAGCCAAAAGGAAGACGGCCCTATCAGAAGGAATCAACAGTCATATTCTACTGCACAGCTCAGTGACTAGTTGTTACTAAAAGAGATCTGGGTGTTTTCCCTACAAAAACAAAAAAACAAAACCAGATGTGAGGGGGTAGGTAAGCTAACTAACTTTATTTAATAATTCCACAGAGTATCATAACATTATATCACATTCTATAAGAATATGGAGTTGTGCTGTCAATCACAAATAAAATAAAAATTTAAATTACATCTGTTAAACCCACCAAGGTGTCACAAGTCATATGGATGTCAGTGTCATCCATGGACAAGGTCCCTTGCTACTAAAATTGGTGCTAATGATAGACCTCCACAGGCTGCTGTGACCACCAAACACACACTGCCAATACCCTCTGAGGAATTCTGTGGCTTTACTGAATGTGATTGCCTTGTTGACTCATAAATGTACATGATTTAAATGAATCCAATTTAGGAAAATCTAGACTCATCAAGCAGGAAATCCAATTCGTGTTAAAGAGAAGGGTCTTTAGTTTGAAAACACAAATTTCTTAGCATTTCTGGACTTTCTGGAAATAAGATAGGCCTCCATATGCCTCAGTGTTCTAGTGACTTCTCCAGTTTCTGAGGTCAGTGCAAGCGGAATGGGCAGATAACAGTGTGTGTGGTGTATAACTGGAGTCAAGGATACAATGCCAAGTAATAATATAATTGAATTCTTGTCCTAACACTGATTTGTTGGGGTTGATTTGGAACCTCAAACAAATCATTTTGTTTTGCTCATAGGGAAATTGTATTAAGAAGTTTATTCCACATAAAATGGTTTGAGTTTCTGTGAAGAAAGTAAATGTGATTGGCTTTGGCAGAATAGTAGATTACATATAGAGAAAATCAGATCTTCCAAGAACATTGGCACTTAAGTGGGGTTTAACGTTCTCTCTGTCCAAACTTTACATATTATAGTTGCAAAAGCTACAGTGGGTATTTTAGCTGTGATGGTCCAGTATTTCTCTTCTTCTCCCCCAATCAAGATTAAAGACAAGCCTGTTTCTAAGAAAAGATGCCAAGAGTGATGACATTCTTGGCATCACAGTGCCAGGCCTTCTGAGGTAATTTCATTGCAAGTTTTCACTTTATGTCACACTAGGTATGAGCTAATCTTTCGTGGATGTTGGGTGCCAGGGTTACTGAGTAAACTTAATGTTCCAAATTCATTTTTTTTATTGTGATCAATTGTAGAACATTTGGGGTTTGTTGTTTATGGTTCTGATTCCTTGTGCTTTGAACCCAGGGAGAACAGAACAGGAAATGTGATCAGAAAGGATAAAGCATCGTGCCATGGATACAGAAACTTTGAGTTAATCTTCATGATGTCTAAACAATGCTCTTCTTCCTTCTCTTCCATTCTTCCCATCTTCCTCCTCATCTTCCTCCCCTTCTTCTTCCTCTTTTTGACTTATCTAAACATAGACAAGGTTTCTCTATGTTTCCCTGACTGCTGTGTCCTGAAACTTACTCTGTAGACCAGACTGGCCTCAAACTCAGATATCCTGCTACCTCTGCCTTCCAAGTCTTGGGATTAAAGGAGTGTGCCACCACTGCCCAGCCCCTCCTTCTTCTTAAAGCAACATAAAAATGATAGTTTCTGGGTTTAAAGCTCCCTTTCTTGTCTGTCTTACATTCCCATTTAGAAAGATGAAGAACTTATTTCATTCAGGTTGTTTTAGAAGTAAATATTTTATTTCTGTTAAAAATAGATGTAGAGAGCAATGATGGATAAACTTTATTGTATTCAGAATCTGTGTTGACTTCCTTTGAGGGTTTTAGGTTTCAAACATTTACTGACAAGTCACAAAAATAATTAAGAATTAGAGACTTCACCTGATCCAAGGAAAAACATGTCATCTGAAAGGTATTTTTTAAAAAGAATATATTTGATTGTTCATGTACACACACACACACACACACACACACACACACACACACACACACACACACACACACATCTTTATAAAAATCCACTTTTATTTATTTACTTTACATTAGGAAGGTTGTTTGGAATTTGAACCAGGCCCCTATTTCAGGGAGTTAGTTTCTTTTCTCTAAATTTCTCTGGTTGTTCTGTTTGCCTCTAGGACTCACTATGTTGTTTTGTTATGGTGGTGGTTTTTGTTGTTGCTGTTGTTTTAAACACATAACTATAATTGTAGAATTCAGTTTTATCTTAGGCATAAACTTCTTCAATGTTTTAGAAGATGCATGAGTTCTCTGGGGTTCTGGAGACCTCTCTTATAGCCAACAAAAACAGCCCTGTACCTCAGCCTTCCAGTCATTTTTGTCTTTTGGAAATTTAATCCCAGCAGGCCTCCACGGGCACCAACATGGGCAGACATAGCTACTTTACATCAGAGGCTGTAAATCCACAGAGATATACCTTCTGGAGTTACGTGGGATAAGAGGTTTCATTCCCCACAGATGCTTACCATAGTAAGTAACTCAGACAGTTCTCTCTTTGCTGTGTGAATTATCAGGTGTTGTGAGTGGACAATGAGACAAGATTATGCGAGATTAAGCTCCATTCTTCCTATCCTAGGAACATCGTGGTCTATTTAGGATGTTCCACCTCAGAGGGTTCCTATTCTCCACCTTAGAGAAAACAAGAAATAGTTTGAGGACAGAATCCCTGCTATAAAGTGAGCTGTAAGACCATCTTGAATTGTGTGTGTGTGTGTGTGTTCATATGTGTACATGTTTCTATGAATGTGATGGTATATGTACATACATGTGTTTAGAGGCCAGGAGTTGACATGAGATGTCTTCTTCTATCACGGTTATTTTTTGAAACAGGGTCTGTTAGTCACTGGAGTTCAAGGATCTAGCTAGATTGAGTAGATAGCAAGCATGTGGGATTTTCCTGTATTTGCTGGGATTACAGACATGTGCCAAATGTCTGGCTTCATATGGGGACAGGTCCTCCTGTTTGTATGGCAAGCAATTTACCAACCAACTTATCTTCCCAGCCTCAAATGATAACTTTCAAAAAATAAAACAAAAGGAAGTTGAAATCTCCACTCATTTTAGTAGTAGGGCTTTTTCTATGCCTCAAAAGGGAGAGCTTTTTCTGTGTGCTTGGCCATTTGGTCCCAGATCAGCATTCATTATTGGATTACAGCACAGATAGAGCAGGAGGGCTCAACAGACAAAGATCACTGACTCCCTGGGCTTGTTATCTTACTTATAACATCACTGACCTTGAAGAATTCACTATGTGAAGCTGAGCTTTCGTGTTATATCTGTGAGATAGAACAATAGACTGGAAATTTGTGTCTCCCCACACTCAGGTGTCAAGGCTCTAACTCCCAGGGAAAGTGGCACTATAGGAGGCAAATGAAGTCAGACAAAGTCATGGAGATGGAGCACCCACCCCAGAGTCAGGACCCCTATGCAAAGAGGGAGAGGGTATGCTTGTCTCTTCAGCACATGGGGAGAAGGCACTTGCTTGGAAGTCAGAAATGAACTGGGTGATATCTTGAGTCTTGCAGTGTGAGAATTCAATGTTGTTGAACCAACAGCTTCTTACCCATGGGTCCCAGCCCCATATGGAATAACTGGATATGGAGGATGGTCACAAAAATAGGCAACCGTTCAAGGTTGAACATACAACAACAAAATGTAATTGTAAAGCACAAGATGTTTTGACAATACTCAACAGTGTTTGTCAAGTGGCTTCACAGCAGCCTTGGTTCCGGGTTGGAGCAGGGAGAATGTACTTTCCCACAAGGACACATGCTATCATTTAGGTAACGTGAACCAACACTGTGTGAAGTGCTGGTTCAAATTGGAGTTTGTGCTAAGGAATGAATTGCAGTATTTTACTGCACACATGAAGTTTTCTGCAGCTCTGAAAGCATGGCTCTTCTACAATACTAGAATTCAGGTCCCAGCACTTAAGTCAGGTAGCTCACAGCTACCTATGACTCCGGTTCCAGGGAATTTGAAAACTTCTCCTGGCCCATGAGGATACTGCAATCTTGTACAAAGCCACATTTGAACATATACACAATTAATTAGAAAATCCTTAATAATTCTTTCTGAGATGAATTTAATTTAAAAATATTAAACAAAGCTGGGATTAGGATGGGACAGAATTTCCAACAACTTATGTAAGATTTCTAAATACATTTCTGTCACTTTGTACATGAAGCAGCATTCCAAGAACTGACTGTCTAATGATACAAAGTGTCTCCAACTCCAAAACACATTGAAGATGCTTTGCATCCTATAGAACCGAGTATACAGTCAATAATTAATCATTTATGCAAAAATAAACAACCATACCTACGTCATTAGTATAAAATTCTGTTTTATTTTAATAAGTGATAAATTATATATATATACCAAAGAATTATCTTAAATTTCTTTACAACTTACTATAAGTTAATTCTTGATTTGTAAACTATCTTATATACCTGTTGTGACAGTTAATATTGACTGTCAAGATGACAATCTAGTTCTAGAACCTTGGGACAGACCTCTGTGTCTGTCTGTGATGATTATCTTGTGTCTGGACAAACCTGTAGGGGCTTACCTTGATTCGGTTAAAGAAGCAGGAAGATGAACGCTAAATATGGGTAGCATCATTTCTGTGGGCTGGGGTCCTGAACCAAATATAAAGGAGAAATCAGTCTGTCCACATGATCTCCTTCTGCTTCTTGGTTGTAGATGCTCTGTGACCAGATAGCTGAAGCTCCTGTTGCCATGGCTTATAAGCCAGGATTGACTGTTCCCTGGAACTACAAACCAAGTAAACTATTTCTTTTAAGGTATTTGTCCCAGTGATGGGTAATGTAACCAAGGCACTCCTATGCCTGAGATATCATAATTTTTTTTTTGACAAAAAGAAGGGTAGGTGGTTGTTGGTGGAAAGAACTGAAAAAGCCTTGTCTTAACCCCCAAGCCCATGATGATCCTGCTAACTGAGAACCACAAAAATCAAAGTTCAATCACATTTAAGACAGACGTAAATCACAAGCACAATACTGTATTTAGTAAAATATCTATAGATCTGCAATCACCAAACAGAATTTAAGTATTATGTGAAGACCTTCAGAGATGTAAATATGAAACAGCTAGAGGGATAGTAACAAATAATAGAAGTCCCCTGTTTTTGTAGAACTTCTGAGTCAGATAAATCTATAAATGGGACTGAAGGTGTAACTCAATGGTAGAGAATATGTCTATCATACAGATCACCCCAGTTTTAAACCATAGAATTATAAAATAAGAAGAAAGCAGCAAAAACAAATATATAACATTAAGTAATGTGACTAGAGGTAAGAAGTACATTAAAGAAAAATAGGCGAAATATAATGGGGGAACAAGGCTATTGTGAACAATGTGACAAAGAAAGGTCCAGTGTCTTTAGCAATAGGGGTTTACCTTACACCTCTGAGGGATAGCCAGGAGGCAAAATAACAATAATCCTACCTAGTTATGACACCTATAAATGATAACAATGCCTAGCATGATGCAATAACCCTCAGGGTGCAGCACTGGCAAGCATACTTTTGCAGTAACCAATATTTCTCTTGTTGGACTTTAGACCTTCTCACCAGAGAGGAAATCACGGCTAGTATGGAAACCCAGCCAACGCTCACGGCTGTTGAAGTCATGGCTCTTGGAGAAGAACTACAGCCCGTTTCAGTAAAGCAGAATTATGTATGCTGCATTCTAGATATTTGTCTTTGTGTGCACATGTAAGTATAGTCCTTACCTCTCATTAATAAAACTTCTCTTTACAATAGACAGAGGCCACAACCAACCAAAATGTAGAGTTGTAGAACCCAGTCGTAATTGATACATTGAAAATACAATTGTCCCACCTAAGGCTCAGCTAACTTTGAGGAACAGGAAGCAGAAATACTTAAAGAGCTAGATAATCAGGGGGGTTGGTGTCAAACTTTGTCCTCTAGTAATGACAGAAGCTGCACTCACAAAGTCTTACCACCGTGACTGCCTAGATTTGAGTTGAACAATAACAAAAGTAATAGACAAGCTAATGTGGATTGGGGTGGAATGGGGCAGCCAGTGAGGGCTCAGTTCTACACAGAAATCTATAGGAAGTTAAAAGATGCTAAGAGAAGATGAAATAATCTTCCAAGGGAAGAGCATACCGATTGATTATCTAACACCAAATAATCAGTCCTGAAAATAAGCATACATGTAACATACAGACTGAGCAGGTTGTACATGTGAATATACATGTATACACATATGCATGTATACATGCATCAGCAAACAATAAAAAAGGAGGCTATGGCTTTGGAAGTGAACAAGGAGGAATATCTGGGAAGGGTTGGTAGGAGAAAAGAGAAAGGAGGCAATTATGCTATTATACTCTAATCTCAAAAAATAAAATAAGCAAATTTTAAAAAAGGTCTTTCTGGGTCTGTCTAATAGTGACATTTGAGAATACCTTTCCATGAGTTAGGTGTATAAGCTTGATGTTCGTTTTAACTGTCATCCTGACACTGGAGTCTCAGTGAAAAACTGTCTAGATTGTGTTGATCTATGGGCACAGCCAGCTTGAGGGACTTGGTTAATTGAGTAGAAAAATTTGGTTACTTGAATAGAAAAACCCATCCTTAATGTGAGCACCACTGTTATAGGAGCTGGGTAGGGCACTGAAGCTGAATAAAAAGAGAGGTTCAGCAGAAAGTAAGCATGTATTCTCTCTCCCTCTCCCCCCCACTTCCCCTCCCTTTACCTTCCCCCTCCTTCTCCCTCCCCCTCCCCCTCTCTGTTTGGTTATGACCTTAATGTGACTAGTTACCTCAAGCTGCTGGAACTTCCCTGCTGATGGACTCAAACTGTAAACTTGAAGAAATAATTTCTCTCCCAATAGGCCTGGGTGAGTATATTTTATCAAGTAAATAAATAAAAATGGAAATAAAAACACAAGTTAATCAGGATTTGGGGAAGATAATGTTCTAAGCAGAGGTGCAGCCAAAAGTCCTGGGGCAAGATCCTGGGTCATTAAAAAATGGTCTTTCCAAAGAAGTCTGTAAATCCAGAGTTGAGATTATATCAGGGAGGCAGGGGTTAAGATAGTGACACTATCTTCTGGCCACTTTAGAGAAGAGAGTCCTTGTTGGCAAAAAGGATTGTAAAAAGATACCAAGTTTTCACCAAGTACTTTACATATTCACTGGTTTGTTGCTTAGGTCATGTAAATTTCTATCTACAGATACATATTTATAATTCTTACCTAACCCTCAAAGCAAAGCCTATGTGGTGGCTAATCTTCATTTTTAACTTGTCTGGATTTGAAATCACAAAGCTGACGCGCCTCTGGATGTGTCTACGGCAGCTATTTTCAGAGCCTAATGACTGTAGAAGGCATGCCCACCCTAGCATAGGTAACATCATCCCTTAGGCTGGATCACAGACTGATTACAAAAGAGAAAAGGAGAGAGAAGGAGGGCTGGCATTCATCTCTCTTTGCTTCTGGGATGGATGCAAAATAACCACTGCAAAATGCCCCTTGCAGCATGCCATCAAAGCCTTCCTGACATGATGGATCATACCCCTTTTAAACTATCAGCACAGGTAAACAACCAGAAAGTAGCACATGCTGATTTCTCATGAACATGGTAAGTGGTCATTGATCCGGTCTTTATTCCAAATTAGTAATGTGCTTCTAATTTTCACACTTTGTGGGTTGTAGTTAAGAAACTTCACTTTGAAGTCAAGTAGAGAGTAGTTCAAATTAAGAACCTCCTGGATCTCCAACCCTGGGAACACAGTATAGGTCCTCAGAACGATAGTTTCATTCATCTCCTTTTCTATATGGAAATGAGAACTGGTTCTCTGATGCCAACCTTCTCCTTTCTCCAGGCAAAAATATGACCGAGACAAGAGGGCAAGTTTAGCTAATGTTACACAGCTTGTCCGTGGAAAAGCCTGAGCTGGTATTTAGCTTTTATAGTTCCCGAGGATGGGGGTGGGTGTATTGGAACAATTCCAGACCCTGATATCTTAGCAGGATGAGGACAATGTCAAGTGATTAACCCCGAAACACAGTGCAAAGCCTCCTCTTCCTTTCTGGTTTTGTTTCCTTACTGGGAATTATTAAAGGAAATGATTGAATTCTTATTCCAAAGCTTCACAATTTCTGATTATGTATCAACTAATATGAATATATATATTATATATTATATATATATATACACTATAAGAACCTCCGGGATCTCCAACCCAGCTTAAATATATATACATATATTTTAAAATAATTCTGAATGGGTTCTGGATGGTATAAAATTTAAACACAAGGACAACAGAAGGCTTTCTGTGTTCTGTAGCCTCATTCGGGAAAAAGAGGTTCCATCTCTGACTCATCTTTGAATCCAAGGACTACCACAGAGCCTGCCATGTGGAAAGCATCTGTGTGGGGTTGTGACGAACCATGCTGACAGGCCCCGTGATGACTGATAACCATTATCATAACCAGCTAAGTTCCACTTTTGCTGCAGTGAATAGATCCAGACCTCCACTGTCATGAAAAAAAAAAAAATACATCTTCTGACGGCTTTGAGATTTCCATTCTAAATCCATACTGTTCACCTGGGAAATGAGAGGAAGGAATCCTGAGGCCTCTCCATTGCCAAGGGAGACTCCCTATGCTTGATACTCCTTTAAGGGGCAGCTGTTCTTGTAGATGCAGTAATCTGAGCCAGAGCCTTCAGGCCTTGTTCACCTCTATGGGAAATGTACTTTTATAATTCCTGTTTATTTATACATTTATGTGTATATGTGTGTGAATGTATAAGCATCACATATCTCCAGGTGCCCAGGGAGGCCAAAGGGAGAAATGAATTTTCTGGTGGTTCAAGCCATCCTGTGTAGGTACTGAGACCTGACCCTGTCCTCCGCAAGTGGAGTAGATACTCTTAAATGTTAGCCGTCTCTCTAGTCCTGGACAAGTACATTGTAAAAAGGCCATGCAACCTCGAGTCCCTGGGTGCTTCCAACCTTGCCAAAGAGAACACAGAGAAAGAGAATGACCTTCCAGAACAGGGAAGTGACATCAGCACCTGCTGAGAAGGGGGCACACTTGGTGTCAGTCTCTATGGAGGCTGAACTGACTCATCCTTTGCACTATCACTTTACATACTCCCAATTCTGTGGAAATATCGGCAAAAGATTTCTGTTACAATTTCCATTTTCTTTCAGGGGATAAAACTGGAACTGAAAGGTGAAGTAACGTGCCCTAGTTCAGAGAGAGCAAGTGGCACATGCCAGAATCCAGCTAGGCTGCGACCTATGCAGCTTGTGGCCAGGTGAACGACGTTCAGCCTTTCTACTTTCTTGTAAGAGAAATGGGGGTGGGGGAACTCCTGATTTCTCAGAGCAGTTCATCTCATTCTGTCTCTCTTGTCCTTCACACAACCTGAGGGGTGGGGCACTTATCAAGCAATTCTGTAGAAATATAAACCTGAAAAGAATATGGTTCTTGCCAGGGCCGACGATAATAAGGCTGATTTGTTCAGACTTATTATTTTGTTCCCGCAGCAGTCCCAAGGAACCAACCCAAACAGAAAACACACAGCACAGAGACTGCTAACTCACTGCTGAACCGAGACAGATACTTCAAGAATCCAGAAATGTTTTCCTGAAACCAGCTCCTCAGCCAATACAGTCATGGCTGAAACAAGACAGTAGAGCAGCTGTAGCCTGTGAGGCACACAGTGGGGCTTCATGCCCCTGTAGGGAATGGATACCCATGACTGTTTGCCAGCTGTCACCCATGGTTCATGGGCAAGATATGCATGGCCTGGCCTTCCAAGTTAGAGAAATTGCTGGCAGAACACTGTGTCAAGGGAAGGGGAGGGGTTTTTTTTTCTTTTTTTCTTTTTTTTAAAAGGTCCATCACTGCATCTCTTTCCTTCTTTCTTTCCTTCTTTTCTTCTTTCCTTCTTTCTTTCTTTCTTTCTTTCTTTCTTTCTTTCTTTCTTTCTCTCTTTCTTTCTTTCTTTCTTTCTTTCTTTCTTTCTTTCTTTCTTTCTTCCTTTCTTTCTTTTAATGGTAGTGACTGAAAAGTTGTGCAAACACTTCAGCTGTGGAATATTTAATCTGACATTTGGCAAGGCTCCTTTGTTGATCCAAAACACAAAGAACGCAATGCATGCCAATGTGCTCTCAGTTCCTCCGTTGCTTACTCAAAAAAAAAAAAAAAAAAAAAAAAAAAAAAAAAAAAAAAAAAAAAAAAAGATAAACTAGATACAGATACAATAGTTTCATGGTCCTTTTCCTGTCTTTGAACTGAGTCTGTAGATTTTTCTGATCTCCAGAAATGGAACAATAACTACAGACCACAAGACATGAGATGAATAGTCATATAATCAGGTGTGCTAATGTAATGCCTTTTTGGAAGGGGGCTGATAAAAGCCTTTAGGGGTCACCACAACCGTGACTTTTGCAAAGGGTAGGCAGTTCTTCTAGGATCCTGTGTTTCAGGACTTTGGGGGCTCCATTGAAAGATAACCCAAAAGGACCCCCAATCCTCCCTTTTTTTACTGAGAAGAACCAAATAAAACCAAAGACCAGAACCTGGTAGGAGTCCGTGTGGTGTCCCCCACTCCGACTGATCACAGGCATACTTGCTGCCTCTGCACTTCAATTCCATGGGAGTTTTCCATTCTGCTCCTTCTTAGCTGTCTCATTTGCCTAGAAAGAGCATCTCTGCCCCATTCCCTTTTGTTAAGATGAAGAGAACACTGCCCACCTAGAAATGTCCAGGTTCCCAGAAGATGAGACCTAGGCGGTTCTTTATCATGGGGGGGGGGGGCAGAGGAAGTTCTAACCAACCAACATTCCAGAGGAAAGCATGCACCTTTCCGGATGCTTCTCCACCAGAGAATGGGATGTCAGAAAACACAGCTCCTAAAGCCTCATCCTGTCTGCAGACAAGCTATTCATGTTAAAGAGCAGTAACATCACGGGCACAGAGAGACAACGTATTCATTTTCCCCCACTGAATGCTCGTCAACAACAATGCAGACCTGGAACAGAAACGAAAATGAACCATTGCTGTTACTTGGCTACAGATGATATAATTCTGTTTCGACAAATTCCCAAAACAAGATTCCATTTTTAATGGAAGGATGGATGAAGACGGACAGGCAGAGAAAGAGAACCAGGAAGAAGTACTCAACACCAGAGGAAGACAAAGAAACAGCCGAAGACCCTGACATTGCAGGGCAAACTGAAGGCTTAGGAATCTGGATATTCCCTCGTTCAAGTTCAAGTTTCCAGGCCCCATTCCAAACAAACATTTATTTTTGTTTCTCATGGAAAACAAAATAAAAAAATCTGCTTCAAAAATAATTTCCAAATTTGTGCCTTTATGGTTTTAGAATTTGAATAATTCTGTTTGGGGAAAAAGTTCTAGGCCTCAAACAATTTAGTCAATAGGAAAAAATTGGGTTCTGGAGCAGGAAGTGGTCCCAAGAATGGGACTTTGGGGAGAAAATAATTTTAATTTAAAATATATATGCATAAATACCACTAGATTTCTCTATTTTGGAGTTTTTAACATCAAATATTTGTTTTATAGTTAGCAGGAAAAGTGGCAATAAAACAATACATTCTTCCAAACATTAGATATGAGAAATCAGTATGTGAGACAGTCTGCAAAATTTACTAGGTTCAAAATGACTAAAAGAGAATTTAAGTTTCTTAATTCAAAGAAATAATATGTGTTTGAAAAGCTAGAAAGATTGGCTACCCCAATTTGATAATTAATATGCATATTAAATTATAATAGTGTACTTGATAAGTCTATGCAAATATTACGTGTCGATTGCAGATAAAAATCTATGCAATATTTATCAAAGAACTTAGTGTGTATTTATTGGGCAAGGTGTTCTTAAGTCCTGGTGTGAGGTAAATCACCCAGTGTCCTCACTAAGGTACAGCAAGTCAGAACTGCTATAGCAAGTCTCCTGATATCCCTCTCAAAACTCTTAACTGTATCTTCCTCTACCTTTGCCAAGTGCCACTCCTGTAAAAATATCTTAATGTCCTGCCTCAGTAATGAGCCAGTTGTAATTAAAACTACAGTGTGCAAAATTCCCTATGTCAAGAACGTTTCATAGAAATGCTCTTATTGATCTGGTACCCTCAAGGATGATGTCAGAGCATCCATCACTAAATAATTGGGAAGCTCCATAGGGTCTGACAAATCTTCTTAGGTTTCTAGCTATAACATATTGTAAGGATTGAGCAACCATTTGGTGGATGGGCTACAGAATAATGTTATCTGGCATGCTGACTCTACTTGACCAGAAGCAGTCAAGTTCTGTTGAGAGGGACCAGAATCAGCCAAGTTCTCTTGAGAGGCAGTAGAAGGCATGGGCACAGATTGATTAAGAATGTCTGCCACGTGTACAATGCAATAATGTTGATAGCACAGTTGGTTTTAGATTACCATCTGTATCCCAGAATTAGACTGAGTGAGTTTCTACTAGTTATATGTCGATCAAGGTATCTTTCCTATAGTGTTCAGATGATACTTTCTAAGCCTCAGGAGCAACTGGTGCTATTTCAGTTTTCATATTCCCATCTCTATCCTTGTCCATGTCTAGAAGCTCCAGGGTCATTTTCCAAATCTGCAGGAAGACCTTAGGCTATGCTGGGGACTGCAATATACCAGTTAAGTTACTGTGAGACAGTTACACCTCCCTTAGATAACCATTGTTTCATACTTGAGCATTAAAAAAAGTAAAAGGGGTAGGAAAAGATGCTTCTTTCAATGACCTGCCTTTACCTTCACATTTTCCTAGTCCTATATCATCCTATCTATGAAATTTTCATAGAAAGACAACATTAAGAACTTCATGTGAACATACCTTCCAGCTTCCTCATTACCATTACCATTCAGTTTCCAAAGATTTCTTACATGTGTATATTTGATGTATTCAGTGGAAACCTTAGAGAAATGTGCTCAATTCCAATGGAAAATACTAAAATTACCTCCTGCCATATTGCTGCAACAGAAATTTTATTGGCAAAGTAAGTTGCAATATTATTCCCAGCAGAAGATTTCTGCATATGTGAAAAAGTATAATCACTTAATTCAAAAGGAAGAGGAAGTAAAAAGTGAGCAAGTTAGAAAGTATGTTGCTCTATCCATAATTAAGCTCCCTATTTATTAAAATCTAATTTATGAAAAGCCACATTTATTAAACATATGAAGAAAGTGATGAATTGTCTAGGAATATCACACCCAATAAAGTTCAGGTCCATAGAGGGTTCCTGAGAGTATAAAAATGACTCATAACCTTTAGTATCAAAAATATGAGAACTTGAGAGTTTATTTGTAGGTTCTAGCAGGGGAACATAGCTACTGACACACCCCGGATGGAACACTGGCTCTCCTCTGCCAAGGAAAGCCATCCTGCTTGATGAAGCGTGCAACTTCAGGAGGGATTTGAATGGACCAGAAAGGGAGGCAGGGATGAACTCCCTAGCCACTCAGAGCAACGGAATCAACTCTCTTGATCAGTGGGATAATAGATGTTGCAGCCAATTCACTCCCCCATTCTGAAACAAGAAAATTTAAATGGAGTTGGGTATATAAGAGCATATAGGAAGAAGGAGTGTGAGAAAGGTTAAGTGAAAACCTTTGAAAGTGCCGTATGGAAATCTACTAATGTGGAATCTCCCTAATCTATTATCTATATGTGTATGTATGATGTATGTATGTATAATGTATGTATCTATGATGTATGTATGATGCATGTATGTATGTATCTATATCTATCTATCTATCTATCTATCTATCTATCTATCTATCTATCTATCTGTCTGTCTGTCTGTCTGTCTGTCTGTCTATCTGCCTGCCTGCCTGCCTGTCTGTCTGTCTGTCTGTCTGTCTGTTTGTCTAGTTCCCTACTATAGAGGAACAATACTTCCCTGAGATATCATAGTCTATCAAATAGAAATCTCAGTGCCAGTTATGGGTTGTGTCTTTTTTAGTTGGAGAGTAGGATCCCATAGACCCACCCCCTCCCAAATATTACAGACCCTTCCTGTTGCTCTTAGTTACCCTCCTGAACTTGATGGTAAGACCCTATTGCTAAAGCTATCACATGCTTGATTCCTAGGATATAACAAATTCAAGCTGATGTCAGCCTAAAAGCTTCATTCCTACTGGCTGGCTTTCAGACTGCTAGAAGCTAGTATGTCCACTGCTAAGAGAGAAAGGTTGCCAAGAGTTTTCCGCAACGGGGAACACTCTGAGCTACAGTAATGACTGGACTAGACTAGCAAGGCATGCCCACTAGTGTAATAGTGGCACACATTGGGAGTAAACACCACTTTTGGGTTGGATATGAAGCAACGGATAGAGGCAGAAGCAGAGATCCATAGCTAAGCACTAGGTCACGCTCCCAGTCCAGCTGAAGAGAGGGAGTATATGAGCAAAAGGATCAGGATCATGAGGAGGAGACCCACAGAGACCGCGGACCAGAGCTATTGGGAGCTACTGACTCAGAAACAATTGCTAAGGAATCTTCATGGAAAGGAACTAAACCCTCAAAAGGTAAATGGCTGTCAGACAGTGTAGGCAGATTGTGGAGCCTCTTACAGTAGGATCAGAGTTTATTCCTGGTTCAGATGAACTGGCTTCCTGGAGCCCATTCCCTACAGAGAAACACCTTAACTCAGCCTTAATACTAGGGGGAAGGACTAGACCTACCTGAACTGGTTATGCCAGACTGAGCTGACCTACCTTGGGACTCCTTCCCTTCCTTGGGGAATGGATGGGGGGATAGGCGGGGGAAGGCTATATTTTTTTTCCCATTTTTAAATTAAAAAATATATACCCAGGTAGATGAGTGTCTTAACAGTACTTAAATCCAGTGTTTTTTTAAGCACCTGAAGTTGGGGAGGAAAAGTGCCCAAAGGATAGAGAAACAATTGAGGGGGGTATGTAAGAAGATGGATTTGATTAAAACTCATTATTCACATGCACGGAATTCTTAAAAAAGTAGATTGCAATTTTAGGAGAAACTTGCATATTTTATAAAGGTAAACATGTTCATAGGAGCTACAAGCAAATTAATAAGCAGATATTTGGTAACATCTTTATAGTTGGCATGCAGCAAAAAAAAAAAAATCAGGAATAAAAGAGACAGAGAAAAACAACAGTAAAAATGCAAGAACGTTGCAAAAGAAAGTGAGGTAATTCCATCCGTCGTTCCCCATTCACCATCAGGTAAATATAAGCATCAACATCTATGAAAATCACCCCAATACTGAGTCACAGTGATGATGTCAATATTTTAATATGAAACTTTCATCATTCCCATCAAAGATGATTTGAATCAAAGGAAAGAAAAACCTGCCACAAATCTGAAAGAAAATGACACAGCAAGTGTCCTGAGGTGAATTCTCAACAATTCTTCTAAATAAACCTTTAAAAAGACTTGGTCTGAAGCACTGAGCGGGACTGCTGCATCTGGTACTCACTGAATTTAGATACCACACATGCCGTGAAGAAATTAGGGGATCTTTTACTGTGATGACCTCTGCTGGGGGGGATCTGGAGGGTGATGTAAGGAAGACAGTCTCTAGAAAATGGTTGCTGAAGAGATGAGACTCAGCACACACGGAAGAACATTGGCTGCTACAAGTATATAACACCCATGAATGCAATGAGTTATGTGATGGGGAGGCTGCGGCACAAAGGAGTCACCATGTGAAAGGGAAGAACTGTGAAAGATTTTTTTGTGTTTGTTTCTTTGTTTTAACTTTAAATTTGAACCATTATGATGAGTCCCCGGAGCCTACTGAATATAAAGAATATTCTCTCAACTCAGTGTTCCCAGCTATTCCTCATCTAGGGCTGCACAATATTTGGCATGGAGAATAGTTCAGCTCATGCTAGTCTGCCTTTCAGGGACAGACAGGAAGCCCATCCTAGAAAAGGGCATGGAAATACAAGAAGACTCCATCCATGTTTTTGTTATTTATATGTTGGATGTCTTAGTTAGGGTATGTATTTTTGTGTAGACACTGTGACTGTGGCAGCTCTTATAAAGGAAAGCATTTCATTGAGCTGGCTTACAGTTCAGAGGCTTAGTCCATTATCATCATGGCAAGACACAGCAGCATGTTGACAGACATGGTGCTGCAGAAGGAGCTGAGTTATTCATCTTGGTCCTCAGGCAGCTGAAGAAGGCACTTTGTATTGGGTATAGCTTGAGCATATAAGGACTTAAAGCCTGTCCCCATAGTGACACACTTCCTCCAACAAAGCCATGCCTCCTAATAGTGCCACACTTTATGGGCCAAGTATTCAAATACATTAGTTTATGGGGGCCATTTCTACTTAAACCACCACATTGAGATAGATAGGACATTTATGGTTATAATTGTCTTCTTAATAAACGGAAAAAGTAAAATTTCTGAAAAAAAATGTAAGAATCAAGAAATAAAGAGTTCAACCTTCCAAAAAAGTCATTTTAGAGAAATTTAACTCTTAAACAGTGGGAAAAAGTAAACAAATTCTTTTATTGTAAGGTGATAATTAACCTGTTAGTTCTAATAAAAGAGACTATGTTGGTTAGGGTTTCTATTTCTGTGAAGAGACACAGCAACAATAGTAACTCTTATGAAGAAAAGATTTAACTGACGGTGTCTTGCTTACAGTTTTATAGGTTCAGTTCACTGTGGCAGAGAGCATGGCTACATGCAGGCAGACATGGCGCTAGAGAAACAGCTGAGCATCCTATTTTTTCCCGGCAACAGGAAGTCAACTGACTCACTGGGCATATTCTGAGTATATGAAACATCAAAGCCCTCCTCCACTGTGACACTTCCTCCAACAAGGCCACACCCACTCCAACAAGGCCACACCTACTAATAGTGTCACTTCTTATGAGATTGTGGGGGCCAATTACATTCAAACTACTATAGATACAAAACACAAACCTAGACAAATAATCAGCATTCTCATGTAGAGAGTAGAATGCAAATTTATTTAAAACAACTAATCATACACAAATTAATAGTAGAGTGGCAGATGCTTGGGACAGAGGAGAAAGGAAGTGTGTCAGAGCATGTAAATGGGTATTAGTCAACTTTGTGTTTCAGAGGCATAAACGCTAGGTATGTAAGGTGCTGGGCATACTAGTGAACTTTATTCAGGTATTCCACACAGCTTAATTACAATGTCACTTTGTACATCATAATTACATAAATTATAATTTTTCAGAGAATTTTTTAAAATGGAATGATAAATAACTGAACTGAAAATGTAGAAGTACCAGTGTTGAAACAAATTACTACTTAAAAAAACTTTAATGACATAAGAAGAGAGAGAAAGGATCCCCAACCTCAGCTGCTTCCTGAGACACAGCCTCCGGAGAGCCTCCCTCAGCAGAAGAGAATCTTCATCCAGCAACTGATGGAGGCAGAAGCAGAGTTTCACAGCTAAGCATCGGGCTGAGTTCCCAGTCCAGTTGAAGAGAAGGGAGAGAGAGTATATGAGCAAAGCGATCAGGATCATGAAGAGGAGACCCACAGAGACTGATCCAAGCCATTGGGAGCCCACTGACTGAAATAACAGCTGAGGAACCTTCTTCCTGGGAAGGAACTAAACCGTCTGAATGTAGACAACAGTCAAGCGGCATGGGCAGTTTTTGGACCCCCTTGCCGTAGGATCAGACTATGTTCCTGGTGTATGAACTGACCAGAGCCCATTCCCTACAGAAGAGCACTTTGCTCAGACTTGATACTGGGGAGGAAGGGACTCAAACCTACAATTAGACATATCAGAACTAACTGACTCACCTTGGGATTCCTTGCCCTCCTTGGGGAAGGGGTGGGAGATGGGGTCGGGAGAGGGCTGAGGGAGGACAGGAAGCAGGAAAGGGAGAGGAAGCAGTGGTGAGTATGGGATAAAAACTTTTTATGTAAGAAAAAAATTACTTTAAAAAAAGAAGAGAGGAACAGAGTCATTAATACAAGCAGAGACGATCCAAAACATAGAGGACCAGAAGGAGGAAACGCAGAGGACTGCAGACAGGTGAGCAATCTTATCATTGTAAACGCTAAGTGTAAAAGTGAGACTTGCATAAGAAGAGCAGGCACGGATAAAGCTCTGAAGGAGGGTTTAAAATACTGAGAGTCCGTCTGAAGGAGCTGTGAGAACTAAAGAGTCATTTCCCCAGATAAACTAGAAAAATAATTTCTTTTGACACTGGAACCCCAAGGTAAAGAGTTCTCTCTGAGTGGAGCCGTAAGAAGCAGACCAGCTGTCAGAGGAACCAGGCTGGCTTTAGAAGGGCTCCTAAAGACAGCAGAAATAGCATCTGGGTATAGTCAAATGCCTGCTCATAGTAACATGTTTTGTCTTTATTTGTACCATCAAATTGTATGCAATGAGAATGAATTGCTTGCAACCATTTGCAAATATGCACGTTAATACCGTAAAATAAGACTAAATGAAGTAATAGATGAAAGAGTGTACCAGAAAGGCAAAGTTAAACAGAACTCCTGGAGGAGGTGATATTGTCCTGCTCCTTCACCTGCGTGCATTTCATGCATCATTTTTTACTCATTTTGTGAAATTGGCTGAACTGTACACCGACACATTGAATAAAATATTGACACACTATTACAAAGAGGTCATCTAAAATGATGGTATTCAGTGGATTATTGCAAATACTATTCTCCAATGAAAGTATTAAGTAGTCCTAAGGGAAATGGAAAGAACATGGAGGTAGAGGAAGGTACACTGTGCTCCTGGATCCATGGACAAGGTCTTTGATGGATTAGGTCTTTGCTACCATTTTGGCAAGTGGTGGGGCCTGTGTGCTGGGTTTAAGGTCAGAATGGTGCTTCGAATGTGGCATCAGTTGTGCTAAGATCAGGGGACCTGTTACATCATCATTTTTACTTTTGACCAAGTATTCACAAAATGGGGGCTCACATGCACACTCTGACCAATCTTTTTTTCCCCATCCACTTTTATAAGAATAATGGGGTTAGATGATTTTTCTTATCTTCTTCTCATCTTACTTTAGTAGCAAATTTATACCACCCTTATAAATTGGCTAGGTGTCGTTTTTTATAAAATTTTATAAAACAGTTATCATTATTCACTTATGTCATTACAAGTATTTATTTACCTCCTATCTTAGTATCTTTTTGCTGGTTCTATGGTTATAATACCCTGACAAACATAATTTAAGGGAGTAAGAACTTAATTGGCTCATGACTCTGGGTGACAATCCATCCTGACAGAGAAGTCATGATGGCAGGAGAGGACTGGTCACATCACATTCACTGTCAATAGAAGAATGAATACATGCATGCTAACATTCATGTTCCTTACCCCCACTGTTATATAGTCCAGGATTTCCTGCCTAGGGAATGGTGCCTTCCGCAGTGAGTAGATTTTCTCACCCCAAGTTCTATAACCAAGATAATCCCCCCAAATATGCTCAGAGACAATTTTAGATTTTTCTCAAGCCTTGGGTAAGAAGCAAGTTCTTTGGGTAGTTCTTAGTATGATCTAGATCCCCCGGGGACCAGGATCTTTGTAAAAGAAACACAAACACATTTTAACTCCTTTGTTAAACCAATCTTAGAGGCATACTTCTAAGGAGGGTTATCTCCTTAACATCTTGCACTACATATTTCCAACAGTCTGACTACTCAAGAACTTTGCTGTGCTTGATTGTGGTCCGTGTGCTCTACAGAGGTCTCTTGTGTTATATTAGTGAAATAAAAAGCTTAGTCTCCAGGTGAGTGTGTTGGGAACTTGTAGAACTTTTGGGAAGTAGAGCATAGAGGGTGGACACAGAGATGCTACCTTTGTATGGACTGTGTGACACTGACCTCTGACTTTCTGTTTAACAATATAAGTCTCTTCTCAGCATATATTCCTTCCACACTGTTAGTCCGCACATCCTTCTGGCCAAAGGCCAAGCAACCTGATTTTAGAGTTGACCACCTAAGATCTTGAAATAAATGAACATCTCCTTTTTATTTATCTGTCTCAGGTACTTCATAATAGGAACATAACATTCATAAACCTCATATGAAAAATAAGAGAAAATTATGTAAGCATAATTTTATTTCTGATAACCTTGGGGAAAGGTACAAAAAAGAAACATTTGTCTCATTGATCAAAATGACCATGAACATGCTCTGGTCACCTGCATCTGAGTTGGGAAGATCGGGAATGGGGTTGGGTTCTACCAGAGAATACACCCTATGTTGAGCTAGAGGCTGAACTGCACAGATGACTGTACATGTCCTTCCATTAGAAAATGTAATTAAATATGACTGAGGTAATGAGGCTGAATATGTTAGCTTGGAGCCCTGCAAAGATGCAAATCAGTGACAACTTTAATGCATCTAGTGGTGTGTCAATCACCATCCCTGCCACAGCCCACCTGGCCTTAAACTTGCGTTGTAGTCCTTCAGATTCTAAGATGACCATTGCAACACTTTAGAAACAGCATCATGTATAACTCTATATTTGTTAGAATAGCTGATTATCTGAAATATAACCAACTGTTTTTCCATGACCTATTTTTTTGTTTTGTTTTTGGTTTGCTTGTTAGTTTGTTTTGTCTAAGATCACAATCTCAGAAACCCTACTTCTAGCTCTCATATTCTGTCTGGCCTTGTCACCTGCATTTGTGTGACCTTGAACAAATTGTTCATTAATAGGGCTTTAATCTTAAATCTTTCCTCAAAAACTTTAGGGACCCTATGGCGACAGCTGTGGGGACTGTAGCAGGTGAGGCATGACTGAACTTGTTCGCCACGTGGGGATGGGGCTGAAGGTGCCAGCCTGTGCTTTCTACTTCCTGTCTGCAGCCTGGTGAGAGGGTCTTTTCCCTAAGCCTTCAGCCATGCTGTCCCCAGAATAGATCTCTCACCAAGCACCAAATGAAAAACCATTTCCTCCTTTAACTTTGTTGCTGTGGGTAGTTTTTGTCAGTGACAAGAAGGAGAAGGAGGAGGAGGAGGAGAAGAAAGAAAGAAAGAAAGAAAGAAAGAAAGAAAGAAAGAAAGAAAGAAAGAAAGAAAGAAAGAAAGAAGGAAAGAAGGAAGGAAGGAAGGAAGGAAGGAAAGAAGGAAGGAAGGAAGGAAAGAAAGAAAGAAAGAAAGAAAGAAAGAAAGAAAGAAAGAAAGAAAGAAAGAAAGAAAGAAAGAAAGAAAGAAAGAAAGATCTAAAATGAATTCAATTTTCTTCATTTACAAACTTTCCCACTGGATTGAATTAGATGACATATACAAAGTATTTAGAATAATATCTAGAATTCGAGATATGCGCAATAGTGGTTTTTATTATGCAGTAATTAATTTCCTTGGTGTTTTGTTAACGTCCTCTGGGGCAATTCTATTTAAAGATTTGGTTTCCTTCAATAAATACCACTCCATTTTTGTTTTGTTTTTGTTTTTAAATAAATAGAAGCCTGTGGGCCTTGAATATAAAATAACTCATACAAGCTGATTATAATTCAAGGGTTTAAAACCAGATTTAAAAATAATTTTTGCTTCAGAGTCAAAGTGAAAACTCTTAATTTTGCCTCATGCCTTAAGATCTTATCCCATTGGCATATGTTCTGGATGATTTGACCATGGTGGGCTAAGCAAGACCTGCCTGCTATGGAATTGCTCCCCCTTCTAAAATGTTACAGTTCAAACCCATCTGAAGATGGAGAGCATTTGAGCAAAGATTTGCTCATAGGAACCAGACATGAACCTTTCACTGAACTGACCTGATAGATGTACATATGAATTCATTCAAATAACACCAGGTAGGTTATGGTCAAGTCTTGTTAAAGTTTAAGTTCAGTATGAGCCACAAGCAATACATGGGTCTTGGTTAATAAATTTAAGAACATCTATAAGTACAAGTAAAATCTAATTTTAAAATAAAAGCTTTCCAGTTCTCCTTTTGTTTCCACAAGAAAAGATATCTTTAAGCTTTGTTTAATCTGTGTAATATTATCACAGTGGATCACTGTAATATTCTGCACAATGTCAAAACCATGCTATGCTGGAGGATTGGAATGTTCTCAGCAACAGGATTGTAAATGACCTTCCTTCATGCATGGGAAGTGCTTGAGCCTTGCTTTTAAGCTATTGGTAGACACAATCCTGCTAGGTGAGAGGAAATGACCTTCTTTGTTCCTGAAGATTTTCACGTTTTGCATTTGAATAGGAAAAAAAATAATAAAATTACCAAATGATATTCCTGAGGCCATGTTGCAATCAGCAATATCTAGCACAGGATTTACTATTGAGTCTATCGTTTGGTTGGATGAGTGGTAACCATTCTCATTTGCTACAATCAGTGTGCTTTCAGTATCGGCCAACAAGAGAGTCAAGCAAAGATGTGGATGGTGGGTAGGGTTTCTATTGCTGTGAAGAGGCACCACGACCATGGCAACTGTTATAAATAAAAGCATTTCATGGGTGGCTTATAGTTTCAGAGGCTTTGTCCATTATCATCATGGCGGGACATGATGGCATGTAGACAGACATGATGCTGGAGAAGGAGCTATGCATTCTACATCTTGAAAGCAACAGAAAGTGGTCCAAGATACTGGACAGTATCTTGTGCATATTTGAAACCTCAAAGCCTGCCTCCACAATGATACACTTTCTCCAACAAAACCAGACCTACTCCAATAAGACCATATCTCTCAAAAGTGACGCTTCCTTTGGGAACCATTTTCTTTCAAACCACCACAGGTGGCCACTACATCTGATGTTCTGTAAAGGTTTGTAACTCCGTTTCTTGGTCATAAATTTCTACCTTATCTTTGCTAACTGCAACAGATATTTTAGTACAATTTAAGTTCTCTCTGCCAATCACTGAACAGATCTTTTCAAAATATGCATTTGATTGATGGAGAAAAGGTCAGCTGACTCCCTGTGAGTCAGACTTGCGACAGAACTCCATTTACAACCCCCAGGTAGTCATCACTTTTCTTGTGCCCATGGGTTTCCGTAAGTCCTCAGCTATCACCGCTTACAAGAACCAATGCTGAAGAATCCTCACAACATTTCACAGCTCTTTTCTCAGTGCACATCTTAGTACACTCCAACTCATTCCAATACCCTGCTGGGGTACCATGGAGATCTTTCTTCTTGCAACATGACTTCCCTTTCTACCAACGAGGTCAAATCTAAGCTACAGACCCAGACTGGAGATTGATTTCTGTGAAGGGGAATTCAACTGTGTATGGTTGTACTAAGAGGTTTCTTCCAGACTTTCAGGCCTAGCCTCAAGGTTGGGACCCGCAGACCGGAAGTCCCACAGTCCCACAGAGACACACAGATGCTTATATTTATTTTAGGCCAATCAGCCTAAGGCCCAGGCATATAACTTGCTAACTCTTTACCTTTAAACTAACCCATGACTCTTATCCTGTTCAGCCATGGGGCTCAGTACCTTTTCTCAGAGCAGTATAGTTGTCCTCTGCATCTTCTGGCTTGTCTGGCAACTCTGGAGTCTCTGTGGAATCTTTACTCTTTTCTTCCTGTTCCCAGAGTTTCTTAGTCTGGTAGCCCTGCCCACACTTACTGTCTGCCTTTGGCCAATCAACGCTTTTGATTAAACTCATAGGTAGGACAGTTATTTACAATGTAACATCATAAATCCACTACACATGGTGTTTCACTCCCATTAGCATTAAGTGGTAGATATTACTTCTTTCATTTAGCTTCAGAAGGTGCCTGTTTTTATATTTGCCAAAAGCCTCTCACAATGTTTGCCTTCTGCTCTTTTCTTCCACCACATTTTGCCATCAATCACTAATTCATAAACCAAAGCAGCCATTCAAATTCATAAGGTCCCTTGTTATTACTTCTCTGATATTTCTGAACTCATAAGAGATATTTACCAACCTGTACATCCATTCAGCTAGCATCTCAATCCACTTCCCTTTTAGCACTGGCATAAACATTTACACTATTGCTAGAGGATATTTGTATTCTACCTGTAACGATTTGCATGTTCTTTATTGGCAGCTGGTAGACAGAAAATAAAGCTTAAAACCACAATGTACAGTGTATTTCTTAGCACCACTCCCAATAGCAACTATTTTTATTACTCCCTTAGAAAGAAATAGACATGTACGCTAAGATTTGTATAGAAAAAAAATTTTCAAAGAAACAAGAAGAGTGTGACTTTAGGACAGAGGAACAGAACATGGGGTTACAATTGAGGTCTAACTAGTTGCAGTGACATCTGTGACATATTAGTGACACTTCAGGGGTGTCCTGAATTGAGCAAAGAGTCAGGTGACCTCTAGGGAAGATGTATAAAGGTGAATGAAGCTACTCTTTTCTTTGGGTAGTTTCTGGGTACAGAGCATTACTTTTAAGATATTGATCCTGCTAGTTGAGAAAGAACAATCTTCTTTGTTCCTGAAGAAGACTTCAGCCTAGAAAGTTTTCAGGGAAAAAAAATAAAGAAATTGGACATAGAGATCTAGCACTCAATATTTCTAGATTCTTGTGACTGTTAGAGGGAAAAATAGATAGGAAATAGTAAGGAATTGGCAGAGGTGTGTTACAGAGTATAAGTATGTGTCAAGTGAGATAGGCAGGACAAATCTTGAGGACATGAGAGGAGCAGTGTATCCCTTCATTCCGGAATCCTTTGCTGGAAGCAGAGCAAGAATTCCAGCATAATTAACTGTTTTCTTTCTCCATTTCCAGCTATGAACATTCAGTTTTCTAGGTATCTCACCTGAAATCCTATATATAATGAAAAGGCATGTGTTAAACCCAGGTGCAACCTTAGCGGCTTCCTGTTTGACTGTATCTGATGATAATTGTATCTAAAGCATCCCTTAAGGTGCTTCCCGTATCTCTCTTATCAGAAGAGATGGAGAATAAGAGAAAAAACTGGTTTCCTAGCAACCTTTTAAGATGTAACTGGAAAGTCACTGGAGGTTACACACGGTTAATGCTAAGACAACTAAGTGCTTTCTCTCCCTTGAGCCTCAGAATCAAACTTGTGCATGTCTTTGGATGGCACCTACCCCCACGTGGGTGTGTCTTTCTTTTTTGTGATTCTCTTTCTCTTAACCCTAGTGCCTAAGCCTAAACTAAAAACAATCATCAATAAAATATCCAACTCTGCTTCATTATACTAACTATTCATTGCATCACATTTAGTATCAGAGCCACAAATCCTCACTGGACCTGTGTTGAGGTCTCTAAACTGCCGAGGGTGGCATTGTAAAGCTGGCCTCTGTAACATAAGAAAAGGTGAGTACATGCATTCTCAGAGTGGGTTATATTGAAACCAAAGGTTTGGGACATTTGTTTACATCTGTAGACATAGTGAATGGAATTTTTTTTCACGGTCTAATATGAGGGAAAGACAAATGATAGCCAGAATGAACTGATAAATGTCTTGGATTCCCCATCCCATCTTTAAACAAGGTTTTCATATGTGTCGTCATTGTCAGATGCATCATAGCAATAGCTTGAGCTGCATAGACAGACGTTATAATGAAGCAGAAGACAGTTACCAGTTGTCTGAGCCAGATGTGTTGGGTTCAGGCAAGGCCATGCTTTCCAGGGTTGGAGCAGTTACATCATGTCCTGCTATAATGTTGCTCCTCTGTTCTTGTAACAACCACTGGCCACTTGGCCACACAACCACTTCTTGTGTAGGCTGCCTCCCCTTGAATCTGAAGATTCTCTGTATTGTATTTGCAGGACAGTGCGTACCACATAGAGATCATAAGTGAGAGACTGCAGAAATGCTACAGCAACTCAGTGTTCGGTTGAATTTTAAAACCAGTTTATTGAGAAAACAGACTGCACACAAGGATCTTGACACTTATTAAAATAAGAAAATACCCTCCCGAGGTAAAAATAAGCAACACTCCTGCCCATAGATAGATCCTATTTCTTTCTGTCTATCTAACAATTAACACATGCTGTAAAGGGGAGTGTGCTTCTGAACATCAGGTGAATGATCTAAAACTTGGAATCAATTCTTACAGGAAGGCTGGGGCTTTCTCGAAGATCCCCCTCCCCTACCCCCTAACTCTACTGCTCCCCAGTAGAAGCTTAAGTTTATGCTGAATATAAAGTTCCTTCGAAGGAGTAATTCTGGTTCCAACATTGCTGATTCCACATTTATTTCTGCTGCCCCCATAAGCATTTTTCTCTGTGTGCCTCGTTGTTAGGATGTCATCAGGGTCTCTGGCAGTATCTGGACCTCTGGAGATTAGAGTTAGTATACAGTATTGCTTCCAGCCTCTGTGATAAACATTATGACAAAAGGGGTATTTTGAAGAAAGGATTTATTTCATCTTCCAGCTTACAGTCCTTCACAAAGGAGAGTGGGGCAGGAACTCAAAGCAGAAACCTGAAGGCAAGAGCCGAATCATGAACCATAGAGGAGTTCTGCTTTATAAGATTTCATTCTTGACTTACTCTGCCTGCTTTCCTATACAACCCAAGACCACCTGCCTATAGACTGGCTTACAGGCCAGTCTGAAGGAGACATTTGGGGTCTCCTCTTCCCATATGACCCTAGCATGCATCAAGACAAAAATTAACACAAAATTGTAGTGTCTGGGATTTTTCTCTTTTACCTTTTTTCTCCCCTAGTGTCATTATACATAGGAATATAAAAACATATTGTGAAACTTCAAGGAAGCAGGTGATGAAGGATGCAGAGAATATATGTCCTAGTGACATTTTCACACTCTCCAAAAGTCAGAGAAACATGATATGCCAACCATGGATTAAATATGATCAAGTATCCAATAAGAAACCTGGGGCTCTGTCATCCCAAGTATCAGCCGGAGAGGTTTTTGTTTTGTTTTCTGGGTTTTTTTTTTTTTTTTTTTTTTGGCCAGTATTTTGAAGAAGGCAGAGAAATGTCTGATAATGTCGACTCTATAGTTTTAATAATTGTGAGGGAAAAGGTCTATGCGGCATCCTTACATAAGAAACATTCAAGTCTTACAAATGCACATATGCTGTGCTAACACTTAAGTGTCAGGTGTGGAACTGATAATGGTCTTTTTTGTTTTTTAGCACAGGTGCACATGCACACAGCCATATCTCCTCACATATCCATTCTCCAAAATTTATTGGAGAAGTGATGGATAACTAAAGCTCCAAAAACATCTATAAAATGAATGTAAGATAAAAGCAATTACCATTCTTTGCATGAACAAGTTCATTCAGCCCTGGAGAGTATAGGTCTCAATGTCAGCAAACATGGTCTTTATTAATTAAAGAATACATGCTACATGAGAAAACTCAGTGCAATGAATTAAGAATTTTTGCATTAATGCAGCATATTGACACTTTTGTCTTGATTTACTTCAAATGAATATTAGTTACTTTTCTTGTGTGTTGAAACTCCCGAACAAAGCAAGTTCCTAAAGAAAGGTATAAGTTAGCTGATAGTTAAATGGAAAGACCCTTATGGCAAGCAAAGCTCCATAACAAGAGTGTGAGCCTGCTGGTCATATGCTGTCTACAGTCAGGAAACAGCACAGCCTGCTTGGCTAGCATTTTACTTTGGATTCAGAAAGGCGTCCCAGCCCATGAAATGATGATACATTTAGGGTAGGTCTTCCAACCTCAACTAACATGATTCAGAAAACCTTTAACATACATATCCAGAGATTTTTCTCCAACGTGATTCTAGTTCCTATCCAGTTGGCAACCAATATTAACCATCACAAAGTATTTACTTGATAAATGCTCCGGAAGTCTTAAGCCCTAGAGACTCTGAATTTGTATCTAACGTGACACACAGATGCATTTTCCTCTGCGTGGTCCTTCTTTCTTTTGCTGACCTCTTTCCACCACCCCACTTCATAATTTCAATTTGTGCCCCAGTGTAACATGTCATATGAGACAATAAATCAACTAAGAAGTAACAGTTATTGGGAGTTACAGACATGGTGGTGAATGGCTCCCGTCTTAGCACCAAGGCAGAGAACTCAAGGGGGAGAATCGCATGTTGGAGGCTGGTCTGTGCTATATAGTAATACCCCTGAAGTGGGGAAGGGCAGAAGGAGGGAGGAAGAGAGTATGGGAGAGAGGGAAGATGGGAGGAGGGGAGAAATGGAAGGTGGGAGAAAGGAAGGAAAGGAGGGAGGGAAAAGAAATTAAGAATTAATTATTTTCCTTTCTCTTAATGAAGAGAAAAAAGACTAAATAGGATTTTTTTGTGTATGGACTTCTTACAAAGCAAATAATTGTATCCAACACTGATATAACTATTTGATTAATTAATATATATATATCCAAAGGAGAACAGCACACATTTAATATCCATGCCATAAATGCTCACTATGACATAAATTAAATGGACTAAAAGAAGCAAACAAAAATTTATGATGTTTTAAAGTAAAACTTAAAGGACCTAAACTCTGGTAAATTAGTACAGTCAAGTGTCTAAGTTATAACAATATTAATATGCTTATTAGCAACAAATGCTAGAAAAACAGAGATGTGTCACTGACTCTATTAGGTAAATTCTTCTTAGAATAGAACTCAATAATTAGCAATAGAGACAGATGCAATTAACTCACAACTAGAGTGTTGAACTTAGTGGGATTATACCAGGAAACCCAAGACCTGCTGGAACCATGGGGACCAATCAACCACAGGGTTGGAACACTCAGCGTGGGTTCTGTGAAAACTGGAGTACAGTTAAGCCACTGGTATTGCATGTTACAGAGGGTGGCATTGGGTTCCTGGCAAGCTGGCCTGGAATAAAGGAATTAATTACCTCATGGCATTTGTCGCACCATATGGCAGGTGGAGATTTCTCAGAATGCTACCTAATGTCACCTCAGTATAGCAAATCTCCCGGTAAGAGCCACCTGCAATGTGAATCTTGAAAAGAGTTCAAATTCCCATAGATGTTTAAATTATTGGACAGAGGTGTGGGGAGGGGAGACGGATCCCTTGATAACCGATCAAGAGCCAAATCAAAGATTGCTAAATATGCAATGCAGATGGGGCGGTGATTAGAGACCAGCAAACACCTTAAACACAAAGGCAATGGTCACTATTTACTGAGCTTAGAAGGAAGCGGCTCAAGGGACCTTGGCCAGATTGACATTTAATATTACTGCTGTCTCTATTATTATTCCATTGCATTTTCCCCAAACAAAGATAAGAGCTATCTAGCTTGTGTTTATCTATCAGTGTGCTTTCTGCTTTAAAAAATCTGTAGATAGGCTAATACACATTTTAAGTGAAGGACTGATTAATTCTTTCAGGCATCCTGCAAGTGTTATTCTGAGAACCTATATACCTTACTCAACTTGTTACTGCTAAGAGACGGCATAGCTAAAATAAAAATCAGGTCGGCCTCATTCTGGATATGTGAATTTCCCATTCTGTTGCTTTGTGCAGGAAGTTTGTGAAAGAGCTATGTCGTAAGCTAATAATGAGCACTCACGGTAAAACTAAGGAGAAATGGGAAGGGGCGAGAAAAACAGTTGCACAAGAGAAGCTGAACAAGAGGGGGCTGAACAATGTCTGATCATAGAAGTCACAGGGACAGTGACTCTGACAGATGGAACTTCAATGAGCTAGACAAGCTAGATGTGGCTGGGACTGGCCCTCTGACCTTAGGCATTAAGAAAACACCTGTCGTGAGGATGCTGACTTGGTATCTCTTTAGAATGTCCTACTCTTGAGAATGAGGATGTCAGAAAGGATGCATGTGAGGCTTGTGCCCTGCAGTCGTGGTCCCAGGTACAGTGTTTCCTGATATGGAATGTCTATATGGATGTGACTTCCAAAGTCTAGGCTCTGAGTAAGGGACTCTTTCATTTTATCTGCAGAATGAATTTGGAGTGAACTGATCCAATCAGCCAGGACTTTCCCGCCCTCCTATTACCCCCACAAGGAATAGCCCATAACCAACTATGGAAATTAGGAGCTGTGCTGATGAGGCATTGTCACCTGGCATCATGCTTGCACACCATCATTTTTCTTATTCCTTGCTTGAAAAATTTTCAAATATCCTTTCCAGAAATACTCCAAAACATTGTGTGTTGTCCTAAACCAATGATCTCCTTTGTCTTACTTGTTCCTTGCCAAGATAGTCTTCAATACTGGATCACATTAGCATGTGCCAAGCAAGTGGAACGTTAGGCCACTGCGTACATGAGTTCATCTGCTACTATCTAGATGCAAGAAGACTTTAACGCTTAGCCAATGGACTTTGTTTTATAAACCCAGCTCAATTATCCTGGCTAACCAGGCATACAAACTCCCTAATAATAGGTCTCAAGCTGTTTTCTGTATAACGAAGTCACAGGAAGAATATAGATCTTTTCCTATAAAGGGTTGGGAGTGTCCTAAAATACATTTTGAACTTACATTTCTGAGTGGTACTGATAACATTTAAATATGAATCTGTAGCTAGAGAAGATAGACTGAATTTCAGTGAAGTGAAGAGACCACCAAGGTCCTAAGCTAATAGATTGTTACAGCTATATTAATAGGCCAGATAGGCCTAATGTATGTTTCAGAGAAAACCTCTGAGGTATGTGGGTAAGGAACTAGCTAGATCTGAGAAATAAGTGCTTTTTACCATGATTATATATGCATATACATACATATATATAAAAGAAATAGCTGCTTTGTCATGTCTATATCAAAACATAAAGCTCTGAAATACATGCAGATTTCTGTCCATAGATTATATTGATGGGTAGTATATGCACATACATACATATAGTGAAATGGAACATGAGGTTTTCACATACAATTCCTATTCTCCCCAAACCAATTTTTTTCAGAGGTTGTTTATCATTTTATAACTAAGATTGTCTCTAAGATCCTTCTTTGGAAGAATTCTTAGTTAGTTTCCATGATTCTGAGCTCCAAACAAGTGTTGTTGCAAGACCCGTAGGAAAACTGTTATTTTGACTATGGAAGATCAGCCAAGGAAAAGGCAACATGTTAAAACATTTCTGTATAAAATTCCAGGCATGAGGAAACCTCACCTTTTTCAACAAGTAAATGTGTTGCAACTATTATCAACAAAATCTAGTGTCTTCCATTAGTGAAGTCTGGCCTCAAAGAGGATACATTGTTTTATAATTACTATGGTTTCTCTCACTCTTGGAACCTACTGGAATTTTTCCCGACAATGTTTGTTAAGTAATTTTGTCTAAAGCTGCCCAGAAGCTGGCCCTTCCATGCAAAACATCCTTTTTATTATTATTATTGTTATTATTAGTAGTAGTATTATTAAATTCAGGGTAGAGTACATTAAATGTTGCATTAGCATTAAACCCAGCTTCAGTAATCTTATGAAATAAAACGATGGCTAAGACTAGGGTTAGCAGTATGCCAAAATTTTCCAGACACAGTAGAAATGATCTATTTTGGCCTCTTCAAGATGCTGACTTTTATGTGTTTGCAATACCTCCGGTGAATATCTGTACCATGAAGCTTGTTACAAGCTTTGTGTCAATGTCCTAGTCCTAGCCCCCTGAAAATCCCAGGCACATTGCATGCCAGAGCTCTAAAGTTGGGTATCCTAGATGCCCTTGAAATACTTGAAAGCTTTTCTTTTTTTTTTTCTATGAACTGTGGCTAAAAATATGATAACAAATAGGGATGAAATTTTTACACAGTTTCACACATTCAGAGACCTATAGGACTCAGACACCAGTGAGATGGCAATGGTGTGTGCCATGGATTACCAGAAAGTTCCTGACTCGACTAAAGGCCTAAAGGGTTTGGTATTTTAAAATTTAAAACCCACTTGCGGCTGTTTGAATAAGAATGGCCCCCAAAGGCTCATAGATTTGAGTGCTTGGTCACTAGAGAATGGCACTATTAGGAGGCGTGGCCTTGTTGGTGTAGGTGGTATGGCCTTGTGGGAAGAAGTGTGTTACTAGGGATAGGCTTTGAGGTTTCAAAAGCTCAAGCCAGGTTCAGTGCTGATCTGGTTGTACAGCCTGAAGATCTAGATGTAAACCTCTCAGCTCCTTCTCCAGCACCTTCTGCCTGTGTGCTGCCTTGCTCCCTGCCATGATGATAATGGATTAATTCTCTGAACTTTAAGCCAGCCCCAATTAAATGTTTGCTTGTTTCTTTTTCAATAAGAATTTCTGTGGTCATGCTGTCTCTTCACAGCAATAGAAGACAAAGATACCACTGTAAAGGATTAAGAAAACACATCAGTACAAGAAGCCCTTTCTACCTCTGGTGCTAAACCTAGATATTACTGTGAAGGCTATAGGCTATATGGTATCCTCGTTTTACATACTTGCTCCTAAGCCACAAATTACAATTTAATCTAATTATGTTTAACTTTTGACTATTTCTTTATTGACACTATTCGCAATTCAGATATTATGCCTGTCAAGGAGACTTTGGTGGCACCAGCTCCATATATGAGGCCTGACAGAATAACAATATAACTAATATTTGAAAGAAATAGATACTTTAGAAGGCATACAAAGGGTGTCAAATTTAGTAATAAGTAGTGAAGATGTAATTTTCAGAACTCATTTTATGTTTCACTAATTCAACTGGAAAAGACATTTTGAACATTTCAACCCCTAAGCCTATACTACACACTGAAGAGAGAACACAGATCATGTGGCAGCGGCTTCCTTCACTCACAAAGTTCACAACCTGACTATTCCATGTGTTTTAGATTTTATTTACACCATTCAAATATTACCTAATAAGACAATTACAATGTCTGTGTTTTTAGGAAAAAAGGTATAGTTTCCAAAGAATTTATAAAATGTGGCAACTGGTTTGTTCTCTTTCTGGCTATCACTTTTTGCACATATTACTCCCATTATGATTTTATTTTTCTTTGACATAATCTAATGGAATCTTGGAGAAAACAAGGGCAGCACAATTAGAACCAGGCTTGCGATGTACTTGCCAGGTCAAGAGAAAACCAAAGGCTGGTTAGGAACTGTGAAGCGTCCATGCATTTGCTTCGAGTGTGGCAGGCTCCAAATGTCTTCTGCCTATCAGGAAGTTCACTTGGGGATGAATCAATATGTGCTTTGTCTAATTATGAAATATTGTCTGGAATGGGATCAAGGTCAGAGTAGAGATGTCATGAATATTCTGAACATGGCCTTTGCTGAATCCTAAGGCAATTTCTAAAGCAGAGGAAGAGGAAGAAAAACTGGATTGAGACCAGTTTTCCCCAGCCTCAAGAACAGGGTGTGCTGAGAGAAGGAATTTGAGAATCCTAATCCTTTAGTTTCCATAAAATGTTGGATAAGATTATTACATGATCTGACTTTTCTTTCTTCCTTGTAAAGAGAAAAAAATAGCATCTATATTGTAATATAGTCATGATTACACAGTTGGTATATTTTAAATATGTAGCACATTACATACACACATATGCAGCAATAAATAAATTATCATTTCATGGTTTTTACAGAAGTACCATAAGTTCGATTAACTTCAAAAGCATTTGGAGAGCAAATTATGAAACATATTTTGTTTTGTGCAAATCTTTCAACATTTTAAACTAGCATGTAGTGGGAAAGTATGTAATAGCTTGGGAGAATTATTTGATGATATTTATTAAAATGCTTTAAAATATAATTTTTTTAAACATTGAACTGCTCTCAAATTATAAAAACATCTCTCTACCAGAGATCCATAGCCACCAGACTATGCTGGGACTCATGCAGGAAACGTTTATGCTTCTCCTTGTCCTTCATTCTAGTGCCTGCAGACTAGCTCTTAGATCCTCAACTGCAACTCACCTGAGCCCCTCCTCCTGCGCCACCTTCATCCTCTTGAGATTCAGCCCCTAGGTCCAGATCAGAGCCCATTGTCTCCCCGGTTATTCCCACTGCTTCTCTAATCCTCTCCTCTGAGTTCATCTTCATTGCTTTATGAATCCTTGCTGGCTCTCTACCGAGGACCTGTGGCCTTCATGCTTGGCTGAGATGCAGAGATCCCATACCCACTTATTTGGCTAGAACCCAGAGTGGACAAAAGCAACAGAAACAACAACAAAAAAATGGTACACGCACCCTAGAAAAGCAAGACAGATAATTACACCAGGAGACACATCCCAACTCCAAATGTTTAGATCCTGGCTCTAAAGCATAAGCATAAACAAACAGTATATCCTTACTTCAGAAACAAACAGCCCTATTGTGCTTTACCTGAGAAAGGCAATGTATCCAAATCATGAGTACTTCAAAGCAGCAACTGTGAGTATATTGAAGCACCTTAGGGAAGATATGAATAAATACCATAATGAAGAACATGAAAACACAAACAGTTGAATAAAATAATGAAAGCAATTCAAGACATGAAAGTAAAATTTAACAACAACAACAAAAAAAATGGAATCATTAAAGAAAACCCAAAATGAAATTAAAAACTCAGGATTTCAAACAAAAGCCTAAGAGATAAGCCTCACCAACAGATTAATAGACAGGAAAGAAAGGGAGAATTTAAAGTCTTGGAGACAAAGTAGCAAAAAGAGATATCTCCATCAAAATTTTTTATTCTAAAACAAATCCAAGTACAAAACAGCGAGGAAATCTGAAATACTCTGAAAAGTCACAACAAGGACATCCCTGCTCTAACAAGGCCATACCCTCTAATCCTTCCCAAATAGTTTCACTGACTGGGGAACCAAGAATTCAAACATATGAGCCTATAGGGCCATCCTCATCCTAATGACCACAAATTTAATAAGCAGGATCCATATTTCTGCTGCATTCAAGAAGCATACTGCATCATCAAGGAGAGATTTTACTTTAGGGTAAAAATATTGAAAAGGGAATTCCAAGCAAATAGACCCAAAAAAGTGAGCAGGTATAGCTATTTTAATATCTGAACAAAATATACTTCAAGCAAAACAAATGAAAAGAAATAGGGAAAGACACTTCAGAGTCATTAAAGAAAAAGTTTGCCAAGACGACATTACAAATCTAAACATTTATTCATCAAACACGGGGACAGTCAAGTTCATGAAAGAAATACTAACTATAGCTAAAAATCTCATATTGACCTCAAATAATGATAGTAGGTAACTTCAATATGTCACTATCACTAAATGTCATTCAAATAAAAAACTAAATATAGACATACTGAGTTAATAATCTCATAAGTCTAATAGACTTAACAAAACATTTCACCCAAACACTAATGAATATACTTTTCTCAGCAGCTCATGGAACTTTCTCCAAAATTCACTACACACTAGTTTCAACAGACATAAGAAATTAAAAAAAAAAAAAAAAACCCTGAATCCCATGTGATTACCATGGATTTAAAGCTGGTTATCAATAACATAGAAATAGTAGAAATTATACAAACTGAGGTATATCAAATAACTCAAGAATGGGAAGAAAATGGATCAAGACAGAAATCAAGAAAGAAATTTAAAAAATACTTTTTAGACTTGAATGAAAAATGAAAATACAACATGCACAAAACCATGGAAGACAATTCTAAGAGGTAAGTAAATAGCGCTAAGTGGTTCCATTTGAGAAAGAGAGAAAATAATTATTCAAACACTTGGAAACTCTAGAAAAACAAGAAAAACCAGTATCCAAAAAGAGAAAAGTGAGAAGAAATAATCAAGCCAAATCAATGTAATGAAATCAAATAAAAAATACAAATAACAAATAAAATTAATACTTTGGAGCATTCGACAGAATTGACTAAACTTGGTTAAATGAAATAGAGAATCTAAAGCAATAAAATAAACTATGAAAAGGAGACATTACAACAGATACTGAAGAAATTTAGTAAAGACATAATGTAAAATCTGTATGCCACTTGAACTGGAGAACATAAAGAACATGTTTCTTGATATATACAAAAAGATAAATTAAGGTAAAATTTAAAAATTAAACAAATACAAAACTCAAATGAAATAGAAGCAGTAATTGAAAATCTCCCAAACAAGCAAAACAAACAAACAAAGCTGAGGGCCAGATGGAATAAGTATAATTCTACCAGATATTCAAAGAAGAATTAATGCCAATATTTTTTAATTATTATATAAGATAGAAACAGAGGAACACATTTTCTAGTTAATTTTTTCATAAAGGCACTAGGCACTCACACACAGACCAACAAAAGGGGGATTTATAGACCAATATCTTCTATGAATATAGATGCAAGTTTTTTAATTAAAATATTTGCAAGCCAAATTTGAGAACACAACAAAAAGATTATCTGCTGCCAACAAGTTGGCTTCATTACAGAGACATGCATCACTCCCGCATATATAATCAATAAATATAATTCACTACATAAATAGACTAAATGGTAGAAAAATTTCTTCATGATAGAAATCCAGGGAAAGACTAGAGATAGGAGAATAGACATTAAGATAATAAAGGCAATTCACATCAGGCTCACAGACAACATCATGCTAAATGGAGGAAAACTCAAAGTACTTCCACTAAAATTAAAACCAAGGCAAGGATGTCCATGCTCTCTATATCTAGTCTAGATAGTACTTGAAGTCTTTCAGCAATAAAACAACTAAAGGAGCCCATAGGAGATAAATAGGAAAGGAAAAAGTCAAAGTATCTTTATTTGCAGATAATATGATTATATAAATAAAAGACCCCAAAGACTCATCAGGAAAAGTCTACAATTGATTAAAACTTTCAGCAACTGGTAAATTAAAAAAAAAAATAATAATGCACAAAAATAAGTAAACTTTCTTCACACAAATGATAAACATACCAAAAAAGAAACCATGGAAACAATATTTTTGACAAAAGCCTTAAAAAAATATGTGACTCTACAAGGATGACCCCAGACAAGACTCCTAGAAGTGTAGGCTGAAATGGCCATCTCCTGTGATTAGATTGGTGGCTACCCTACTTGTCATCAGAGAGCCTTCGTTCAATAGCTGATGGAAACAGATGCAGTGATCTACAGTCAAACATTAGGCTAAGCTCCAGGAATCCTGCTGAGGGGTAAGGGGAGGACTGTATGTAGTGGAATTATGTTACAATGTAATTAATTATCCCACCTACTAGTTTAATAAAAATGCTGATAGTTTAATAAAAATTCCAGACAAGAAGTGTGGGTTGGACTACCAGACTAAGAAAACTCTGAGAACAGGAAGAGCAGAGCAGAAATGCCATGGAGAAGCCACAGAGACATCACAATGATATACCTGCAGACACAGAGGAAAGAAGTTGAAATACTGCTTTGAGAAAAGGTACCGAGCCACATGGCTAAACAAGGTAAGAGTCAAGAGTTAGTTTAAGAGCAAGAGCTAGCAAGTTATATGCCTGGGCCCCAGGTCAGTCAGTGCACAATCAATAGAAGTGTCTGTGTGTTTTAGTGGGACTATGGAACTGTGTGTAGCAGTGGGGTTTCTTGGTCCCGGGCAGCCAGAGGCTCAGACCCACAGACTTGCGTGCCAGACTGCTTAGCTGCCCGCCGCTGTTGCTCAGGCCCCCAGAAATGACTCAGACGCTTATATTAACTTCATGCTGTTTGGCCTATGGCTCAGGCACATTGCTAGCTAGCTCTTACATCTTAAATCAAGCCATTTCTATTAATCTGTCTGCCACGTGACCCATGGCTCACCTGTGTTCCTTACATGTTGCTCCTTTGGGCTTCAGCTCCGTCTGCCTCTGACTCCGCCCTGCTTCTCCTACCTATGCTCTGATTTCCCCTCCTACTTCTTCTATGGTGCCTGTCATGGCCCAAAACAGCTCCTTTATTTAAAGATTGAGATTCACAGCATAATAAATGCATTCCCACATCAACTGTGAGTCTGAAAGTCTGAGCCACCCTTCTCGGCTGGAAAGTTCGGGCCAGGAGGCAAGCCTGGAAAGATCGGGTCAGAAACCAAATACAACAATTGTAGGAGCCAGAGTGTTTAAGGACACCACAAGAAAACTCATAGAAACAACTAACCTGACTTATTGGAGCTCACAGAGTCTGAATCAATCACTAGAGAGCCTTCATGGGACCAACCTAAGCCCTCTACATATATGTGACAGTTGTGTAGCTTGGTCTAGTGTAAGACTCCTAATAATGGGGTCAGGGGCTGTCTCTGATGCTTTGGTTGGCTCTTGAGACCCTACTCCTCACTGAGAATTGCCTTGTCCAGCCTTGTAGATGCTTAGTGTTGACATAACTTGATGCCATGCTTTGTTGATGCCCATGGGAAGCCTGCCTCTTTTTGAGGAAAACCAGCAGAAGAGTGGATTGGAGGGGGGAGACTGAAGGGAAGTGGGGAAGAGAGAGTGAGTAATGGGAGAGGAGGGAAGGGAGGTTGCAGTAGGGCTGTAAATACATAAATACATACATACATACATACATACATACATACATACATACTACATACATACATACATACATACATAAATAAATAAATAAATGCCAAAATTAAAAGGAAAAAATATTTTGCAATTACTCGCACCAAGAAAGTAAAAGATTGTATGATGTAATAATAACTTTAAGACCTTAAAAAAAAACTGAAGAAGTCATCAGAAGATAGAAAGATCTCCCATTCTCATGGATCAGTAGGATTAATGTAGTCAAAATGGTCATCCTACCAAACGCAATCTATAGATTCAAAACAATTGGAAAACAATATTCAGCTTCACATGAAAACACAAAGACCCAGGAATGTAGAACAATTCTTAATAATAAAAGAACTGGCTATATCAGTATTTTAGATTTCAAGTTATATTTCAGAGCATAAGGCTCACTGACTGTTCCCATCCATGCTTCCTTTCTAAACCCTAGACAGGGTTTACATAGCACCCTTGCCATGAACTCTACTCAGATAAAGACATCGAAGAAGACTCACGCTGAAATGCAGATAAATGTGCAAAACCCAATAACTCAAATAGAAAATTCAAGGGAAAGCCATTTCAGTATAATAAATTAAGCAGGAGATAAATATAAGGACTCAATGCAGAAAAAGAATCTAGACCAAATAAGCAAAAAATATAAAATATTTCTTTAAAATACATAGGAAATGGTGGGTACCATGACACAAACCCTTTAATTATAGACATAGATGAGGGAGAAGAGTGTCCAATTGATGGCATATATTAAAGCTTCTATAAGAGCATAGGAGAAAAGACATAGCCATATAGATACAACAAGCACACAAAACACCAAATTGACAAGATCAGAAAATAAAATCACTATGACATTTCCTACTTAAAACACTAATATATATATATATATGTATATATCATATATATACATATATATAACAAATAAAGTATACATATATATGTATATAACAAATATAGTATATATATAACAAATAAGGTATACAGAAAGCTTAAAAAAATTCATGTCACATATAAAGAAAAAACATCCTAGTAAAAGCTGATTTCCTCAATGGAAACTTTGAAAGCCAGAAAAATCTACAGCAATGGCTATCCTATACTATTGTACCAAACAAAACTATTTGCCATAATTGAAAAAGGAAGAACACTTTCCCACAACATAAACCATCTAAAAACCCAACAAACCAAACCTAAAGAAATTATAGGAAGCAATATTATGTGTAAAGAGAAGAATGAGCATAGCACAGAGTCTGTTGAAAAAATAAAAAAACATAATTATTAAAAACCAAGTATCACTAAGAACACAACAACACCATAACCACAGTTTGCATATATTTCAATTATAATTTTAAATAACAATGGCCTCAATTCCCCAATAAAAAGACGTGGGCTGACTGCATGAAACAAAATCCATTTATCTGTTGCCTACAAGAAACACATCTTAATTTAAAGAGACACTGCCTGAGCAGAAAGAATAGGCAAAAGTTCTCCAAATGAGACCAGGGTCAGGCAGATATTGCCATCCTAATATCTAACAAAATTGACGTCAAAACAAAAACTAATCAGAAGAAATAGATTTTATTTTAACTAAGGGAAAAATTAGCCAAGTAGACATTTCTAATCTAAACATACATGCACCAATTATGGATACCTGATTTCATAGAAAATATACTACTGAATTTATAAACACAGATTAATATCAATCAATTATTATAAGTGATTTCAATACACTCATTCTCCAATAGATAGATCATCTGGAAACAAAGTAAATGGAAAATATTGGAGTTAATTGACATCATATGTGAAATGGACTTTACATATATTTTACTCAAACACCAAAGAATATACACTTTACTCAGCAGCATATGGAAGATTTTCTACAATACATTACATTCTGGTGCACAAAACAAAATTTACAAATTCAAAAAGTTTAAAATCACTCCTTGTATTCTATCTGACCACATTGCAATAAAATTTAAAATTGACAATAAACAAATCTTAACTAAACACATGAACTCATGAAGACTAAACAACTTATTACTGAATGATGAATGGGCTAACAATAAAATATTTTTTTCTGGAATTAAATGAAAATGAAAACACAATACAACAAAACCTTCAGGGTACTTTGCATACAGCCCTATGAGGGACATTTATAGTTCTAAGTGACTACATTTAAAAATCAGAAAGGACACTCTAATGACTTAATGACACAGCTAAAAAAAATGGAAAAACATGAACAAACCAAATCCAAGCCTCTTCAATAGCAATAACTAATAAAAATCATGAGTAGAAATCAATGAAGCAGAAGTAAACAAAACAATAGAAAGAATTAGTAAAAATAAGAGCTGGTTCTTTGAGAAGATAAGCAAGGTTGACAGACCCTTGTTCCAACTAACCAAAAGAAAGAAAAGTAGAGCCCAAATGAACCCACTCAGAAATGAATGGGCAAACATTATAATGGGCACTGTAGAAACTTAGAATCTTATAAGAGAAGAATTTAAAAACATGTACTCCATCAAACTGGAACACCTAACAGAAATACATAGATTTCTAGACACAGTCAAACCACCAAAATTAAACCAAGAAGAAGTAAAAAACCTAAACAGGGGATTGAAATACTGATTAAAAAGCCTTCCTCCCCCCCACCCAGGGAAAAAAAAAAAAGAACAAAACAAAATAGAACAATAGTAAAACAGGACTTACGGAGTCACAGTGGAATTTTAGCAGACATTTAAAAAGATCTATAACTAATAGTTCTAATCATTCAAAAACAGAAACAACAAAAAACAAACAAACAAAATGCTCCCAAACTCTTTCTACTAAGCTGGGATCACTTTAACGCACAAATCAGTTAAACACACACACACACACACACACACACACACACACACACACACACACACACACACAAACACACACACAAACAAAACAAAAAACAAACAAAAAACTATGGGACAAAATCATTCAAAAATACTCAATAAATAATTGCAAACAATAGAAACACATAAAAATATTATCCACTATGACAAGCTGACTTTATCTAAAATTCAGGGTTGGTTTAATACACACTCATCAATGGATGTGATAAACCACACAAATGAGTTGAAAGCAAAATTGACATGATCCTCTTTTTTTTTAAATTTTTTTGACTGAGTTGATTTTTTTGTTTATTTTGTTTTTATTTTACTTCCAACCAAAGTTTCCCCTCCCTCCCCTCCTCCCAATTTCTTCGGCCATCTTCCCTCTACCTCTCTGCCTATCCAGTCCTCTTCTGTTTCTCTTCAAATACAGGTGGGCCTTTCTTCCATGGATATCAGTCAGCCACGGTATATCAAGTGGTTGAGTCTAGACTCCTTCATTTCTACTAAGGCTGAATGAGGCAATCCAATAGGAGAAACAGGTCCAAAAGGAAGGCATAAGAGTCAAGAGACAGCCCCTGTTCTCACTGTTAGAAGTCTCGCAACAGGACCAAGCTACACAACAGCAATGTATATACAAAGAGCCTAGATCAGTCTCATGCAGACTTGCAAACTCCTTGGTTGTTTGTTCAGTCTCTGTGAGCCCAGGTTAGTTTGTTCTGTAGGTTTTCTTGTGGCTTCTATAGTCCTTCCTCATCTTCCACAAGATTCCCTGAACTTTAGACAAGAGTTTGGCTGTGGACCTCTGCATCTGTTCCCATCAGTTGCTAGGTGAAGTCTCTTGGATGACTATTGGGATAGATAACAGTCTACGAGCATAGCAGAATATCATTAAAAATCATTTCATTGACCTTTTCTCCCCATTTATGTTTGTTTCTATAAAATATCTCTGGGGTATCCTGCCTCTAGATGCTGGTCCTCAGGGGTGAGCTCCCTCTCAGAGTATGGGTTTCCAGCTGGTCCCATCATTCGTTGGTCACTCCAACAATTTCTGTGCCATCTTTTCCCCCAGCACATCCTGTAGGCAGGACAAATTGTAGGTTGAAGAGTTAGTGACTGACATAGTCATCTTAATAGATACAGAAAAAGGTTTTGACAAAATCCAACATGCCTTCATGATAAAAATGCTAGAGAATATAGTGCTAGAGGGAGCATATCTCAACTCAAGAAAAGCTGGAAACCCACAGCCAACATCATCCTAGATGAAGAAAAACAAAACAACATCCAATAGAGAGTCACTGGCTACATCAATTATACTCCAGTTCAGGCCCCAGGAATACCTGACCAACACAAAGTGGATTCCTTCTTCTTTTGTGTGCTTTCTTTCTTTCTTTCTTTCTTTTTTTTTTTTAACTAATTGCCTGTTTGCTTATTTGTTTGATTTGATTTTTATTTTATTTTTTGAGAGAGAGACAAAACATGAAGTTGAATGGAGAGGGAGATGAGGAGGAGGATGTGAGGGTGGTTGAAGGAGGTAAAAGAATATGATACAAATAGATTCTATGAAAAAAATGTTTTAATTTTTCTCTAGATTACCTGTGGTAATGATTGTACACTATTTTAAGCATACTAAGGTGATTATATTGTGTATATACTAAAGTCTAATGTCATTATATTATATATTTGAGGTACATAAATTTTCAATAAAGTTGTTCCTCAAACTCACGCATACTTCTACTCAAAATTATGAATGTTTATTTCAGTTAGCCACTTACATATATGTTCATCATGAATTGAATAGGATATAAATTTTATGAACTTTTAAAGTCTATCAATGAAGATTATAAATAGCTTCATAGTCACCTATCTGTAAATGCATTGGAAAGGTTTGTGAATGTTTATCAAGCTGTTAGATGAACTTTTGTCTTGGATGTCGAGGTCATTTGGTGAATGATAGGTAAACTAGGAAAGATGAGTAGAGAGACTTTGTATTTCACTCTGTAAACATCTCAATTGTATATTTTCAGAAAGAAAATGTTTGTACATTACCATATAAAATAAAAATAAAGAAGAAAATAAATGAGATGATGTAACAAATGCCATTAACCATTCATTGTCTTTGCCTACTGAGCCCAACACATCACAGTATTAGTGTAGGACACACATATCTGAGCCAAATTTTATTTTAGGTGACATTTTTCCTAAGAGAAGCAATTAGTTGGTGTTGGTAGATGATATCGGACACAAGTTTAGGCTTTTTTATTTGCTATTTCAATTTCTTCTTGAAATATTTCTCTGCAAATATCTATATCTGGTTCTGCTTTCCTTAGAATTTTGCTCAACAATTTTTTTCCAAACATTTTTGCCTGCCTACCTTATGGTACTTAACTACTCTTCATCAATAACCCTCATGCAACATTTCTGCTTATTCTTTTGGCCTAACACTTTTACCATCAGACAGCCCACAACATGCTCTTACTGGCTTATCTGACACCCTTCTTTCCCCACTAAGAGAACTCTATGAAGCCAAGTTCATTGGCCAAACGCTTCACAGTGGTAACTCTGAGTCAGTAGTAACACCTGACACATAGTATGCCCTTTGTGTGCATGGGGGGGGGGGAGCTCATAAACAGTGTCACAGAATGACAAATGAAGAGCTTTTAGAACAGATGAAATATAAAAGATTTATCTCTGAATTCTCATTTTCAGTCTTTTACATTTAATGATCAAGTGAGTAAAAACCCAAACAGACACAAGATATCCAAATTTTCTTCAGTTGTCTAGAACCATTAATTTTCCTAATTCCCTTGCCACTCAACAGACAGATCTACAAAGACAAGACGCATGGCTGGAGAAAGACCATCCTACTTTACCCACTTTTAGTCCAGCCAAACCAATAGTTATAGCAAATAAATCAGGATTTAGTTGAAAGCTTGATAGTTCAGGGATTTCAAAACCTAATTTGGGCTCATTAGAGTGTCGTTTCCCATCTGAGCTTGGGCTTGAGGTCAGCATAGCTTTATCTCTATATTAAGCTGAATTTCCCCATCCATTAATGTTTCCTTCTTGGGAAGAGGCACCCTATGTAACTATATATATGTCTGTTTCTCTCGTTATTTATGGTTGTGACTAAACATGAAAATGTTATCTTCAGCATATAAGTCCAACAAACCAATATAAGGCCTACCAGTGAGTGGCTCCCTATCCATGTGAGAAAATTAAAGTAGAAGACAGAAGATAATAAAATATTTTGGAAGCATATGTTTTATTTTATTTTACTTAGTTTTATGGCACAAAAATTGTATTTTGAATTGGTTCCCCGGGCTCAGTTTAGGTGACCCCAACTGGACGGACAATAAGTGAAAAAATCCCAAACTGGAGCCAGGTGAACTTTTGCCTCCATTTCCCTATCAGATATGAACAAGGTGCTGACTTTGGTTACATTAGTGTCACAGGGTGTCTTCACTGCTTGTTTGCCATGGCATCTGTAAGATTTAATATCCACTGTGATCACTGCACTGTTTTCTATCTGCTGGCAGACTCTGGGTCACGGGAATAGTGAGGTGACATTTGTGTTCAAATTTATTTTCCCTGATGGGTAAAATTTTCAAGGATGTGAGCAGCCTTTGGAGCTTCAGTGTCTGAGGTCAATAGAGGTAGGGAACAGGAAAGACTTCATTTGTGTGCTTCACCTTTCAGAACTGCCTTCTTCACGTTCAGATCCTTCACTTCATTTGGGGGAAGAGGTTGGGGCTGGCAAGGACTTCTTTCCTTAACTTTGGGACCACGTTGGTACGAAGTTACACTTGAAAACTTCAGTCCTTTGCCCATGTGAGAACTATCTGAATACATCTGGTAGAACCAGTTTTAAAATATAAAACAGAGAAGGAAGAAAGGTTAAAAATGATGGACAGCGAAAACAGATAAAGGAAGCATGCCTACAAGTGAACTGTGGACTCTCTGTTGATTTAAGGCTGGGAAAACTTTCCCAAAAATCCACAGGGATTTTCTAATAATAGAACATAGGGACAAGGATTTATGAATCATAGGTGCCATTGTGGTCATTCACTTTTTTATTCACCTTTAAGGAATACTGGTACAGGTATTCTAAAATGGATGGGTTTCTACCGTGTCATGATTTAAAAGTCTATGGAGATGCTGCTCTATTTTTTTTTTTTTTAAATCATTCTCAACTTAGAGTCCTAAACACATCAAATCACATTCTAAGTATGTCTTCTTTGAAGACCCATCAGCAATAAAGTGACTTGAGTAAGACAAAATCTGGCCATTCTTGGGAAAGTGGAAGCTTCTCACAGCTCAGGCAGACCCACTAAGTACTGGGACTGGCTGCACACAGTGTGCTTCAAGCGACAGTGAAAATCATTGTGCCCCATAAACACTTGGAAGGCCTGCTGCTCTACCAATCAGATCTTGGGTGAGCTGAACAATCCTTATTCATCGTAACAGCGTCCATATTGTCTGCAGGTCCAGCTAATAAAGTGACCTGCAGTTATGTTTCTAAACCCTTGGGGGTTGAGAAAGGACTCTGTGGTTCACTGTTCAATGATTCTACTGGGTAGATACACCTCTCCGAGCTATATGACTGCTCAAGTGTCTTGAATTATGTCCTGGTGGGATGTGGGTTGGACAACTCAAATAAGATTGATCAGAAAAGGAGCCATGCGATCAGCTGTTCCCCAAAGTCAAACAACCAGGCCAGGTATAGAGAGAGTAACTTGAGCTGGTTTGTCATTTGGGTTTTATAAAAATTTCAAAACAACTAAAAAGAAATTAGTAGTGCTTTTTAAATTTTTTGTCTCATCTCATTACCTCTGTCTCTGGACTCCACTGTGTCAGCTGACTAGCTCTATATCGTCAGTGATCCATATTTTCACAATACATGTTACTCACATTACAGAAAAGTAATTACTTCAATAGCTCAATACTGTAATATCAATAAAGATGAAACAGAGGGATGGACACCACCTGTGGCTGTAGAGAGGTTATTTATTACTTCTATTACTGTGTAGTTTGTACTGGAGACCTTGTCCAAGGCCTCCAGAGTCATTAAAATTCAATGACTACACAAGTGTCTCATGAAATGTGTTAATGAGATTGCCTTCTGATATGCAAAAATGTCCTGATGTGGTTTTCAAATGCATGCTGCACACACCCAGCCAATTACACAAAACACAGTTACAGTCTCTTTGTCTATCACTGGCAGCTGAGTAGACAGCATTAGACTGAACCGAATAATTGCTGCTTCATTTTCGTGTCTGATACTGTAATGCTGTCATGTGGCAATGGAGCGGCGGGGAACAAATGTTTGTTTTCTATGTGATTTTCTTTCTTCTGCCTCTTTGTGCATGGAATAGACTCCTTTGGTTTCTTAAGCAAAGCGAGCACGTGTAGGCACACACAGCCCTCTGCTTGTTTTCTCATCCAGGGAGGATTTTGCAGGGTGGGGTGGGGATGGGCTTAGGGGGGTGAGAGTCTGTGCTGGTGTTCATCCAAAGCATGAGCAAATTGGGCCATACTTTTACTGATGTGAAACTAAAAACATTATTAAAATATTGTGAAGAGTGTCACTTGAGTCTGCCCAAGCTTTGCATTAGTCTGCTAGGGCCTCTGGAACAACAGAACCCAAGCTTTTTATGTAGCTTAAACAAGATAAAGAATTGTTCCAGAAATTCACAATTAAGGTTCACATAATGTGGGTTCCTTCTGAAGGTTCTGGGGAGAATCTGTTTTGTGTCTCTCATCTACTTTATTCTGTATAGATAAACTTTCTCCCTCTCTGGATTATATTGCATTTGAAGCCCATCCTGTCTTAGTATGGCCTAAGATGAAATAATTATACCTGTAATGAAGCTATTTCTAAGTAAGTGTCCATTCCATTATGAGATCCTTAGGACTGTAAAGTTTAAAAGGATGCAATTCAATTGCATTAAAAGATTTAGATAAATGAGAGCCTATGAAGTTCAATAAATGTATAAAATTATATTCAAAATAATAATCGTATTGTTTTTCAAGATTAGCCTGACATCTACATTTTAGCTCCAAGAAATATACTTCATAGCACATTTGTATTTCACCTGCCAAGTGTGGGGTAAAGAAGTTGTAACTTCTGTACGAGATGGAGCCCATTGTCTGTTGAACTTTGATCTAGTCATTCTTGGTATAAAATATAAGAAAGAGCTTCTTATACATTCTCGGTGACCCTACTCACTAGTTCCTTCCTTATATTAATTCTGAAAGAGAAGATTTAAAAAAAATGAGCACGTGGACTTACACAGTGAGAACCTTACTGTTGTCAGAAAATTAAATCACAGGCAGTAGATTTTATCAAGTCTGGGGAACCTTTGAAGTTCTCTCATTCCAGAAGGGAAATTGCCTTGGGGATTTCAGCTAAGTGCTTGTAAATTATCTTCTTGAACTTAAAAATATTATGACAGGATGATGAGTTAGGTAGTGAGTTAGTGACTACAATGTTGGAAGGTGAGGTTGGTCACAACTTTTAAGTTACTATAAGATGCATGGACTGGAGATGTGGTGATAGGAAATACATATATTTGAAGCATGGATATAAAGGTTTAGCCCAGAAGGCAGGCAGAAGATAGTGTCTGGAAAGTTTGATTGTAGTAGCAGTTGGGTTGCTAAATCTCTAGAGTTCTGGGGCGATCCAATTTGAGGTCATAGGGCCTATAATAGAGATTTGTCTTAGAGAATACAGAGGCAGATGGTGACTAGAAACATAGACAAATAGGTAGAAGGTAAGAAGCAAATGCAAACCTTGTAGTATTTTCTCATAAATATACTATAAAGTGCCCTGGCCACTTTAACTTTTCACTTCTCAGTGTGTTAGCCATCCGCTCTGAGGAGCCCTGTACTTAAGTATAGCATCAGTTATTGCACCAATATTATATTATTAATAAAAACCTGGAGCCAGATATTGGGGAAAATCTGAAAGATCAGAGAGACAGAGGAACAAACCACAGCCTCTTCTCACCTGCCACTCCTCAGGGATTCTCAGACTGATGCCCCTGAGTCCTCAGCTGAGAGGGGAAGGAGGCTGCAGGTGAAGGGCTGAACTCCTGTGTCCTCCTGCCTTACCTCATTCTCTGCCCAGCCATTTCACTTCCTGGTTAAGCTTTCCTAGTATTGGGATTAGAGAATTGTGAGTGAGTGTGTGTGTGTGTGTGTGTGTGTGTGTGTGTGTGTGTGTGTGTGTGTGTGTTTCCCAAGTACTGGGAGCAGAGGTATGGGATCCCAAGTGCTGGGGTTGAAGGTGTGAGCCACCACCACCTGGTTCTGTTTGGTCTTGAACTCATAGAGATCCAGAAGGATCTCTGCCTCTCCTCTTGAATGCAAGGATCAAAGGTGTGTTCCACCACTCCCTGACCTCTAGGGCTAACTCTGTGGCTGCTCTGCCCTCTGATCTAAAGGCAGATTTTATTAGATTCATAATATATCACCACAATCAGTTCTCCTGCAGACTCCTGTCTCCAATGTGGTCTTCTCCTGACACATTTACTCTGTACTTCAAGGAAGGCATGGTTATCAGAATGGGCAGATTCTGTAGAATTGTATGGACCATTATCTGGTAGGGTGGATAGAGGAGAAAAGAGAGATAAGATTTGAGCCTTGCCAGGGACAAATGGGTGGTTCCTGGAATGCAGCAGGGTTGGGCTCTAGGCCCTCTACTTTCTACCCACATTATCCTGGAAATCATATTTTCTACTTCAAGTCCAAAATCATTTATACTCATGACCACTCAACTGCTCTTGTCAAGGCTGGCTCTGATCCTGAACTCTGTATTCAGATTTCCAACATCCTTTTGAGCTTGCTACTTGTGTCTTCAACACAGGAGACCTCTAAAACTGTCATTGTTTCAACATTAATATTCTCGATGGCTTTCTAAAATATTTAGAAAGAATTCAAGTTCCATATTATGGCCTTTAAAAGGCCCTGTGTGGTCTTTCCTCTTCAACTGAATTCTGCTTTCCTGTTCAGTATGGTCAAGCCACGCTACTTGGTCATATATATTTGTTGACTACTTGGCCAAGACTGAAGGGAATTTTCTCTTCATGAACTTGCAGTTGCTTGGGCAGTAACTTCTCCTGGCTGCTTTCTCCTCCTCTTGTCACTCAAAATCAGTAGGTCACATTGACCTCTGAGCAATCTACAATCTAAAGAGAAAATGTCCTCCACCTATCTGTCTGCTCAGCTTTTGGAGGACTCTACTTGGTTTGCTTTATGTTATGTACTCTTTTGAAGGTATTTGGTCTGTTTATGTTTATGCTGCCTAAGCCTTCCCCCCCTAAAAAAAAAAACCATCAAAGAGAGGGGAAAAGATTAATTTTTGCTCAGCATAATATTTCTAGTACTGGGATTGTACCACTCAAAAAAAAAAAAATAGAGACTCAACAAACACCAATTTTGAGTAAATTAGTTAAAATAAGGACAGAATCCCCTATTCTTCCCATATTCACTGTGGCTCTGCTGTAAGTACCATCCTCAATTGCCAAAATAATAGGATACCATTGTATTGGCTTCTCTTCTCATTTCATGATCTTTACACAGTAGGGAGAATGACCTACTAGAAGGAAGTAAGCCTCCTCCCCTTAGAGTGAAAGTTTGAGGCTTGACCACATCTTTCCTTTTTACTACCTATTCATACTAATCTCTTCAATATTTCCTAAGGATGCTGGGTCTTCAGGCCCAAGAAGCTTTCCATTTGCTGCTCCCTTATTCACTCAAGTTATGTATGTCAACACTTCATGGACAACGTAATAATATAAACACTTGATAGAAGTGTGGAGCTTTGTGAACGTAGTGTCAGAGGACAGCAAACACTTTCATGGCTTGGTCTCCATGGGAACCGCTGTTGTCATGAGCTGAACATTCGTGTTTGTGTTATTTCCTATTTCCCGTCATGAGTTCAGTCTACTCAGGATATTGACTGTCATAAAACATGATTCTGGGGGAAAATCTTGTCAAATCATTAACCTGGTTTTTTGTTTTTTTATATCATCAGTCATTCCAAAAGAAGGAGGAGGAGGAGGAGGAGGAGGAGGAGGAGAAGAAGAAGTTGGTCTAGCTCACAGTTTTGTTGCCTGAAAAAAAAATCAAAGACCAATAGGTGTAGGGGATTGTGTGTGTTGTTTCATGGTAAATAATTGTCCCACCCACTGGTTTAATAAAAAGCGCTGATTGGCTAAAGGCAGGCAGGAAGTGTGGGCGGGGCTACCAGACTAAGAAAACTCTTGATAACAGGAAGCACAGAGCAGAAGGCCAGAGAGAAGCCAGAATAAACAGAGGAGAACTATGCTGCTCTAAGAAAAGGTACCGAGCCACATGGCTGAACAAGAGGCATGGGTTAGATGAAGGGTAGAGAGCTAGCAAGTTATATGCCTGGGCCTTAGGCCGATCAGCCTAAAACTATTTTATGCACCTGTGTGTCTCTGTCTCTGTGAGTCTGCGAGTCTGCAGGTCTGCGGGTCCTAAACCTTGAGGTCAGGCCTGAAAGTCTGAACCAGAAACCACATACTACAAATAGGCCTCATGCATTTGACTTCTATGAGGATTACTACACGGAAGATAGTGTGTCATGAAACAAACAAACAAACAAGAATGTGAAGAAATAGGAAGCTCTCTAATTCTAGTGTCTCAGGGCACAAGCTTTATGATCTCACTTCATTTTAAGGGATTGAGCAGGTGGATTGGAAGGGACACAAACTTTGAGTCCATATCACCCTGACCTTCAATAAAGCAGGACCTCAGGAAAGGATTACAAATATAGCACTTTCTGGCAAGGGTAAGCATGGAGCAGAGGACTAGAGAAAGACAAAGGAAGGAAGGAGCTAGATGGAAAAGAACAAAGTTGGAAGGCTCATGCTACCTAATATTTTATAAGTGAAATTTAAAGACTTTCACATTCTTAAAAAAACAGACAGGGTGGGAAGGCCACATGGAGTCTGACACAGATTGGAAAGGACTGAAGGAGCACAGTGGAGAAAAGACATTCTTGTTAGCAGATAGTGTTTGACCTCAGCGAGTGGACATCCATGTGCAGAAAATCAAACCGCTTATGTATAAAAATGAGCCCACAAGCCAGGCATAGGGGCTCATGCCTGTAATGTCAGTTCTTCTATGACAGAGGCAGAGGATTGCAAAGTTGGAGCCAGCCTGGGATCCATACAAAACCTCAACTCTAAAAGCAAAAGCCACACGACAAAAACTCTAGGAACAGACTTGGCCCCCTTAACAAAGGTTAGGTCAGCATGAATCTCAGAGATAAACATAAGCTGAAAACCCAGATTGCATCTAGAAGAAAACTGGAGAAATGTCTGTGGTTTGGTGATGTCCTTTTAGCTACAGTGAAGGAATGAAATTGATGAGTAGATCTTTATTAAAAGCATAAGTCTACTTTGTGAATAACACTATTAAGAGAATATAAAGGCAAGGCATTAATGAAAATATAATATTTCTAGCCTATGTATCTGTATAAAGGGATATATTTAAAACACACAAAGAGCACTTGAAGCTCAGCTGTAGGAAACTAAAGACCTCAATTGAAAAGTAAGCAAAAGATAGGAGCAAAGTCCGTAGAGGGATGATGTTATTACATTGTAAATAATTGTCCTGCCTACTAATTTAATAAAAATTCTGATTGGCTGGAGGCAGACAGGAAGTGTGAGTGGGGCTACCAGACTAAGAAAACTCTGGGAGCAGGAGAACAGAGCAGAGAAGCCAGAGAGACACCACGGAGAAACCATGATGAGACACCAGCAGATGCAGAGGAAAGAAGTTGAAATGCTGCTCTGACAAAAAGGTACGGAACCTCATGGCTAAACAGGATAAAAATCACAGCTTAGTTTAAGAGAAAGAGCTAGCTAGCAATATGCAAGAACCATAGGCCAATCGATATAAAATTAATACAAGCTCTATGTGTTTCTGTAGGACTTCGGGTCTGCAGGTCTGCAAGTCTGGACCACAGGCCAGAGTGGCCAGAAACCTAATACTACAAAAGTCCTCACCAAAAAACAACACCCAGAGAATCTATAAAAGCAGTGTCCTGGCTCAGCAAGAAAGTCAAAATTCAAACAAGATATCAAGGCATACCAATTAGAGCGGCTACCAGAAAAGCAATATCAATAGTAATCAGTGATGATCTAGAACAAATAACTTGTATTCAATCCTAGAAGAAATGCAAGGCAGTCACATTGTTAAAAAGCAGTTGGGCAGATTCTTGTAACATCAAATGTGCTCTGACCATAGAACAGAAATGCCTCCTAAGTATTCATCCACTATACTTTAAAAATTCACCCAAATGAGATCAAGAGGGTAACTGAACAAGCAAAAGAGAGATATAAGTCATAAACACACATGCAGGCAGAGCAACATACTTTTAAATGAAAGAAGTCAATCATAAAGGGATTGATACTGAATGATTCCAATTATATGACATTCTTTTTTATTTTAATTTTATTTAATTTTTTTTTATTTTACATACCAATTACAGTCCCTCCACCTCCTATTCACCCCTCAGCTTCCCTGCACCAAACCCTCAAGCCTCCCCCCTTCCCCACATCAAGGCTGAGCAAGGTATTCCTCTATAGGAAATGGGCTCCAAAAATCCAGTTCATAGTCTTGGAATAAACCCTGGTTCCATTGCAAGTGGCCCCACAAACTGCCCAAGCCACACAACTACCATCCACATTCAGAGGTTCTTGTTCAGTCCCATGTAGGTTCCTCAGCTGTTAATTCAGAATCACTGAACTCCCAGTAACTTGGGTCAGCTGTCTCTGTGGGTTTCTCCATCATGATCTAGACCCGTTTGCTCATATAATCCGACCTCCATCTCTTCAACTAGACTGGCAGCTCAGCTCAGTGCTTAGTTGTAAATCTCTTCATCTGCTTCTATCAGTTGCTGAATGAAGGTTCTGTGATAACAATTAGGTTGGTCATCAATTTTATTACAGAGGAAAAACAGTTCATCCTTAAAGGGGTAAAGTGAGAGACAATAAACTGAGGAGTGCTTGCTAAGAGCTCAGTGTATGAAAGGTGTAGCTAAAGATATTTTTGGGGGCAGTCAAGAGCTTATATGTGATAGTGGTATATGCATGTGCACTGCTTGTATCTAAAACAAGAGACATTTACACACAAGAATAAGTTGTAACATATGAAATTTGTAGAAATCTTGTAGAAGCTCAAGAAGTTCTAGGGTGGCATTTAGTGTTCAATAGAACACTTATTAGTGTATGACTGTCACTAGAGAGAGAAACAAAAATGTGAAATGATACATTTAACTTTAATAATATATGGTATGTCTGTTGCTTGGTGCTTTAAATATTTTAGATTATACTTTTTTCTTTTTTCATTTTAGCATTTGGCTGCAGAAATGTAATGATTAAACTATTTGAGCAAATCTTTTGGCAATATGTATTCAACAAAAGAGTGCATTTGCTCAATTTCCTTCAGTCTAATATCTTCATCTCTAGATGTGTGCTATAGGAAGCTAGCAAACATGGGCAAAGAAAAACAGTGGTATTTAATAACACAAGTGTGGAAACCTTTTTTTTTTTTCTAGCTGCCCTTCAATGTGGAAATGGCTTATTTAGATATTAAATTAGCATAAAGAAACTTACTTTTATATTTTAAATGTGTTTATTTATTATTATTATCTTGTGTAATGTGGGGGAGGATGAGTGCTTTTCGGGGTGAGTGTGGAGGAGAGAGGGTAACATGCTGGTCCTTTCCTTCCACTTATGTAAGTTTTAGGGACTGAACTCATGTCACCAGTCTGTACAGCAAATGCCTTTACCTAATGAGCCATCTGGCCAGGCCCATAAAATTTTAATCTAGTAAGTCAGAAAAGACTATATCTCAAAGCAACACTCAAGTTAGCAAAAATTGACAATTCTTCTATGAAAAAAAAACAAAAACAAAAAATACACCTATAGGGATGACATATCGAATTCTCAAGAAGTCTAACCCGTGGCAGAATTCTATCTCCAAAATTACTATTTATCAAAATTTGATTAAAAAAAAAACTTTAAATTCTAATGTCCACTTAACCTTGGGTTTGCTTGCTAAGTTTTCTACATACTTTCCTTAACATTTTAAACTCTAAATATACATCTTCTCAAGTAACATCTTTAGGTTGAATATAATTATTGAAACTACACAAGCTCTAACCCTTCTCACTTGAGGATCAGTATACAGAAGGCTCACCTGTGAGAATAAACAATGCTCAGTGGTGCCTCAGTTTATTGCTCTTTCTTTTGTTCTTCTCAGTGATTTATTTTCTCTGTGGTACTGTTCATCTGTACAAAGACTCCTCTGGCTGTTCCTTCAGGGCATCACATTCTTCTCTACGACAAACAAATACTATATCCACAGTCACTTAGCAAATTCATCCCTTTAGTCTCTAAAGGGAGTTGTTCAGCAAGACTTGAGTGTCTTGCCAACATTTATAACAAGCAAAAAAAAAATTAAAAATTTTAGACTAATGTCAAAGATGTTCAACAGGGAAGAATTGAGAAGACTATGGTAATTATTTGATGAGCAATAACTCATGGTGATGAGCAGTAACTGGAAAGCTGGTAAAATATTAGCAATGGATGCTAATATTAAGGTTTCATCCTTAAAGCAACAAAGTGCTGAATTCCAAGCAACACATTCAAAACCCACATGAGAATGGAGCATTAAAAACAAGAGTGTACCTACTAATTTAACCTTGGCCATAAAATTTGACATTTAAAAACTACATTTCCCAGGCTCCTTTTCAGCTTAGTGTTGTCATATGATCGTGTTTTGATCAACTAACATGAATCAAAGTATTGAATAAGATGAAACTCAACCTTAAAGAATGGAGCCAGGCAGGTCCTTTTAACAGAAAAGATACAATGCTAGCAGGAACCAGGACAGTTCTGTTAGACCACAAATGAAGGGTGATGGTTAGACAGTGAAATTTTAGGGGTCTATGTCCCAGACATCCTGCTCAAACTGCTCCATGAAAGAGAAAGCCCTTTTTAGTCTGTTAATCCACTGTTCCCTGCTAATCTTAGTTCCAAACCGAAGCTTGGACACTAAAATCGTACAGTCCCTAGACTAGGTACACTTTTATGTTATGAGAAAAAAATACATGAAGGCAGATGGCAAATAAAAACAGGTAAATGACACTGTGGCCCATGCCTTTAGGGACACTCTCATTAACTCAATTCCTTTCATTTTTCTCTATTTGACACTGAGGGTTTTTTCCTGCCATCCTTGTAGATCAGTGAGAGCACATCTTCAATGGCCACCTAACTGTCCCCTTTAATGACATACACACTGGAAAACTGATTCTCCCACTTATCTTAGTGTGTGTCTTTTGACTGTTTTATTGTTTATCCCTGTGGGTGTTTTGCCTACATGTCTCTGTGTACTGTGTGCATGTAGTGCTATGGAGACCCGAAGAGGGCATTGGATCCCTTTGGAACTGGATGTGATGTAGATGGTTGTGACTTGTCATGTGGATGTTGGGAATCAAATCCAGATCCCCTGGAAGAGCATTCAGTTCTCTAAACCTGTGAGCCATCTTTCCAAACCCTCTCCTCTTACCTGATCTGTGGTGGAATTGACAGATCTTACTTCATCCAAGGTACTGGATATTATGATGTGCCTTTAATTAGTTTGATATTTTGTTTTGCTTCCTTTTTTTCTTATTCTCTGACATACATGTTTAATAGCAAACAGAAACACCACAACTGATTCTGTTATATATATATATATTTCCTCCAAAATACTTATTCTGCATCCACTGTGTCTTTCAGAGCATGAGGAAGAATTTCTTAATCCCTGGCTTGCAAAGTCTATGATCTGTCATTGACTCCTATTTTCCATTTTCACATTAATCAAAAGATAATGGTACTCTTTTGTTTTTTAATTTGCTAATGGCCCCGAATGGTTTCTGCCAGTTGGCTGCTGAGTTGAGCCAGAAGAGAATACTATCCTTTTAGAATCTGACTAAAATCATCAGAAGGCAAAAGAGCCAAAAGGTACACCCCAGTGAGAAGAGTGGAAACAGCCACAGATGATGTCTGTGCCCAGTTCACCCAGCTCTTGCCTGTTGACAGGCACTTTGCTGTCTCTGAGGCTTAGAAGGAGGAAAAATACTTGCCAAATGTATCAGGGTTCAGGCAGCAGATTCATTAAGTAGGTGTAGCCTTCCAGAGCATTCTTTCAAACTGACTCCTCCTTCTCAACAATTTTCAGGCCAAAAGCTATGTTCATTTTTCAAACACATTAAAGGATATGCTCAAAAGTTTGAGAAAATCATTAGTGATAGCTGTTGCCTTTCACTCAGCCATGATGGTGTTTTACATAAAAGTATGTGCCTCTACAGCTTTGATAGAAATAGCTCTCAACACTGATTACTTTCTTGTTGGAGAGATAGACACCAGAAATATGAATGTGGCTTCTTTACCAGAAAAGAATATAAAACCTCCAGAGATCAAGAATGTCAGGTTCTGAGATGAGGGATCTGAGATGGGAGGAGATTGCTTAGGCTCATACTGTATAAATCTTCATTTCATTCTAGACTATAAGCTATGAAAAATCAAGTCTGTCATCCCCTTAGAATACATTTAATTGTTTGATGAATGATATTCTCTTTTCTTTTCCTAATTCTTTTGATAGTTTTTGCTTTTATTTCATAAAGAATGCAGTAGCACACTGGAACTTAGCATGGAATCCCATCAACATTATTGTTTTCTTTTTCAAACTGGATGATTTTGATGTAAGAAAACTTACCTCCTCATGCTGACTGGAGCTGTCAAGTTCCTTTGAACATTTGTGTTTCCACTGAAGAAATGAAGACAAATGTTGTGGTGAAAATGTTTTTTCTTTCTGGGGCTAGCAAAAATTTACCCAGGCAGCTATGAGATGAAATGATGTTTTGAAAAGAAAAACAACATTCAAGGGCTCAAGGATTCTTGAAATTTAATTCTTTCTTAGTCAAAGGGAACATTTCATAATAAGCAAAATGCTTGCTGAGTGTCGCGTTAATCAATTCATGAACTTTGTCACTTCCATCCTGCGGGAGGATGGGAGCACACGTGGATTTGCAGGTGTACGCTGCTTCTTTCACTGTTCACAGAACATTGTATGCCCAGGAAAACCGAAAGGGCCTCTCTGTGAGTTAGGAATGAGGACACGCTTGTAATAAAGCCAATAACGTAGAGAATACTGGAGGCTCTGAAATAGTTTCAAGTCAATCAAGAAATGTGGGATTTTACTACGTGCCTTGAGCCATGCTCATCTCTGCAGAGGAAAGCTCACAATCCTTTGGCTCTGAGGGAAGTAAGCAGGAAAATGACGACATTTTATAAATAGGGGTCAAAGAGTCAAAGACCTGCACTCCTGGATTGCATTGTCTTCCCCCAACTTACTTTTCTCAAATTAGATCTGGACTGATGCCACTGATCCATTTTGAGGAATTTTTTAAGAACCAACTTGAATGAAATCCACTCAAGTACATAGTAGTATTGTGAAGCTGTTGAAAAAATAAATAAAACAGCTACTCCTAATAAAGAAAGAATTTAAACTCCAAAAATGATAATGAACAACACGGGATACAGGGATATAGATAAAATACCAAAAGATGAAAGAAAATGGAAAATCTCAAGGAATTTTACTAAGAGGGATTAAGATTTCCTCTGTGCCCTGAAAGGAATCTGGAAGCTGCTAATACCAATCCACAGTAGAGAAGTCAAGTTCATATCATTGGTCACCAGAGACAAGCAGAGCAAAAAGACAAGGAGACACCATCGGACCCCTGAGAACAAACACTAGCAGAGCCTCATAAATCACTACTGTTGGCAGAATGAGGAGGAAAGGGAATTTTTTAATACACAGTTGATGGGGTATAAATTATAAAATCACTATGGAAAGCAAGAGAGATTCCTCAAAAACTAAATATAGATCTACTCTGCAAATACACAGTTGATGGGGTATAAATTATAAAATCACCGTAGATAGCAATAGAGATTCCTCAAAAACTAAAGATAGATCTACTCTTCACCGGCTTCTTATTCTGGGCACCAACCAGCTCCCAAGTCATGATGCGTAGACTTACTAGTTTTGAGTGCTCGGCCTGGCTTAGGCTCACTTCTGCCTAGCTCTTTTAACTTAAATTAACCACTTTTCTTTATCTACCTTTTTCCTTGGACCTTTTTTTTATTATTATTATTCTGTATATCTTACTTTCACTGCTTCCTGTGTCTGTCTGTCTGGGAGTTGCCTGGTTTCCTGTCCCGGATGTGATCTTTCTAGTACTGTTCTCTTGTTCTTTCTCTTGTTCCTTGAGCCTAGATGTGGGGATTTAATAAAAGCTTCAGAAGTTTTGGAGATATAAGAGGGATCTGCCCACAGTCAGTCTAGGAGGATCCTATGCTCTTAATCCAAACTGAGTTTGAGGTCATCTTAGCTTACAGAAGGAGTTCCAGGCTCTCAGGCAGGCAGTGGTAGGGCCACGCCTTAACTTACCAAGAGAATATTTAAGGCGGGCATAGAAAGACAGAAGTTAGAGTAAACCAAGAGAAGCCAGTCTGAGGAAGCTGGAAGACAGCTGGGTAAGATCTGACTGTGGTGTTTACTCTCTCTAACATCTCCAGATTTCTCAGAGATCTATCCCAGAGTTTCACTTATTCGTGCAACACCTAGATTTCTCCTTCTTCTTATTCTCTGTACCTGCCAGCCCCGCCTATCCTACTCTTTATTAGACCAATCAACTGCCTTAGACAGGCAAGCGGGAACAGATGCAACACATCTTTCTCAGTTAAATAAATGCAGCATAAACAAAAGCAATACACTTTTCCATAAAGCCATATTCTGCAGTAGAAACAAATGTAGCAACCTCTGCCTCATTAAAATAATATATGATCCAGCTATTTAGCTTTTGAGTGAATATTCAAAAACTAAATAACACAAAAGAAATTTTGTATGCTTACGTTTAGTAGTAGCACTGTTCTCAATATCTAAGATAAAGAATCAGCTTGGCTCTCATCAAATAAAAGAAAAAGATATAAGGGATATATATGTATATATATGTATGTGTGTGGATATATATCACATATGTTTTATACACATTTTAATTTATGTGTAATATACTATGATGCATAAGATATATTGTTATTATATAAGTATATATTACAAAGATGTATTGATTGTGTGTGGTATATATTTGTATATATACATAGCATATATGTCATATATATCATATATATGATATATGATAATATATATATTACACACAAACATAATGGAATGATACTCATTTCACTTGTCTTATGAATTTGAATGAAATTCACTCTAGTACATAGCAAACTTTTTTTTTTACAAAGTAGAGCTGTAGCACATTAGGTTGGTTGAAATAATCCGGACACATAAGGTCAGGTAGCATATCTTAAATATTGGTGACAGCTCAGCTTTGAGGTCACATTGCATCTGTATGCCTAGGGGCACATATCTTGCCATTTTTTCCTGTCCTTATTTTGCTTCTGTAGAGTAGGAATTGACGTATCATCTAATGTGATGTCTTAGATTGTAAGGAATACCAACAAATCACTTCCACACAAAATTTCACATGGGGCTCAGTTTCTGGTGTTCTAAACCTAAGAGTTAAGTGACTTGTTTTTAGGAACAAACTATTCCTGGTGTGTAGGAAGTCTTTATTCAATTCATTTTAGAGGACAATTATTGTCCTCGAAAACTTGTAAAGAATAAGAATAAAGAAGTGAAGATGACTGTTTAGCTATCTTGCCAGATACAAGATGTCACCCAGAGAGGCATCAATGGCACAAGTGCATATACACACATACACACACACACAACAGGCAACAAATGCCATATGCCTCAAGAGCCAAGGAAAATGGGAAGAAGATAGGGACTCCCTCCCTCCCTCCCTCCCTCCCTCCCTCCCTCCCTCCCTCCGTCTCTCCCTCTCTCCTTCTTTGAGATAAAAGAGTGAGTATATATCAAAATATCTTCAGTTGCTTACACAGTTCACACTCTAGAGCACAGACACATTTAAATGGCTATTTAAAAGGTGTTGGCCTCCAGCCAAGTCATGAAAAGAAATGCATATTTTTCCTAGGTGTGGCTAAGCCATTCTTTAAAATCTTTTCAAAGTCTGAGCTATATAAACAGGAGAGGAAATGGTCAGAGAAACCAGCTTTGTTAAGGTGAAAGCTGCTAGGAGGCCAGGGATATTTGCAAACTCTCAGGAAAGGCCTGGATGTGCAGAAGTGTGATTGTAAGTGTGAAAATGCACAAGGGATGGTGTCTGTGTTAACGCAGTTTATTTCTGACAGCAAAAGAAAAGCATAGAAAGTGTTTCCTTATAAAGAAATTTTAAGCAAAAAATACGTAAGATTTTAGAGGGATTGTGTGTAAACTAAATCAGAGGGTTTCTATGGCTAAATGTATAAATAATATCCTCATTCCTGTGTTCATATATGGACAAAGGAAAAAAAAAAAAAAAACCTTTACTGAAGCTAGAATTCCTTCAGGCTGCTTGAGGTTGTCATTATAATTCAAAACTAATGAATGTTCTTGTCAGTGATGAGGGTATATGTGAGCTCCTGTGAGTGTGTATGCCTGTGTGTGTGGCTTCTGTGTGAATATGTCTATATGTGTCTGTGCTTGTATGTGTGCATATGTGAATCTGTGTGTGTGTGTATGTTTGTATGTGTCTGTGCTTATATGTCTGAGTGTATGTGTGCATGTTTGTGTGTGTGTCTGTGAGTATGTGTGTATGCTTGTGTGCCTGTGTGTATGTCTATATGTGTGCCTCTGTGTGTGTGTGTCTGTCTGTCTGTGTGTGTGTCTGTGTGTGCACATGCCTTCAAATATGTGCTTAGTTCTGGATGTTTTCCATTACTATGTCTTCAAGCTCACTGTGCTCTTCTGACAAGTTAATTTTGACAATTTAATATTCAGTCTGTCTCCTTCCCTCCCTCCCCCTTCTTCCCTTTCTCTCCATGTTTACATGCATGCACGCACGCACACACACACACACACACACACACACACACACACACACACACAAACACGTCTATTTAATTTTTAAACATACACAGCACAGTCCCAACAACTGTTTTCAAACCCTATCTTTTAATTCTATATGGGTTAAGGATGAGCTTTAATGGAATCCCTCTTCTTGTCATGGGTCATCGTGTTATTTTAAGCTGTAATCTGAAGTGCACAGTCCTCCACCTTCCAAAAGAAATCAGGAGTCAGGAATAGGTGAAGGTATATTGTTAGCATTTTTATACCCTGTATTTTTTTTTTAATTCCAGGGATTGCGAATTTTACCTTTTATAGATAATGAATATTTTATATCCCTATAACTATTATCATGACTGTTCTGAGAGACAGTTATTGGGAAATAATTCCTTCCAGATGTTTCTTTTAAGACTTATTAATGATAGCCAAAGCCATGTAGAACTCAGTTTTCCTTCCTGCTGAGGTAAGACTCTCCTGTGTGAGGCTTCAAATCTATTGCAGGTGACTTACTCAGTTGTCCACCCTCTGATAGAAACAGGCTCTTGTGAACACTCCATACTATTACCTGCAATCTATCTCCTGCTTCCTTCTCCACCTCAGACCTTTTCTTTGCTTGTGTATAGAAGTCAGTAAGTGATGTGCTACTGTTCTCCAGATCTGTCTTTCTCTATGTCTCAATTCTGTCTTGTGAACCTCAGATGGAGCCAAAGGATACGACAACGTCACACCATGCAACAGAGTTCATGTGGCAGGTTTATAGGGGGAGGTGCAGAGGCAGTTTCTGAGCAAGGGCTGAAGGAAATAGAGAAAGAGAGGTGGAGGGTTTTTCTTTTATAAGGGAATATAGCATATGTGCATAGAGAGAGTGCTCTACTTGGTGACTGCCATAGATAGAGGGTCATCTTGGTTCTGCTGCTGACATGTCCTGCTAGGACCCCCAAGAGCAGACCAGTGTAAGTGCCTGAATGCTAACAGCCATAGTTGCTCTGACCCTTGTGTCTGTCTCATTAACTCAGGAGTCAGCTAGTACACACCTGGTACTCTGGGGCTACCTGGCTGCTCCATGACCCATAGCCCTCTGATAACCATCCAGAGAAGTTACATGTCTCACATAGTTTGGTTTCCATATTCCATGAACCACTAATTCTTCATTCTTTAATATCCAGACTCTTAGAATAAAAAGTATTTCTCTTATTTTGTTTAGAAATCCAACAAGAAAGTACATGAAGTCTCTGAAAGTCTTTTGTAGAAGAAGCAAGTGTTCTAACACGGTATTTATCCTGTGTGTGCTCTATGTTTCAGGTGGAAAGATAAGAAATTAAAGAGGCCAGATTACTCACTCAATACCACAATCCCAATAAGGACTGTGGCTAGGATCTGGGATCAGCTTTTATGGCTGGGCCTCATACATTTTCTTTACTGAACATTAATTCTCAAATAGCAAAGACATCATAATTTAGGCTCTGAAATTTAGCAACATATTAGCAAGAAACTTCATTTTCTAAGTATGCTGGTGAACAGAATGTGTCTAGTACAGAGATCCCTGTAGAAGGTCATGACATTAGCTAATTTTTCATATATACTACTCTATAATTCAACAACACCCTTTTCAAGCTGACCTTTCAAAAATAAACAGTCTGCTATGTCCATACAAAAAGCATTGTTGCATTGAATTATTTCACATCCCATGCCTTCCTGGGGCACAATGAGTGAGTGTGAACAGAGGAAACTCACCACCTGCATGATGGCATGTAGCTCCTTTTTCTACAGTGCCTGGAGAACTATAGCTTTCTCTAGATTTTGGGAAAAACAATCCTTTTATGCACACATTCAGAATCATGTGCATAAGCAACTGCTTAAAAAGTAATCTTGATCAAAGGCAAAGGGGAGCTTTCAGCTAATTGTTTTATTTATTTTAATTTAAATCAATTTATTTGTTTATTTGTGTGCATGTGGTGTGTGTGAGTGTGTGTGTACGTGTGCACGTGCACACACATGGGTGAGTGCAGGTGTGCACATGTGTGAGTGCAGGTGTGCATGTGCCAGGGTAAAGTCAGAGAACAACATTCAGGAATCAATCCTCTGCTTCCACCATGAGTTCCAGGAATGAACTCAGGCTCTCAGCTTTGTGTAGTGAGCAGCCTCACTGACTGCCACTTCTCCATAATAAGTAGCTTCTCTCTCCTTTTAGGTTAAGTTTTGAGGACACATATAAAATGAAGTATCACTGTATCCTTTCGCAGTCTCCCTCTGAGTCTGTATCCCCTGATCATGTCTTCCAACTCCAAATTCATGTCTTTTTGGGTTGAGAGACTTTTTACTCTTTTGGGTTTTTTGTTTTGTTTTGCTAAGCAGCCAAGTCCAGTTAGTGCTGCTTATATGTTCATGGATGTGGGACATCCATCCAAGCTTGGGAAAATGACTAATTACCAGAGATATCTCTGGGCCCAAACCACTGGGATACTTCTGCCCAGAGAAGCATCATTTTTTTTTATTTGCACCAAGGATTATAGTAGCAAAACAAGGTCTAGAGTCCAAAATCAACCCCAGTTTGAGATCTTTCTATGGATCTGTTCAAGATATCCCATATATCTCACTTCCCTTCACCTAGCACAGTCTTTACTTGAAAACAATTTCTGTCTAAGCATGTAAAGATCATTGTAACAAAAATGTCATGATCTAGGTGAGTCAAATGATAATATTTTAGGTTTCATAGTTCTGAAGTTTGGAAGTCCAAGAGTAAGGCACCATATTCAGTATCTAATAAGGACTTCTTTACAGGTTCATAGATGGCCATCTTCCCTTTGTAGAAAAGGGAGAGCTCTCTGGGTAGTGAGTGCTCCCCTCACACATGAAGGTTCCTCCCTTCTCACTTAGTCATCTTCTAAAGGTCCCACCTCCTGACATCACCACATTAGGATTGAGATTCCAACGTGCTCTAGAGAGGACACCATTGCCTCATGTGCCTCAACTATGACCCACACATCTGTACTCCTCCATTTTTCTCATTTTTCTCATTGATCCACATTTGTGTAGTCGATATAGCAGCAACTAGCTGAGTGCTACAGAATATATGTTCTTATTGTTTTACTATGTTAACTATGTCTTACTATATTAAAGTTAAACCCTTTCTTTTTACTTGGACAAAAAAGGGAGAAATGTTGTGGGATATTTAACTATGTAAAGATGTGTAATGGTTCTTTATGCTGTAGAATATTACTTTAACTATGTAAAGGTGTGTTACATTTGTTTATGCTGCATTTGCTTAATTATGAAAAGATGTGTTGCTGTTTCACCTTGCCTGCCGAAGACACCAGATTGGTCTACTAAAAATAATGAGTGGCAAATAGCTAGGCAGGAGAGGGATAGGCAGGGCTGGTAGGGAGAGAGGATAACACTAAACAGGAGGAAAAATCCAGGCTCAAGGGAGGAAAAAAGGAAACGAGGCGAGAGGGACAAGGCCAGGGCGAGAAGCCAGGCAGCCACCAATGAACTAGCAAAAATAATAATAATAATAATAATAAGCACAGGATAAAGTCAAGCATTCATAACTAATATTAAGTCTTCATGTCATGATTCCAAAGCTAGTCAATGGCCTAAAATAAAAAGCTGTGTAGAGCTACATGCTCTTGTATGACAGAAACTGAATGATTACATTCCATCCCATTGTAACAACTGGACTTTAAATACCCCATGTGGCATGCTGCTACCATATTGGACGATGTAAGCCACACCCCTCATTGTGATAGAAACCTTTCCCCAAACTTGATCTTCTCTGTTTTGCCTTGAATTTTCCCTATTTGGTGAACACACGATTGTATCAACCCCACCATTAAAGAAGGGAGCTCCAGTGTCTCCCATGTATCACCACTAAAAGGGCACATTCATGACTCTCACACATGATAATGTGTATTCTAGGACCTTTTAATTGGTGAAGCCATTCAATGTTATTTTGCTTCATCTACCTTTTGATTTTATTGAAACTTTCTGTTCCAAACTCTGTACTCATAGGAAACAGCAGGCTTACATAACTAACACTTTACTGGGAAATAAATACAGATTCAAGGTTAAACAGGCTACTTACTGGATGCCATTGTGGGGACAGCACATTCAGGTACTTAAAGGAAAGAAGTGAAGAAACAATGAAAGAAATTCAGGATTTATGTTCAAGTCTCTGCGTGAAGGGGAATGAAGGAGCTACGGGCTGTAACTTCGGTGGTTGGAGTTATCTGTGTAATGGACAAAGAGTCATATGCTATAGGTCATACCACTTAGTCTCTGAAGGACTCAGACATCACAATTTAGTCTTTCAGAACTAAAGGCTCCTGAGGAAAAGCCAGACAAACAGGTTTTTATGTATTTATTTTTTAATGGCCTCACTTCTGCCTTCATGGTTTTCATTGTCCGACTGGAATGTGCAAGATTTTATATTGTTCCAGGAAATTCTAGCATTGTGTTTGACTCATGTTCAACCAAAATTTTCTGCCCTTTGTGTATAGATTTTATAAAAGATATCTGTTAATTATAGGACTGGTTTTCAATTAAGGGGTGAGTGACCCAGGGGGTCCTTTCTTCTCTAAGAAGGCTTTCTTATCTGTGAGAAATGAGGAAGTTTGGGGAGAAAGCTAAGCTGGAAATAGAGGCAGATGGAGGCAGGTGCAAAGTGATAGAGCTGGAAACAGTCAGCGTATTTGTGAGGTTATAATAAACGTAACCTCTTCCATAAAGACAGCACCGAAGGAAATCCTCATTCTTTTGAAAAGACTTGAATGTATAGTACTCACTGCTTAGAGGAGGATCTGCAACCTGGTTCGGGAAAATAAATTTCTTCCTGCTTGGACCACTTCCAACCGTCTTAATTTTACCTGCTGGACAGCTTGTTGTTTGGGGATCTGCCTGTAAAGCTCTTTCATCTCAATGGCAGGTTGAGAATTTCCTTGGTATTCTCTCTCTCTCTCTCTCTCTCTCTCTCTCTCTCTCTCTCTCTCTCTCTCTCTCTCTGTATTTTGAAAACTTTTGGATTTCTTGAGCAGTCAATTCATTCAAGTAATTTCCAAAGAGAGAGATTTAGGTGTTTGTGGGATTTCAGATGCAGGGAAGATAAATAACTCAATCTGGAATTCATTGTGGGGAGCTGCTGGTAGGAGTCATCTGTTAAAAGACTGCCTGTGACTTAGGAGAGTTTGTGTGCTGAATTGATTCCAGAGATTTGAATATAAAAATCATGCTTTGCTTCGAAAAAAAATTAGCTTTTATCTACAGATAATGTACAAATTGGAAAACATAAGAATACAACTCCTGAAAGTTTAGCATCCTGAGGAAATGGCAAAATTATATAGAGCAATTAAAGGCTACACCACAGTTCACCTGATTATACAGGCAAAAAGAGAGCAAAAGAAAGTCTTAGTGTGTCAAGTAGACTGGTTGACAAAAACATTCTTTGGAAGTTAGTAATTTCTCCTTAGATAGAGGGAGGAAGGAAAGGCGTTTTTACCAATGCTGATGAACAGTCCAGAAAAGGGAATAGAAATGAGGTAGAACTCATGTAATATAAGAGCTGTGAAGGGGTCCTTTGGGGTCTTTGGAAGTAACAACAATATACAAATAAATAACCTTCTGAAAGATGGTGAGTAGACATTTCTCCAAGATTTATATATATATATATATATATATATATAAATCTATTTTTATATATATATTAAAAGATACACAACATTTCTAAGAACAGGAGAATGTCACATTGAGTCAATTGTTGTAAAACAAACAAACAAACAAAAAACCAGGATATAACATGTTGGTTAGAAAGTAGAGAAGATAGAACCTGGGTATTGCTAGTGAGATTGTGAAGTAGTGCAGTTGCTATGCTCATCAAGTTATAAACATAATTTCCCAGCAATTCTACTTCTGGATACGTAGACTTGAAAACAGGGTCCCAAAGAGAAATATCCATATCCTTGTTCATAACAACATTGTTCATAACAATTCAATAGCTACTGACACGTGGATGGCTAGAACCATGAAGTGTGGGGCCCACTCAAACATGCACTGTGATACTATTCAGAAATGTAGAGAAAGGAGATTTTAGAACATTCTCAATAATCTTGATATTACTATAATTTAAATAATCTAGTTACAAGGAATGAATCCTACAGCTATCACTTACTTGAAATATCTAAAGTAAGCAGATTAATAGGAAAGAGAAGTTTAATGTTGGTTTTCAGGGCTGGAGGAAGATAAATGAATAATTTCTTCAATGATTATGACTTCCAAAAGATGAGAAAGTTCTGTAGATTGCAGAACAATTGAATATAATTACCATTGCTAAACTGTACATTTTGGAAATGCTTAAATTGGTAAATTAAATATTTTAATTACAAAAATTTTAAAAATGGCCATGCTATTATATATCCATATCTTTTGTAGTGTTCCCTCAAAAATGTTTGTAAAATCACTTGAGAAAACTAACACATGTATTGACACAAACACATAGTTGACTTGCTCATGGGTAAAACAACATATGGATCATTTGCATAATAATACAACTATCTCACTTTAAATATTTTTTCTAATTACATTTTAATTGAAGTATTAAATTAGTTTTAAAGCTTTCATGCAAACAGAGATAATATGATGTATATTATTTTGGAAATATCTAAGACATATTCAGGGGCTCCGAATAACAATAATAAATATTTTGAAAATAATAAGCTGAAAAAATAGAACTAGAGATTCTAATAGGATTGAATAAGTCACACTGATCGTCTATACCAATTAAACTCATTGAATAAATGTCTAACTATATAGCCACAAACAGTATAAATCTCTCATGTCAAATAAATACATCAGGGAGTTTTAACTTGGGTTGTGGCATCCCCATTGCAGTGAGCTGCTGTAAGACTATAAATAGACGGTCTCTTTATGCCTTTATAATCCTTTGTGACAAAAAGATGTAACTCGAAGTCATGCTAAAATTACTATTCTCAGACTCTGGGGCATAATTCTTAATTCATAAAGTTGCATCTTTGTGTACACAAGACGAAAGCTGCCCTGTAACATCCCCTCTTGTACTCTTCCCCCCAGACTATCAATGCCATTCCTTCCTTCCAGCAGACTGTAAAGTAGGAATAAGTGAGTAAAGCATCCACAGGGAATGGGGGTTGGGGGGATAGAAAATATCTCCTGATAGAGGGGTCTATTTCTTCTGTGTAAGAAGTGGAGAAATTGAGTTCAACTTCTCAAAATATGTGAGTCATTTGGACAATGCCAAGGCAGTCCAAGAGAAGTAAGTTTCTGTTTTCAAGGAATTGACAGTCTGGAGAAATGTGATTCTCCACAATTATCTAAATTTAAGATTTCTGTGAGTAACCTTAGAACAAGCCCAAAAGAACTAGTTTTGTACAGAAATTTCTGATCATAGCTTTCAATGTATATGCAACTATGCATAACCTTTTATGTGTTGTAGATAATTTTTTCATATTTTATATTGTTATAAAAGTTTCTTGTAGATGTGTAATGTTTATAGGATATGTGTAGTGTCTAGAACAGTGGTTATCAACCTTCCTAATGCTGTGACCTTTTAATACAGTTCCTCATGTTGTTGTTACCACCGATCATAAAATTATTTTCACTGCTACTTTATAACTGTAACTGTGATACTGTTATGCATTGTAATATAAATACCTAGTATTTTCAATGGTCTTATGTGACACCTGTGAAAAGATTATTCAACCCCCTCAAAAGGGGTCATGAACCTCTGGTTGAGAACCACTCTTCTAGAAGTCTCCATATAGTCTTTTAATGTATTTATATATTTTTCAATAAGAATGAAACATGTGCAGGTACATATATATATATACATACATATACATATATATATATATATATATATACACACATGCACATATGCATTTGATTTTCTAAGACAGATGCTGTGTTAGCCTAATTCTTCACAAGTTAGTTTCATTACAAGTTTAAACAGGGTTCACTTATTAAAATCTAACAAGATTATTCTCTTTGTTATATATTGATAAATATATATAAATCTAACCACAATTATTTAATTAAAGTTTTTTTGTGATTTTTGATTCAATAGTGTCTTAGGGCTTCTATTGCTGTGAAGAGATACCATCACCATGGCAACTCACAAAGGAAACCATTTGTTGGGTGGCTTATAGTTCAGAGGTTTAGTCCATTATCATCATAGTGGGACATGGCAGTCTGCAGGCAGACATGGTACTAGAGAAGGAGCTAAGAGGTGTTCATCTTGATCCAATTCAACAGGAAGTGAGCTGAACTAGGTATAGCTTCAGCATCTGAAATCTCAAAGCCCGCCCTACTGTTATACACTTCCTCCAACAAGGCCACACCCACTCTGAAAAACCACACCTCCTAATAGTGCCACTCCCTGAGCTTATTGGGGCCAATTACATTTAAACTATCACAAATAGTAAAATCAAGCTTATAAAACCATGGTTAAATTCTCCTGACATTTCTATGAAAACAGCTAAAGATAAAAACAATAACAACAAAATTAAAACATTGAAATTTAACTGAAAACATTGTGTTAGGTAACCTAGAAACAAGATGATGCTGATTTAAAATTTTCCTCTCTGTCCTCTGATAACACAAAGTAAGTACTCAAAGAATGTTAGCTTAAGTATCATATCGGAAGACTTCTGCAGAAAGCCTTAAATGGGCTCAGGAGCCATTCTACTCCTGAATTTAACTGACTTACAACTTGCCCAGTGCAATGCTGATTTTAATAGAGAAAGAAGATGACCTTTTATTTCCATCTCCAACTAATGAGAGTACATTTAGTGAAGAATGAGGAGGACTGCAGGGAGGACCGCTTTAAAAAATTAAGATGAAACTAATGATCATACTCTTTTAAAAAAAGACTTTATTTGACTATTTGTGGCTTTATGTATAGCCAGGAAATACAAGAGATTAATATAAAGTTCTGTCTAGAAGGAGGTAAAAGTATAACAAAAGATTAAATACCTTTTGCATTTTTTTAGAACCAGGTGAAGTCTGTCTTTCTCACTAAAAGATATGTAAAATAAAAAAACCAAAATATTAACAATATTTCTATATTTTTAAAGAAAAATAAAGGGAAGATACAGCCTATAATGTATACATACATGGTTAGGAATGCATCAACAATCAATTAGAAAGCCGAGTGTGGTATGAATGCCTTTAATCCCAATACTGGGGAGCCCAAGGTGGAAAGATCCTAAGTTCAAGACAAACCCGAGGTCAGATGTAAAACAATAAAAGAAATCTGGGATCTATGCTGACCTAAAAGGAGCTATTTAGAAAATTGATATAGTCAACATCTAATACTGATGCCGAACAGCACACATACTGGAATTAGCTGGGCAGAACTTTAAACTATACCTATAGTTAACCTATTCAGAGCACTGTTAGGCAGCATACAAAAGCTAACAGAAAGGGTAAGCAGGGGTATGAAAATGTTAAAATAATGAAAAAAGGAAATATCAGGAATGTGGGGTTAAAAAATGATGGTGTTTAGTCATTAGTAAACTGGACATGGCTGGGGAAAAAATTCATTTTTTGTGGGTGTTTCTTATTCTTTTCTCTTTGGGGGTATCTGCACCCAACTTCCAAATAAATCACAGATAGAGGCTTATTTTTAATTATAAATGCTTGAACTTAGCTTGGCTTGTTTCTTAGGAGCTTTTCTTAGCTTTAAGTTATCTAATCTGTCTTTGGCCTCTGGTCTTTTCCTTTTCTATTCCTGTATGCCTTTCTTTGTTTTTACTCTGTGGCTTGCTGTGCAGCTGGCTAGCTGGCCCCTGGGTCTACCTCCCTCTATGGTTCCTTCTTCCTTCCCTGCCAGATTTCTCCTTCTACATATTCTCTCTGCCTGCCACCCCCATGTATCCTTTCTCCAGCCTTGCTATTGGTTGTTCAGTTCCTTATCAGGTGTTTTATATAGGCAAAGTGACACAGCTTCACAGAGCTAAACAAACGCAACATAAACAAAGTAACACACCTTAAAATAATATTCTACAATAATACCCAAACGTCAACAGAAACTTCTAAAGTGAGGAGGAAAGAGAAAAATAACAAATAATACACGTCATAATATCTAAGAACTGTGAAACACTGATAATACAGATCCTATGGGATGACCAGTGCTATAGATAAATGAAAGAAAGGAAAAATAAATTGAGTGATCACAACTCAGCAGGCCCTTACATGAATCCTCAGATCTAGAGAGTGCAGGAAGCTTTGCGCAAGATGAGTAAATACCAGAAAAAACTGTATGTGTCTATCACACGGCAGGAATCCAGAAATACAAACAAAACCTTAAAGAAGCCAGTAACAAACTGAACACATCAAGACAACTCTTTCCCAGAGAGAATTGCAACAGGGCAGATGAGAAACTAAATTAAGATGGTATTCAATGGATTATGGCCAGCGTCTGGCTAGTTCTTTCAAAGTTGTGTAGGAAGGGGTATACACCCAGAATCTCTTTGATGTGGTAGGCAGATGCATTCTGTGACAGAAATACTCCTAATCTAGGACCTTGATGGTGTTTTGAGGGTGGAGAACAACTGTCCTAAACAGGGCCAGACTCTTCTGCCCTTCCTGCTTACCATTCTGTCTTACTAGCTCAGTCCCCCATGCTTACTGCTTAATCCTAGCTTTAAGAGCACAGTGGCTAGCACTAAGCAATGCTTCCCTTCCTGGTCAATATTTTATATCAACCATGACAGCTTAACATGAGTAACTGGACAAGCTATTCATTTATTCATGACATAAACTGTCTAGCCAAAGTTGTTTGTGCTTATATTTGCACTTCCCTGAGTCATGTATTACGCTTCCTTTAACACCAAGCATATCCACATTCTTTGTTTGGAATTTGCATATAGGAAACTCATAGAAAGGGGCTATGTCTTTCCAGTAGGCACTTGAAATTCCAGCATGGTTCAGTCTGAACATCAAGTCTCAGGTATCTGTAAGGCAATGGCTTTTCTCTGTGTGGAAAAGAAGGTCTACACAGGCAGCCCAGAGCATGGCTGGGTTAGCTAACTGTTTGTTACCCAAGCACAGGGACGTGAGTTTGACCCCCAGCATCTCTGTAAAAGTTAGGCATAGTGGTGCACATCTATAATCCCAGTGCTGACAAAGCAGAGACAGGAGAATTCCTGACATTTAGGGACATCCAGCCTAACCAGAAAACATAGATGTCCAGCTCCAACACAGACATTCTCTTGAAGGAGTAAGGCAAAATGATCTAGAAAGGCAGCCAGTGGCCTCCCCGGTCTCTGCACATGTGCACAAAGATATGTACACATACACACAAGCATACCCCACAAACTAACACCAAGTAAATACATTTTAAATAGCTGGAGGAATGTTTGTATAATGTCTGTTGACATAAACTGTTTTTTTAGAGTTGGAAAATGTCACAAAAGGAATGATAAACTCTCCTAAATACGTGTTTGTAACTTCTACTTCTTGGAAAGCATACAAAAACAAGAAGAAATGCATGTGAAGCAAGCTGGAAGTATTTCTGATGCCTAATGCACTAAAGGTAATAAGAAAAGCAATTTTCTGAAAAATAAATGATCAAAGAATAGGAACACGATTCACAAAAAAAATAAATAAGGAAACAGTGTTAGTGCCATATGAGATTCAACTGGGACCTGTAAACTGTGCCAAATATTTTAATAAACTTGTTTAAACTTAAAAATTAAAGTTTTAAAAATTGTGTATGATATGCTTGTCTATGTCACAATGCTAGTAAATGGCGGGATTAGGAGCCTAATCTAAGCCCAAACTCATGGTGGAACTACAGTCCTGTGTTCCTACAGTGGTACAGTGGACCACTGGAGCCTGATGTTTTGATTGGCAGGAGTTCCCTGACTCCATCTCTTTCCATCTCTATTCTTAGTCAGCACCTATTGGTGCCTTGAAATGGGCTCTGGGAGAGTTTAGAGGGCAGAATCCAGACAGCACAGACTCAGAGCCATCACCCCTTCCTCAGAAGCCGACACTAAGTCATTTACCAACACACAACTTGCTTTCTCCCTGAAAACAAACAAACAAACAAAAAACCTGTAGTCAAGTCACTTCCAAGAGTTGAAGATGAGGATTTGATGGGAACACAAGTGACCCTTGTTTACCTGTTTGCCCAGCTTAATTACTTAAAAAAAAAAAAAATGTGAGCTAAAATTGGACTTGGAGTCCATGTTTCCCTATGAATTAGCAACGCCAAACAGAACAGTGACCAACAGTTTCTTAGCTTTCTGTACTGAGTTTATAAAGAGAAAAGGGGTCTTTTTTTTTTTTTCTTGGCTCAGTTTTAAAAGCTTCAATTTAGGATTAGTTGAACATTGCCTTTAGTCTTCTGCTTGGTAGAGTATGAGGGGTCAGCACATGATCATAGAATAGTCTAGTGGAGCAGACATTGGGGTCCAAATGCAAAAGAAAGAAGTCAGGGATGCCAGAGTTCCCCTTTAAGTATACCTGCAATGATATAAAGATCCCACAAAGCCCTACTCTCTTTGGTTACAGTATCTACTATTGTCACCTTCGGCTGAGGATCAAGCCTTTAATACATGGCTTTCAGAGGGCATTCTAAGCCTTAACTTTGGTAAATGGTAACTATTTAGTTAGCTCAAAACAGTATGTGGTGGAATATATCAAGACTTCTTAAGAAATTCAGGTATTTTAATCTTTTAATCTAGAGGAAGAAATGAAAAATACATAAAAGAACCATAAATATGCTAATTTCGATAATATTTAAAAGTTGTATGTAAGTATATGTTTGTGGTGTGTGTGTGTGTGTGTGTGTGTGTGTGTGTGTGTGTGTGTGTGTGTGTGTGTTAATTCACCAGCATGTGGAGGCTCAAAATAGATACTTTCTTATCGATAGCTCTTTATTTTACTGAGTCAGGGAGTCTCTCTGAGCCCAGAGCTCACCAATTACAGGTTATGTAGATAGCTTGCTCTAGCAATCCTTTGTCTCGTCTCTGCCTCCTGAATGATATGATTACAGGAGGCTGCCACATCTTCTCAGCTTGAAAGTGGGGTTTGGGGATTTGAACTTTGGTACTCATCTGTGCATGCAAGCACTATCTACAAAGCTGTCTCTCCAGATCAATGATGAGAGCAAAACCAGAAATTTCAAAAGAGCCATTAACAGGGCAATAATTAAATATTATGTATTTTATGCTACTAATTATATATAGGGGAAAGTAGAGCTATTAACAAATGACAAGTTCAAAGACATAAAACTACAAAGTGATTAACCTACTATTCAATGTATACTTCTATGCATATATACTACTCAGGCACATGGCTCTTTTTATACACTTCAGTAAGGTTCTGAATTTTTTTCAGATATTTAACATGTGTTCTGTATAAATGCACATTTATAATTGATGCACATGTGTAGTGAGATATCTTATTAAATTTAAAGTGTAGATATGTAATATGTTTATAAACATGAAACTAAATAATAAATATGTTCACTCTTCACAAAGTAAACTATGAATTGTATAAAATATGACCAGGAAATACAAAATACAGTTTCAGTAAACTTTCTGTTTGAGTGTGATTAAATGATTCCATAGTTCATCTATAAACTTGTCTGGGGTTATGAATGGTATTCTTGCTTACTTTAATATTCTGAATTTTATGTAATGAGTACATTTCACTCTCTATCTGAAAAATTCTTTATATGATAGTATAAATTCTTAATGCATACTTAATAAATAATGGAGCATAAAAATATGTTTAATCTTTTATATGATATATGTGTGTATCTGATGAGGAAAATGATATAAAAATTATTAATCAAGCGCCTCAGCTGTCAGAAGGGAGAGATTTTATCTGCCAGGCAGATGGAGGAGAAGACGCACCATACAGAGACTCTTGGAGCATCATGCTCAAGGCAGGATTATAATCTGCTCTCTTGACACTGAGACAGCAAGGCTCTTCCCTCCTCAAGGCCTACTCATGACAGTGCTTGTTACTGGGAGCTAGTTGGAAACATCCCAAATTCATGAAAGCCTTAGAGCACCCATGCCTTCAGTGGCTGTGGTGTGGGACATCAAGCTCTTACATCTTCTGACTGAAACTGCTGCTTTCAACTGAGAAAATGCTAATCTGTGAGTTCCGACTCATGAGAATGTGACAGGGGCCTTATGCTTCCTGTCTCAATTAGTTTATTTTTCCCAGGAATAAACACTGAAGCCAAATGTAAGTTTTGTAATAGAGGCAACCATGTGTACAAGAAACAGTGTGGAATTTGAAATCCAAAGACCACTTGAAGAATCCAGCAGGAATTGTGGGTAGGGTGGATTGCAGCATGGATTGATGGAATTAGAGAGGTGCGGGCAGGATCCCAGCCTTCATACTGCCCTATAGCTTAGAACTTCCAGGTAGGTGGGACATGCATCTACAGAGAGAAATATAGAAAGGCTGGCATTGCCAGACCAGAGAAACACTAAACTCACCACCAGCATTGCCATGGTGATTGTATGAGATATGAGTGAAAGACAGCCCTAGGGTACCCAAGGATGAGTGTTAGGATACAGCAAGGAAGTGATGCTTGAGTGTCTTTCCATCATCGATAACATGCCTCTGCTACAGACGCTCTGTGTTTGAACACAAAACAAATCGGCAGCTGAAGTTTTTCTTTGGAGGTCTTGTGAACCCAGTACAGAGGGCTTTAGCAGAGAGCAGAGTGCATTCTGTACAGAAGGTGCTCATTTCCACTGTTGAACTCTTTTGTGTCAACAGCTGGGAGCATACACAGCTGGGCCCTTTATGCAGCAGACATCTGGCATGCCAGTGTGCATGTCTGCAATTCTCATTTACCATGTCGTAGATAAAAACAAATACACGGCAAAGTAAGGTAAGGAAGTTTTCAGGATGCGTGGGGTGTGAAGACGCTTTTTAGGAAAGTGCAATTTCCAAATGCACGAAATTATATTTAGACAACTTTCACAATTTTCCCTTCATCTGGCCCTTTCTACCTGGATTCCACTGCATGTCTCAAGATGAAGTAATATCTCAGCCGCTTCACACTGGTAGAGGTATGGCCACCCAAGAATAATGTGGGAACCCAGATTTGACCATAGTCTCTTTTTCCCACAGCCTGAGAGGGTATGAGAGTCATTTGGTTTAGCATTTGACAATATAATACATAGTTGTCAACCTTGCCCCTGTTCTCAGACAGTTGCCTCGTCTCTGCTACTCTGTTATTAGTCCTAACCCTGATGCTCTTTCTTTCTCCAGTCACTGCTTCTTGCCTAGTATATCTTGCTACACCAGCTCATACTGTACATTCCTGAGGCAAATTTTTTTGCTCACAAGTGTGAGAGGAGGAACCTGTGTCTCCTGGCCAAAGCTATGGTGCCTCTATGTCTTGGTGTGGAAACACCTGCTTGTCCACAGGTTCACATGCCTCTGGGCACCACAGACCTGAACAGCCTCTTTGGGAAGCCTTCAGCTAACCAAGTACCTGTGAAAAGTATGTATGTCAGAGAGGTCTTGAAAGCCTTACCAATGTGCTTGCCTGTCGTTAGCTTCCCTGGTCAGCTGGACATTTGGCTTGGAAAACCACAAGTCACAGAAGTGGTGCTTCTCAAGGTAACTGAGATGGCACTACAGAAAAACCAAACATGGACTTATGGCATTAAGAGGCAAGTCCCACCATGTCGCTTCCCCTGGACCAAGGTGCTTCAGGATGGCGATGCTTTCGGTTTAGTCACTTAGATAATATGTTTAAAATATATCAATAAAGTGTGAGACTAAGCAACTCAAACCGACACCACCTCAGATGAGAACCTATCAGAATGAAAAACTGCTATTGTTGTAAACTTATACCCAGGTAGGCAAAGCCTGTCTGTTGAGCCAGAAATTGCCCCTATTGGTCCTGGGTAGTAAACAAAGAGCTAACACACTGTGGCCTCCAGTATTTTGTTACTAATTTAAAAAATCTTATTAAAAAAAAAAAGAAATTCTCCAAACAATTATTAGGTAACTCATTTGGCTGGACCACCAGTTCCTTTTCATCCTATCAAGAGTGCGATGTTGGGCTCCTTAGAGCTGGCCCTTAAATCCTCATGAAAGAATAACTTTGAATAGACTTTGGAAAATCATATTTCAGGAGCTCACGACTGTTTTATATAGGTTAAAAAAAAAAGTGCAGAGGTAAAACCAAAGATACTGGAGTTCAACAACATTCTAAAAACAACACATGATCCCTGAGTAATGATTTATCAGACTAAGGTCCCACCCAGCTTTCAGACTGCTAGAGTGTCCCCTGCCCTCTGTATTCTGTAGTATGAGGTTTCCGGCCTGGACTTTAGGGCCTAGCCTCAAGGTTTAGACCCGCAGACCCACAGACCCACAGAGACACACAGATGCTTACAATAGTTTTAGGATGATCGGCCTAAGGCCCAGGCATATAACTTGCTAACTCTTTACACTTAATCTAACCCATGACTCTTATCTTGTTCAGCCATGTGGCTCACCTTTTTTCAGAGCAGCATAGTTGTCCTCTGTTTCTTCTGGCTTTTCTCTGGCATTCTGCTCTGTTCTCCTGTTCCTAGAGTCTTCTTAGTCTGGTATCCCTGCCCACACTTCCTGTCTGCCTTTGACAAATCAGTGCTTTTTATTAAACTCATAGGCGGGAACAATTATTTATAATGGAACAACATAATCTCCCTACAGTATTCACTGATTAGCTTAGTGTGTATGTCTCACTTTTTTTTTTTAAATTACAAACCTGTGGATATGTTCTTCTCTTGCTCTTCATTCTGACAATCATAAAGGCTTCCAACCCCAATCTATGTTGAAGTTTCCTTTTGGCTATTTCTGTAAGCATGTAACAGCAATCAGCTGATACCTAGACATAATAGCACAGACCTAGAATCTTTGCATTTGAGAGGCAGACACAAGAAGCTTGAGAGCTCACGATCATTTGGGGTTTCATAGTGACAATCTGTCTCCCAAAAATCAGCAGTTGATATTAGCAATAGGATTGCAAAGATTAATGTTGGCTGATTGCATCAGCAAGTCTTAAATCCTAGAGGATCTTGACAGATACTCATAGAGGAAGTTTAGAAGCTTCTATGTATGAAACTAGAAATCTTCTGCTGTGTTTTTTAAACTACCCTACGAGTATAAAGAAGTCTTCTTGTGCTGAATTGTAACTAAACTGGATCTTGAAAGGCAGATAAGTAGGGAAACTGTAATAAATGGAAAGACAGCACAGAACTCTCAGTGTGTCATATAATGCTGCTGTGGTTTAAGCCCAGTCTGAGTCAGGAAACAGCAGAAGGTAAAGTTACAAGGTGAGTGGATGGGTTGCAGTTGCCACAGATTTGGTGGATCTGGCAAAACTGCCTGAACTCTGGAGCTGATGCATAGTCTTTGAAATTAGTTAAATGGAGGATGATGGATGAGGTACATACTTTAGGTAGAGAATTTCCGAAATGTGAATTCCCAGGAGTAATTTTGAAGACTTAGAGATGAAATATGGGGATAATGTCTCCTTGTTTAAAGAGCATTAGTAGGGTAGTTAAAGAATATTGATGGATTCTAACTGGCAGTTGGTGATGGACTGCCTGGCTATGGTCAAGACGAACAAACTCAACAAATTCAGATTTCTTTGCTGTGGAAGGTGAGAGTGGATCTATCATTTCCATGAAGTGTGGGTGTGGTTTTGAGATGTGATTGTCACAGGAGAGGTAAAGAAGCACAGAGCACCCACTGCCAGAATGCATGCTGCTGGGTACCCTGTCAGTTTGACACATGCTGGAGTCAATCTGGGAGGAGGGATTCTCAGTGAAGAAAATATCTTTCTAAGAGCAGGCTGAAGGCAAGCCTGCAAGGCATTTTATTTTATTACCTTTGATGGGGAAGGGTCCAGCCCCATTGTGGGTGGGCCATCCTTGAACTGATGGTCCTTGGTTTTGTAAGCAAGCACACTGAGCAAGCCATTAGGAGCAAGCCAGTAAGCAGCATCCTCCATGACCTCTCTGCATCAGCTCTTGCCTCCAGCTTCCTGCCCTGCTTGAGTTTCTGTCCTGACTACCTTCAATGATGAACAGTGCAGAGGAAGTGTAAGCCATATTAACCCTTTCCTCCTCGGTTGCTTTGGTCATGGTGTTTCATCCAAGCAATGTATGCTCTAACTATGATGGAATGGTTGGCAAGGGTGGCATTGCTAATTTCAAATTTTAAGGTGCAGAAGTAGCGAGCTGATTCTAACGGCTCACAGAATGGAACATTTCTGTTAGCTATACACCCGACGGAGAAAAAAAAGGTCTAGAATATATAATGACAATAAACATGAAAAGTCCCAAACAAGCCAACCAGTAAGCAGGTTAGTCAAATGAACAGATGGTTTGTAAAAGATGAAATACTAATGGCCAAAAGAAAAATATGAAAAAAAATTGTTGTCCTTAGCTACCAATGAAATGCAAGTTGAAACTACTGTTCGTTTCCATTTCCTCCTTGACAGAGGGCTATCTTGAAAGAACAGATACCAGTGAGGAAACAGGAATCCTTATGCACGCTGGTGAAAATGAGAATTAGTCCAACCACTGTGGAAACAAGTATGGTTTTTTCCCCAAAACTAAAAATGGAACTACCATGTGAACCAGGTAAACCATTTGTGGGTATATGGCTGAAGAGCTCTAAGCCAGTGCATCACAGAAATAAGTGTTTATTCTAGCCATTCACAGTAGTCAAAGTGTGGAATCAGCCTATGTGTCTCACAAGAGATGAATGTGGCTAGAGAAAACATAACACCACACACAAACATCACACACACACACCACACACACCAAACACACTACACCACACACACCAAACACATGCACCAAACACACCACACATACCACACACACCCAAAACACACACCACACACACCACACACACAAACAAACCACAATACACCATACATACACCACAGGCATACCACACACACATCACACACACCACTCAAACCAAACACACACAAACACACCACACACACACCATACATACACCACACACACACCATTATATACACCACACACATCACACACACACCATACATACACCACACACAAACACCACACACGCATCAAACACACACACCACATAAACACCACACACACACACATCAAACACACACACCACACCATACACACACCATACATACACCACACCACAACCACACACATCATACATACATACACCATAAACACAAACCATACATACACCACACACATATCATACATACACCACACACACATCACAGCATACCACACCACACACACACACCATACCATAACACACACACACCATACATACACCACACGTACACACACCATACCACACACACACCATACATACACCACACACACACCATACCCACACCATACATATACCACACACACACCACACCACAACCACAACACACATACACACATAAAGCACACTTCATATACACACATCATTAAAAAAAATATATCATTAAAAATAATTAAATTGTTTGTGAAAAAAATGAATGTACCATATTAAATGAAGCAAGCATTAAACGCAGAGAGACAAACACTGTAGTATGAGGTTTCTGGCCCAGACTTTCGGGCCTAACCTCAAGGTCTAGGCCCACAGACCCGCAGTCCCGCAGTCCCGCAGTCCCACAGAGACACACAGACGCTTTCATTAGTTTTTGGCTGATCAGCCTCAGGCCCAGGCATATCACTTGCTAGCTCTCTACCCTTAAGCTATCCCATGTCTCTTGTTCAGCCATGCGGCTCGGTACCTTTCTTTAGAGCTGCATGGTTGTCCTCGGCTTCCTGCAGCTTCTCTCTGGTGCTCTCTCTGGCATTCTGCTCTCAGAGATTTTCTTAGTCTGGTATCCCTGCCTACACTTCCTGCCTGCCTTTGGCCAATCAGCTCTTTTTATTAAACCAGTGGGTGGGACAATTATTTACCATGAAACAACACAATACCCCTACAAAACACTGGATGGTTTTCTCTTGCTTCTGAATCGTGGAGCTCTGTAAGAGCAGCAAGGTGACCCAGGGAAGGAAATGATAAACTGGGAAAAGAGAATCATTTCTTTGAAACCTAGCATTACATACAAGGGCACAACAATTCCCAAGGCAGCTCATCCAAGAGGAGAACTAAGCCTTCTGGGAAAGAGAAACATGGCTCCATCCAAGTGAAATTCTATTCAAGTGTTGTGACTAGTTTCTCCCTTATGTGTGTTCAGCACACAGGAGGCTGGGTCAGGATGGTTGCTGGTTGCTTAAGGGAACCATGGTCTTTAGAGTGAGACCTTTTCTCAAAAACATAACAAACATCCTAGCTTTGAGGTCAATAGTATCAAATAAAAATACACCATGAGTCAAATATATGGAACTCCAATTTTCTGGTAGTCATATTTTAAAAAGCAAAAAGACATCCTGTTTCTGTAGCTCCTGTTCACTCTGCCCCCCCTTCTTATGCAGTGTTCCCTGAGCCTTGAGTGTTATGGTGGTGTTATAGATGGATCAACTGGGGCTGGGCTCCACAAAATCACTGCATTTTGATCAGTTGTAGTTTTCTGTAATGGTCTCTGTTTCAAAGAGAAGTTTCTTTGTTGATGGCGGTGAGAGCTACACTTTCTGTGGGTATAGGGATATTTAGAACACAATTAGGAACTAAGCTTTTAGTAAAGTGGTGGTGTAGAGCCGATTAGGATCCCTGACCTTACTAACCCCTCATAGTTTTGTTTCCTAGCAACGCCAAGGAAGTGACAGCCATGAAATGCATTCAACAACATGGCTGCCTAAACCTGAAGAAGGCTGACAGCAACAGACGTGCTAACATGGAAGCAAGATGTCTCTTGGGGTCCCAGCCCAGGACAAAGCACTACAGGAAGGAAGGGATGCTAGAGAAGAGTGCTCCGCAAGTCGTCAGCCCTGAAATCAAATGATCATACACATACAAGTGACATTATACAGACTGGGAAGATACACACACACACACACACACACACACACACACACACACACACGTAAAGATTAACAGAAAAGAGGGCAGAGGTCATTAAATGGGGAGATCACGGGAAGGGACGTACAATGTACATGAGAGAGACTGGAGGGAGAAGAGGGAAAGAGAAGATCGATTTAATTCTATTTGAATTTTAAAAAAATAAAAATTCAAAAAGTCAAAGAACTGAAAAAAGATATAATCAATTATGGGACATCTTTCAGATTGAATAGAAACAGTCTGAGATATCAGAGGACAGAGCCGTCTCTCCAGCCTTTTTTGTTGTTGTTTTCTGGTTTTGAGACAGGGTTTTCTGTGTAACAGTCCTGGCGGTCCTGGAATTTGCTTTGTAGACCAGGTTGGTCTACCACCACCTTTGTAGACCACCTTGAATCCAATCTTCTTAAGGGACAGATAAACTTGGGGCAACGAAATTATTCAGAAAGAGATCCATGAAAGTTTTGTTAATCATCGAAACCTTGGAGATGCTGCCTGTCAGTTCTAGTAAATGGATCAAACTGGATCAGTCTGGCTTGTGGGATGCTTCAAGGAAAGATATGAGGTCCAGCAGAGTGTGACCACAGAAAACAAGCACTGATCAGAACATACAGAAAGTTCCTAGCACATGTTAAAGCAGCCAGGAGGTCGGTTTCAACAGAACATGGGTGGGTCTGTTTGAACTTGATCTTGGTAAGTTCAACATTACACTTTGTGCTAAGAAAGATGTTCCAATGCACATCTATTTACCTTTAGAAAGAAGAAATTAAGATAAATCTGACCAAAGATTAAGCGGTACCCCAATACACATACACACACAGACAGAGGGGGGAGACAGAAAGGAGGGAGGGAGAGGGAGAGGGGGAGAGAGAGAGAGAGTTGGGAGAGAGAGAATGACAGATAAAGAGATGGTTAAAGTAGAGAATGTTAGTATCTGAGCTAAAACCCCAATCACAGATCCCTATAACAGGCCAGCAGAGAAGCCTTAGAACACCGTCTTAAGCAGTAACAGAAACTGTTGACCAAGCTGTTTCTTCACTATGAAAGATAAACTTCTTTGAGGAGCTGAGAAATGGAAGGTAGAAAAGCCTGTCATTCCCTCCCTCTTGCTCAATAAATGCTGATGGACAAAGCCCATCAATGTGTTCAGCCTTACCTCACTGCATCCAGGCACAGGCAGAAGAAGGCAGAGAAAGTGGAAATCCAGGCTCCTTCCAAGCACACAATGCACCTCGCCTAGCCATAGAACTCCTGTATACCACAATTAATTTCCAGTGTGTATAATTCATTCCTGTGTGCACAGTTCACTTCCTGTTAGCCTTTAGCAAGCTTCTGTCTTCTAAGTCCTGGGCCACATCCCAGGAAGCACTGGGTTCCCATTTTCTTCACTTCCTGGAACAGTTTGGACTAGTTTGGAGTCAGACAACTACTTTCCTGTCTGCTTCTCCAACTCATCAATTTCTAATGTTTTTCTTAACTTCAGCTCACACTGTGTTAACATGTAGACAAAGAACATTTGTGTCTATTGACTATGCTGTCCTGGCCTTGAAACCCAGTTGGTTGATTTTCACAGTGATTTTTCGGACACTTGCTCTGTCCTGGAACCTTGTTTGTTACTTTAGTTCTGTAGTATTCAGTAATACTCAAGAAGAAAACAGCATATATGACAATGGTCTTTCTTCCTTGTACAAATGAGACACCAATTGCCCAGATATTCCTAAAGGACTCCTGGAAACCAAGAATATGTCAAATTTTGTTGTTCTCAAACCCTGTACTAGTTATTTGGTTATTATATTCTAATTTTATTATATACAATAAGTAGATATTTCATAAGGGAAGGCAAGATGGGAATAAGAATTAAAAAAGAAAGGAGTATACTGACTAGTTTTATGTCATCTTTACACAGGCTAGAGGAAACCCCAACTGAGAAAATGTCTCCATCAGATTAGACAGTGGGCAAGCCTGTGTAGCATTCTCTTGACTCTAAATGATTGGGTAGGGTCCATCTCACTGTAGGTACTGCCACCCCTGGACAGATAGCCCTGGGTACTGAGCAAACCATGAGGAGCAAGCCAGTAAGCAACACTCCACCATGGTCTCTGCATCTGTCCCCAACTCCTAGCTCCTGCCTTTAGTTCTGCCAAGTTAGGAAGCCCCTTGCTCTGTCTTCCTTCGCTTATGGCCTATGCTGTGGACATTTCCTCCCCAAGCTACCTTTGATTATGATGTTTTATCGCAGCAGAACAACTGTAAAACAAAAAAGAAAAATATCTTACTACCCTCTACTCTGCTTTAGATCTCTGGCTGTTTCAAGTCACAGTGCTGATCGAGACTCTGTTAAAAGCTAATTGCATGTGTTTGGTGATTTCACTTTACTTCATTTGAAGCATGGCTCCTGAGATTATATATAACTCATAGAGACCTTTTTTTTTTTTTCATCAGAAACCTAAGTTTGACTTACAGAAAAATGGAACTTGCTGTGAATATAATGGTTTTGTGTTAAAAGTGAAGTCATTCTGAGCTGGTGAGTTGGGGATTAGAGAGAGCTGGTGCTTGGAAAGGCAGAAGGGAGGAAGGAAGGAAGGGGAAGTCTCTCCTGCCTACAGTGAGTCTCCCTGGGACAGAAAGACTCTGAAAAAGAAATAGATGACCAAGTCAGGAGCCTCTGCCCATGCCATCTCTAACACCTGCTTCTAAATTCCCTTCTCTGAAATATTTGCACCCACCTCTAGTGTGAGACATGGATGAGAGGTTATTTTTACCCTGTGAAGTTAATTTACCTTGTGTGACTCACGACATCTGTCACTGCTTTCTAAGGCGCAGGCACTTCAACCTCTGGCCGTCTTTTGCCCAGTCCTTTCCTCACAAGTTAAAATGTCCCTGGTAAAAGAAAGAATTAGGTTAGAATAGACCTCGAAAGCTTGACGATACGGGCAGTGAAAGAACCTTTTGCGCTGAAGAAGTGAAACAGTGAATGACGTGGTGATTTGCTGTAAACATTCAGCTGAAAGGCAATTATGGTTTTACTAGAAGACTGTAACCAAGGACATCAGCTCTGAAAAAAGAGAAGAAGTTCAGTGCCTCTCAAGGAAAATTGATTCTAACAAAAATTCACAGTAAGGATCTCATTTCCAAGCTGTGTGATCCTGGGTAAATCACCCAGTCTCTCTGAGCATTAATGTCTTCACCCATAAGATAGAAAAACTGACTGCAATGATTAACCATTAAGGTCTTTTAGGTCTGAAATTATTTTCTTACAATTTTTACTTTCGTAAAGCCAAAAATCTAAAATGTTTTACCAAGGTTTATTTATGCTTCAGTGTAGGGGACACGGGAGGGAAATCTTGCTGACGTGATGAGCAAGAGAAGTGAGAACAACCCTTGCTTCCACGTCTTTACAAACATAGCAACAGCAATAGCAAAAGCACCTTTGTATTCTGAGTTGCTCTTGATAAGCTCTTACATACCCATTGCCTTGTTCACTGTTGGCGGCCAGGGGGGAGCAGAGGCAAGACAACTCTTATATTTCACCAATTACAAAGTCACAGTTTAAGGGACTTGGCTTAGAGGAACCGAACCTGTTAATGACAAGGCTGGGACGTGAGTTGAGTTTGCTCTCCAACAGTCTTTCCTGATGGTCCTAGCTTCCCCTGATATGGAGAAGCCCAATTGTCACATCCTTGATTGACATACACCAAGAGAAGAAAGCATCTGCTCATACAGGACTTTGCACCTGGTCAGTAGGTTCCTAACTAACCCTTACTGGAGAGCCTCTAAAGTGGAGGACAACCATATGAGGTGATACACTCAGCTTCCAGAAAATATATAAGGAAGATACCTATCTTATGTCTAATGATGCCTTTCTATTTATTTCATTAATGTTTTGTATGTTTTATAGAGTAAATAATACATAGCATAATATTTAATGTATAGCATAAAATAAGTAATATATAAACGCCATTTATGGGTAAGTGTGCATGTTAGAATCCTTTTATAAATTTCTTTTGTTTTTGAAATCATAATATAATTACATCTTCTCCTTCCCTTTCCTCTTCACAGTCTCACATACCTATCCTTTCTTTTTTAAATTCATGGCATCTTTTTATATATTGTTCTTGCATGTGTATGAATACTTAAGTACAACCTGCTCAGTCCATTTAATTTTGTATGTTTTCAGGGATGACCTTTTGGTATTTGATGATCATGTGGCATGCTGTTCTCTGGGGAAGTCTATTCCTCCCACTCTGAGTGTCTTTAGTTGCCCAGAGTTCTTTGTATGGTTGATTGAAGCCTTGTGGTATTTCCTCGTCACCATGTTGATATGTCTCTTCCTGTTGTTCTGGCTCAGCTCATGTTTAGGCAGTCACATTAAAGAAACTTTATCGGGGTAGCTTCTGACATTTCTAGAAGACATAGTCTCACAGCAAACACCTTGATCCTCCGGCTCTTCAAATCTTCCGCAGCGTTTCCAGGTTCAGTAGACTCTCAGAGAAGATTAACAGCATAGGTATGAGTAGGTTTTGAAAATGGATCCATTCTGTTCCAGAGCTCTGTGTTTTAATTGGCTATAGTTACCTGTAGTGGTCTCTGTCCATCCCAAAAAGAAGTTTCCTTTGTGAGTGGGGTGAGGACTACATTTATCTGTCTAGACCCTGGAGAATGGTGTCTGGAATACTTCTGCAATTCATAAGTTTTAAATCTTGGGAGATTATTTTAGAAAACTGAAGAAAAACCAGAATAAATATCCTCACAGCATTGATAGAGGAGCTCCTCTTGCCATTGTTCATGAGGTGTTGGGGGAAGCCCTAGGTTCCATAGAATCCCAAAGAGAATCTAGTAAAACAGAGTGACAGATGGAAGTGATCTGACCTGCCCAGCTGGGGCAGCTGGGCCCATGGCTCCACACAAAGATGGCTTTGTCTCCTGTACACACACTGAGGGTCTTTGTCAATCATAATCAACAATTCTATTCAGCTGTTCGTGAAGCTCTTCTCTCCTGACTTTCTAGTCTGTTGGGCAATAAATGGAAGAGAAAATGTTGTGTGACCCTTCAAAGATGAGGATAAAAGGAGAAAAATACACCCTGACCAATAAATCTGTAAATGCTTTCTGATGGGCTATTCCACAAAAATTACCAGAGAATTGGGGTATTATTCAACGCACACACTTTAGTGACTACCTGACTTTTAGTGTTCTCTAGAGATCCATCTGTTATAAAGACGGTGTTTGTACCGTTGGTAGAAATGATGCTGAAGAGAAGAAAAAGAATTGCTTCCTCCCTATGGGCTCCAGGAGGATAGTGTTCCCAAGAGTAGTGAGTTCTTAATAGAGGCACTAAAAAGTAAAGACATCTCATACTAATTAAAGAAATAAATGTTCATACATAGTCGCAAGTAGGAAATTCCCTCTCAAGATTAACATATGGACTACTTCAAGGGAAGTTTTATTAGCATTATGCTATTTCCTTCTTATTGTTACATGTTATGAGTGTTGGGATTCCGTGTTGTAGAAACAGCAAAATGTCTCCTTCCTGAGAATTGTGCATTTGCCATACGACTATATCTTCAAACAGATTTCTTCATTTGCAATTGTTAGAAAACATTAAGGCCAACATATCACTGCCCTCTTATCTCTTAGTTAGCAGAAGCCATAGGTACCATTCCATCCAAATCTATAGCATAGCACAGGCCAGTCAGAAAGGCATCTGAAGCCTTTGAACTGCATCTTTTGCTCAGAAATTGTGGGACTCTAGAAAGGGCATTGGGTTAGGCAGGACCCAGGGCCAGGTCTTAGGCTTCCTTCTATATCTGTAACAGAACCTTTTGGGTGGTACCACTCTCATGGGCGATACTATGCCCGAATTCTTTTAATTCATTGATTTTTAACAAACATTAGTGTGTTTCCTATGTGCCAAGGCCACATTAAGTACCAGAGGCAGGATTTTAAAAAGTTTCCCTACTGCTGGTTTGATTTAATAAGTAGTACACAGGAGTGCTACTTACTAAGTTCAGAAGGAAAAGGAAAGACAAGCGCTAAGTAACCTAGACTAACCAGTGATTTTTTTTTTTTATCATACTCCTTCAATGAATGAAGAAAGTTCTCTTTTCTTGAAAATCCTAAATCCAGAGAAGCAAAAGCAAACAGCAAGCCCATCAAAACAAGCTCTGATGACAGGCTTCCCTGACTGACGTTATGGCTTCTTTCTGATATGCCGTCTTGTCTTCATTGATCTGGTAGTCGCAGTTCATGGATTCCATTGGCACAGATACGACACTGAGTGGAACAGGGATTCTAGCTCTCTTCTTATTCCCCCATCTAGACTGTCCTGCCTGGCACTCAGGTCTGCCCACTGTAGAGTCACACGGAGAAGGTCTGAGAGGAAGAGAAAAAGGTGAACAATTTCAACCCAATACTGTCTGTACACACGGTAGCTATTCAGTGTACTGGTAAAAAGAAAGATTAGCGAACAACAGTGCCTGTCTGAGGCAATTCTAGGTCATTTTCATCTGAGGATTTCAAACTAACTACTCTAAGCTATTTCCTACCATGTTTTTTCTGACAGAGAGGCTTAGAAAGCTGATTTGAATACTCGCTATTTTATAAATTATGATACAGAACAGAAGAAAGGGCATCGCCTCCTGCTCTTCGGCTCTGTCTGCAATTATACTTTAGCTATAAAGGCTAAAGTGAACTGAATAAATTTCAGAACTGAGAAGATCACCATTTTCTGCAACTACTTAAAATGTGGTGTGTGAGTGAGTGCTCAGCCTGTCACCCACAGGGCTTTTCACTTGCTGGAGCTCAAGGCAGCTGGAATCCTGAACAGCCAGGTTAGTATTACACTGTTGGACTCTGGAGGCTGATAAAGTTTCCCTTATTACCTTTCTCTGTCTCTGTCTCTCTCACTCTGTGTCTCTCTCTTTTGCTCTTATCACTGGTGTGAATTGCTCTTGTTGATAATGGTTGCTTTAAAAAGATAGCATAAAAACTTGTCTTTGATAAAAGTTATCAAAGCCCAAGTTTATGAAATCTTTAGCTTTCTCTGGAATCAAGCAAAAACACAAAGGTAAAAATCAGATGCCAGCCAGCGGCCCCAGATACTTAACAAGTTCTACTTATCATGTCATAGTTTCTACAATCTTTACAGCTAATAGTGAAATATTCTGATTGTTATTAAAAACATAGTCACAACAAATTGTTCCAGAACACGAATTCTGTATGTCAGGAAATCTATCGGGGCTCCTTGGAATTGACTGCCTTCTGGGAGACTCAGTTTCTCTGCTTGTCTTCCCTCTGTATGGGTTTTCTGAATGGACTAGATTGAGCCTCCTCATATCTCAGTGGTTGATTTCCCAGGGTAAGAGCCCAAAGAGAGAGACATCTGAGCAGAGTGACACTGCTTTGGTCTTGAGGATCTCACAGCATTCTTCTCATAATATCCCACACGTTGAGAGCAAGTGCAGAGTTTCCAAAGTGAAGGCAGGAAGAGAAGAAAGGACTCTAGTAGCATGGATTGGGAATGTCTCTGTGACACTTAGAAAATATGGTCAGCCACACTAATGGACTTCACTGGTTTCCTCAAAGGCCCAGGTTCTTTGTGTCTTGTGGTTTTCCTTTTTCTTCAGGATTTATTGGTGGTTAAGAATGATAAGGTGTTTTCGACTATACTTATCCAGTATTGCATAATGGCCTAGTTCTCAACCTATGGTCATGACTTCTTTGGGGGTCAAATGACCCTTTCACAGAGGTTGCCTAAGACTATCAGAAAATAGAGATTTACATTAAGATTCATAACAGTGGAAAATTACAGTTATGAGTAGAAATGAAGATAACTTTATGGTTGGGGGTTACCACAATAAAAAAAACTGTACTAAAAGGTCACAGCATTACACAGGTTGAGAACCACTAGCCTAGCAGATCATGAAATTTACATTGGCAGCTATCTTACAAGCATTAAATGTCATTACATTTCTGGTGTCACTGATGAGAATTGTTTATTCTAATTGCCACCCACTTTATCTAATTGTTCAAAACATCAAGTCTATTTCTAGGTCTGATTTTTTTTTTTTTTTTTTTTTTTTTTTTTTTTTTTTTTTTTTTTTTTTTTTTTTTTTTTTTTTTTTAGCTCAGTGTTATTTTAAAATCTAAATCAAATAGGACCAGATAGGGAGCTGTTTGCTTTGATCATCCTCCCTTGGAATGCTGGTCCTCATTCCTTTTCTTTTTCTTTTTGTGACATTCTTCCTAGATGCTGTCACATTTTCCTGATTTTCCCCCTTAGGTGCTTTCACACTCTAATTTATATTTCTGTTTGGTTTTTGGTGGTTAAGTTTGTTCTCATGGTAGAGGGGATAGACTCCACGGCCTCATGAATTTTGTGCAAGCGCTCTCCTGCTGCCCAGAACTAAAAGCTCTTCCTTTCTCTCCGCCATGTCCCAGACTGAGACCTTAAGATTCTCTTTTAAGTGACTAATTCTCTACTTGACCATTTTTGCTTAGCATTTGGGTGGATATTTCTTCCTCTATCACCATAAACATCCTTGTACATTGACAGAAACCTTCTTTTCAGATATCTGTGCTGTTTCTATTTATATTTTATATTTAGAGAAATTATATTTTAACCACTGACTAGACCACTATGAGGTTTATACAGACTGTCAACTTGACAGGATTTTGAATCACATTGGAGACAATCCCTGGATGTGTTTGTAAGCAATGTTTTAGGATAGGTTAATAGAACACACCTGAATGTGGACTGTGCTATTGTAATGAGGTCTCTTGGTCCCGGGCAGCCAGAGGTCCCAGACCCACAGACCTGCAGCCCCAGACCCCTTGGCCTCCCGCCACTGCTCAGGCCCCCAAAATGACTCAGACACTTATATTAACTTTATGCTGTTTGGCCTATGGCTCAGGCACATTGCAGGCTTGTTCTTACATCTTAACTCAACCCATTCTCATTAATCTGTCTGCCATGTGGTCCGTGGCTCACCTGTGTTCCTCACATGTTTCTTCTTGGGTGGCAGGCTCAGTCGGTCTCTGACTCTGCCCTTCCTTTCCTACCTATTCTGAAGTAAATTGGGGCTTCCAGGAGCAGACCTGTCTCACTGTCCAGAAAAGTCTAAGTTCTTAAGACATCTTAAATGCCATATTCTGTAGGTCTTAGAATACAAAATTATATCTTTGTATACCCAAAAATCTAACTAACATGCATTTCTTAATTATACATTACAATTTTAGATCAGTTACATAAACATCATATCTTAAACAAGAGTAGAAAAGTACATACAGCATAAGAGAATTGACCTTAAATTTGTTTCAGTAAACCAAAATCCATACCAATGTAAAACACTTTGAGATTAACAGCTGATTTCCTGATCTAAGTAAATTCAATAAACTAATTTTTAAAAAAATCATTCATATATCATATTCCCTTTTTCTTCTTAGAAAGACATTAACTATGACTATTAACCATTTGTAATGAAAACAAACATTTATAAACAAAATGCTGTATGTATTTTTCTACTCTTGTTTAAGATAGTAGTTTTCCATTACTACTTCCTGCTGATTACAGGGCATTGAAAATCTCATGGGTTCTTGAATCTGGATCATAGTCTGCGTCCCTGAAGCTAATATGGCCATCTCTTCCCATCAGAGATTTTTTTTCAGGGGGTCTTGGTTGATGAAATCATATTTGCCTCAAAGCAATCCACAGGTTCTCATCTTCTGTAGAACTCTTCAAAAGCAATAAATCCTTAGACATAGATTTCAAAATCAAAATACCTTTAAAATATATATTCTTGTTTAACTTAGCAGCCTTTGCAATCCATTGTCTTTCTATAGTTAGCTCATTAATAGTTAAAAAATTAAAAGAAAACACAATAATAACCAAAATCCCAATTTTGTGTCCATTTTCCATCTTTATGTGGTTTTTATATTTTTATTACTTATTTCTCTTTTTAAAGACTACCTTCTTTCTTTTCTCTCTGAAACTTATGTACCTTTTACACACATTGTAACCTGTTTACAGTTTTTTTTTCTGACTATTTTATTGTGAATCCTTAATCATTTTCCAACCAGAAGAGCTTTTTACAATACTCACACTCTCTTAAAGAGCCATAAATTTTTGCAGATAAAGCTGAATCAGTAAGTTCTTATAAAGGGACTGCATCTCTGTTCACTGCAAGCAAACAGAGCAGAACCAAGAAAATGCTACTACTAAAAAATTGTCTTTGTTTCTTTTTTGTTCAAAATAAACAGAAACCTTAAATCAATCACATGCTACTGAGTCTTCTGTAAGACTTCAGGAACTGGTCTGGTCGCAGTTTACACTCCCTGCTGCCAGTCAGCTGGTGCCATTTTGAATGTGGCCCAGATGCCACAGTATCTGTATAATAACCCGATTCAGATAGACAATTTGGAAGCTGCTTTGGCTCAGTTTCTGTGCTAAAACCCTTTTTAAACTTTCTCAGGCTTTAAGTGGCTATTTGGTCAACGTTGGGATCCCATCTGTTAACATCTTAACTCAACTCATTCTCATTAAACTGTCTGCCAAGTGGCCCGTGGCTCACCTGTGTTCCTCACATCTTTCTTCTTTGGCAGCTGGCTCAGTCGGTCTGACTCCGCCCTGCTTCTCCTACCTATGCTCTGATTTCTTCTCCTACTTTTTCTATGGTGCCTGTCATGGACCAAAACAGCTCCTTTATTTAAAGATTGATATTCACAGCATACAGAAAGACACTCCCACATCACTGCACCATTTCATGGGCTCAGGTCCTAGACTGAAAAGCAGAAAGTGAGCTGAGCTCAGGCAGTCAAGACTCTCTGCTTCCTGACTGTGGACCAGGCACAGCTCACTGGCCCCTGCTCCACCAGCTGTGCTTTAATGGACCGGCTCCTCCCTCTATGGAGTGAATTTCACCTTTCCTTGTTGTAGATGCTCTTGTCTGATGTTTTGTCAGAGCAAGAAGAGAGGTGACTGATGCAGCCAGCATCTGTGCATTTGTTATGTGTGATGTCTCCATTCAAAGGCTCATCTTGAGGGGCAGTGCTTTCTGTTGCCTCTGTTGCTTGCCTGGGCATGGAAGCCATCTCACCTGCCTACCAGTTCTACACGTACAATTTCCTCTCCTTCTTGACTCAGATTCAGGCCTTACGATCACTTTTTGGGCCATGTACGCTGGACAAATATTGCAAACACTAGCTGTCCATTATCTATACTGCTTGACTTCTAGCATCGTCTAGTCCTTCTCCTTCTCGTATTTCTGTGAGCGTAGCTTTATAGTCATACAATCTTTACAGCGGGAGAGACTTTACATTAGCCACTGATGTAGTTCATAGGCATCATAGAATATGTTTAAGGATTTAAATTTCTCAGTCCCTCCTGTTACAAATTTCATAAAGATAATTGGATAAAAAGCTAGACTGCATTTTTAAAAAGTGCAGATGGTTTTAGGTTTTTTCTTTTTCATAAGAGACACTATTCATACATATTTCTTTTCCACTTCTTCCCAATTCAATGGAAAGCTATTATATCTACATTTTTACTTGGCATGAAAATAAATTTTTTAGGATTTTAATTTTAAGTAAATTGAAACAATTTCAAAGAAAACACAATAACACAGTATTTCATGATTTGAAAATAAACTTATTTACTTCAAGCACCTAGGATATCTTCCTTTGTTGGATACACTGGCTTCTCATATTTAGTGTCTCTGGATTCATATATCTATCATTTTTCCACTTCACACTACATTTGGAGAGTGTTTTTGCCTCTATCAATGGGTATAGATAGACATCCATTAAGTTGATGCAGAGACTTGCTTTAAGAATAGGCTGTAATTGAATTAATATGTTCTTATTTTATGAATTTGGGTTCCTTTTTAGGTTTCTTTTTATTATTTCTATTTGTATGTATATATCCATGCATGTGTGAATGTATTCCAAATGTGTACATGCCCGCTGAGGCCACAATGGGGACAGGATACTCTGCAGCTAGAGTTTCAAGTAATTGTGTACTGTCCTACATGGGTCATAGGGACCAAACTCTAGTCCTCTGAAGAGCAGCAAGTGTTCTTAACCGCAGAGCCATCTCTCAAGTCCCTTAATTTAGGTTGTTTGCAGAATTTTCTGTTGTGAGCTGCCATGCAATCACTGTCTTGGTAGATATGATTTTGTTATACATAACATTTAAAAAGCTTAAAAGGAAAGATAATAAAGGGGGTGACTTGTGATAATTTTTTCATGGCTTTTCCTTTTACTGAAAATATTTTTTTTTCTACTACACTATATCTTGATCAAAGTTTTCCCTCTACATCTCTTAGTTCCTTCTCACCTCCCTTTCCATCTGGATCCACTCCCTTTCTGTACATTAGAAAACAAACAGGCATCTAAGGAATAATAATAAAATAAGATAAACACTAACAAACAGAAATAAGGCAAAACAAGCAGATAAGAGAGACAAAGAAAAGGCACAAGAAATGCATATAGATGCAGAAATGCATACACCACATACCCAGAAATCCTATAAAAAACAAAAATCAGAAGCTATGATATATGTGCAAATTGACTTTAAAGTAGAAAAACCAAAACAAAATGCCCTAACTTAGTATTATGAAACAAAGAACCTCCAAGGGTGCCTTTATATTCATTTTTAATTGATCATCTACTACTAGACATGGAGCTTACCTACCTTTAAGAGTGGTTTGTTTCTCCAGTGAGACTTCCTTGAAGAAAACTAAGTTTTATTTGTAAGTGGTTATCAACTGGAGACAGCTTCTGGATTAGGTAGGGGCACATTTCCATGTCTTTTAGCTCTAGGACCCCACTTGATGTAGATCTATACAGACTCTGTGCATATTGCCTCTGTTTCTGGGAGTTCATCTATGCAGTGATCCTGTTAATGTAGAGGATGTCTTAGTTAGGATTTCTATTGCTGTGATGAAAGGCCACAAAAAAGTAAGCTGGGGGAAAAGGGGAGTATATTTGGTTTACACTTCAACATTTCTGTTCATCACAGACAGGAGCTCAAAAAAGGCAGGATCTTAGAGGCAGGAACTCATGCAGAGGCCATGGAGGGAAGCTGCTTACTGGCTTGCTCAGCCTGACTTCTCATGGAATTCAGAACCAGCATCCCAGGTATGGCACCACCCACCCTGGGCTGGGCCCTCCCCATTGATCACTAATTGTGGAAATGCCTCACACCTGGATCTCATGGAGGCCTTTTCTTAACTGAGGTCCCTTCCTCTGTGAAGACTCCAGCTTGTGTCAAGGTGATGCAAAGTCATCTAATACAGAGGGCCTTGTTTCTTTGGTGTCCTCTACCCCCTCTGGCTTGTCACTCTATCTGCCTCCTCTTCTGCATGGTTCTGCGTGAGGGGAGAGATCTGATGTAGACACCCCGTTTAGTGCTGAGGGCTACAAGGTCTCTCACTCTGCATATAGTCCAACTGTAGGTCTCTGTATTTGCGCTCATCTTCTGGAACTATGATCCTTTTTAAAGAAGAAAAAGAAAAATGCATACTAAATTCTGAATTTTCCTGGCACTTTTAGTCAAAAATGTTGCATCATGTTTTATAAACTCACCAAATGAATCCTTTAAGAAAATGGTGAATACACTGAGCCAACTGCAAAATAGTATTCTCCTAGTCTTGGCTTTCTGGGTCATGAAAGCAAGACTAAATTATGAGTTTTCCTTGAGTGTCAAAGCATAATTTACCTAGCATATGAAAATTTTTGTTTCATGACCTTATTTTCTATAAATAGTAGAAGTGGGGTCCAAATATCCAAAAGTTGACTCCTGGATGCATAGAAGAGATATGAAGGACTTTATATGAGTAAAGCATTACGATTTTTAATGACCTGTACTTTGTAACTATAGCTGTACAACTTCAGAAATACTATCATAGTAAAGAGAACAGTAACGCAGACAATGAGTAAGCGAATGAGTGAGTGAATATGACAAAACAAAGGCTGAGCATCTTCTTATTGAATTCTCTTTAACAACAACCTCAGCCTTTATTCTTGGTTCTAAGTTTCACTTTTCTCCTTAAGTAAATACCCAGGCTGTTGATTCTGGATCAGGATTTGTACATAATTCATAGTTTGAGCCCACACTTAACTACAGTACTTTTTTCTGGCTTCGTTGTCATGGGATGGACATTCATATAGGATTCTTTTGAAAATGCTAGCTTACATTAGGATATCACTGGTTCTTGGAGGCTTCTAAGTAAACAGCCTCGACTCTATCATTAATATATGAGGATGAAGGATGTACCACACCACTTGGGGAACTGCACAGGGATTTACTAGTTCTCCATGATCTTCAGAGCTGATCTGAAGTTGCTCTGCTGTCTACTTGGAGGCCTGGATATCACATTTTAAAGTGTTTTCCTACTGAGCAATTTAGAGGTGAGGATGATGTATCATTTGAGGTCTAAATATTGAACATTCCTATAATAAAAAGTACAGAGAGTTCCGCTTATGTTTACCCTTTCATTGAAAATTACTACAACCTGGTCAAAAAATTCCTCTGTGGTAATGGGCTATCAGCCAATACATGAGTCTGTTGAAAGAGCCACACCAAATCCAGCATCAAGTGACCGCCAACCCTGACCACAGCAGAGTGGTATGAAGAGGCCTGATGGTGGCATGGTCACCACCCAGGCCAGAGAGGGAAGTAGCTGGAGGTGTTAACGGAAAAACCCAGCTTTGCTTCCTTTCAGATGTGTCAAGCAAAACCGAGTGGAGCTTGCCCTAATAAATTTCAAGTGACAACTCACTCTCCACGATGTAAACATTTTCCAGAATGTCACCTCTGTGATGTTTTCATATTTGTTTCTGTATAATAAATACCTTTTTAAGAAGCTTGTGTTTGCTCAATAATAATTGGTGACTTTAAGTGTTTTGTGTGGCTACTGCTATGACCACATTAGCTTCCTAGGATTGACATGACAATGTAGCACGACACAAACGCTACCAAAAGCAGCAGCAATCTATTGTCTCACAGGTGTGGAGGCAGGTGATGGCTGGTTTCATGTCCACTTGGCTCAAGTTAGAGTCATTTGGGAAGAGGGAGCCTCAATCGAGATAATGCCCCACTAGATTGGCCTGTGGGTGAGGCTGTGGTATATTTTCTTGATCAGTGATTGGTGTAGAAGAGCCTAGCCCATTTGTGGGAAATGCTATCTTTATGTAAGTTGTTCTGGGAGTATATAAGAAAGCAAACTCAGGATTCCAGGAGGCCAGTAATCAGCATCCTCCATGGTTTCTGGGTCAGCTCCCACTTCCAGGTTCCTGCCCTGTCTTCCTTCAGGAATGGATTGTGATGTGGAAGTGAAAGTGAAATAAACTCTTTTCTCCCAAGTGGATTTGGGAAACGTGTTTTATTACATTAGTAGAAACACCAAGACAGGGATAGAAGTCCGTGATGACAATGTCAGAAGATTTGGCTCCTGTAAAGAGCTGTGATGGAGAGTCTATTCTGTGCCTCTTCCCTCAATTGAGTTGGATCAATGGCCAGATTTAGCTCTTTGTTCCCTACCTCCATCCTCCTGTAGCATTTCTCCTTAGTGATAGTGCCTGTGCCCAAATCTCCTTTGCTTATAAAGCACCAGTGATATTGAGTCTGGGCCCATCAGAATGATTTCAGCTTATCTAATTACAAGGCAGTAACCTGATTCCAAAGTCATATTCATATTAATGTGGAGGGAGTACAACTCATCTTGAAATAGTAATCAAATATTGCACTATCACGCTGCAAACCTGGGTCTTTGTCTCAGATCCAGGAATATGGATCTAAAATTAACAAACCATGGTGGAATGCCTTAGGAATGTGCCACACCTCCAACTGTGACCTAGAACAAAGATGTACCATGAGAAAGAGAACTCTGTTACAGATTCTAAAGTTCTTGGAATCCAAACAAGTCCATTTTCTAGTGGAAATAAAATTGGAGTTAAAAAAAAAAAAAAAAAAAAAAAAAAAAAAACAACTTCAAAGCCAAATGTAAGGAGAAAATTTTTGAACTTTAGCACTGGGGTTCTCTGTGCCTAACCATAAGATGTCTCTGAATAAACAGGCCAAGTTTGAATTATAAGTTATTCAAGGTCCTCTAGAGAGTAAGAACCACTGGGATATATCCTGGGGACATAAGCATGAGAAGCTGATTAGAGAACTAGAAATTCCAGGAGCCTGGATCAGTCCAAGTCTTAGAACAGAGAAGCAGGTTCTGTCACTCTCTGTCTGATGCTAACATCTTGAGGACTTCATGTACCAAATCCAAAAATTAGGGGTCCTGGAGTCCACAGATAGGAGACAGGCAGATGCGTACACCCACTGTTTTCCTCTTTCTGTCCATTGGTTACATTTGCCCTTATTGAGGGCAGAGCTTTGTTATCCAGTCTCTGACTCACAATCAGTTCTCTCAGAACAGTGCTCCCCAAGGTCCTTCAGTGCTCTAGGAAACCTTCAACTTAATACAAACTTTGCCACCACAGACCCCAATGCTTGTACATGATATACATGGTAACACTAAAGAGAGAGCCCACAGAGACATGTGTTCACATCCCAATGATGAAACAACCTGAAGAGACACCAGAGAAACCTCTTACCTGAATGAGATAGATTAATCCCTTCTATGAAAACTGAAGTTTGCGGCCAGCCCTGTGAGGCACCGTTCCTTCAGCACCCGAGAAAGGAGAGAGCCCTCTCAGGTAGCCTGGCAACTGCATCCTTCACCACTTGGTTTTGTAGCCTCCCTCCACCTGTCTGCTGTCTCTACTGTTTATCTTCTGATAGACAAATGAAATAAAATCGGAATAAAAGCCAGAGTAGCTGCGGTTGGGTTCATCATCGTGGAGAGAGCAAAGGAAAAGGAGGAATAATGGATTAGAAGCACATTTCGCAGGATCTCTCTAAGACAGTCTAGCTGGGGGACTGGAGAGTGACAGGAAGGAAGAACCACCCATGTGAAGAGTACTGAAGATGTTCTAAGCACGCCTGACATTCATCACCCTGTTCAACTCTGTGAACAAAGCGTCTTCGAAGGTGCCACCATTATCTTACAGGTGAAGAAGGGCGGGATCTGGACTTGAGGTAAGCCTTGTGAGCTCTCAGGTCCAGATGTGAGCTTTCCCTGTGTCCAGATTTGTCCATGGATGCCATTCCCATCAGGAAAGCTTATGGACAGGAGTGTTACAAGAAGCGAAAACCAAAAGATTTGTCCCATATTTAACTCCCAGAGTCAACTCCCCCAACACCACCTGCATGAGTTCATTTTACTTACATATTCACATTCTACTGTGGCCCAGAGAGAAGTTCAGTGTTGCTGGCAACTCAGAATTAAGGTTCTTCTCTATTTTTTTAAGAAAATATATTTAAATACAAAATACAATCTAAATAAAACAATGATGTTATTGTCCAGTACTGAAAAAGGGAGAAGCCTAAACACTCTGCCTGGCTTTAGGAATTCAGTTATGGACTTCAGAGTGAATCACTACCTTTGTTTTAAGAAAAATAAGAAAGAGTGAAGACAAGCACCTGAGAAGCACTCTGCTCTTCAAGATTCTATTTGTTATTTAATTCTCAAAAAGCCAAGTGCTAGACAGGCTCCCCTGGACCGCCTGATTAACTAGTTCCCAAGAACACAGTTACTGTGTATAATTCGATTACTGTTTCATTTACTTTTCTTTGTAAATTGTTCTCCCACACGCTAACAACTTCGTTCACACTCTTGTTCTCTCTAAAAAGAAGTGTAAGTTCAGTGAGTCACCCTGTGTGCGAAGCAGTTTGTCGGTGTTTATCCATCATCATAAGCACAATGGACTCTTTCCAGTTAAGGGGAAGTATACAAAGGGCCCTGGGAGGTTTGTCATTCTCCTTGATCACCACACATTTCATGATCCTTGCAAACACAGATCTTAACAGAAAAAAAAAAATTACTTGTTAGCCTGTGAAATAGTCCCAGGATGTGAAGACTCCCTCCGAGAAGGTTGAGGACTGTCTTTTCATTGTGGAAGCACATTCTCGTCACTGACCATCATCTGAGTGCATCTTCTGAAGTACATATTAAGTATATGAGGTTACATGTAACATACAGGACATGAATGTTTATTAATCACATCTATATATTAGTGGCATCTATGCTAAAGCCATGTAGTGAAAGGAACATGAACTCAGTAGCTATTGGAAACCTTTAATTTTTTTCAATATAGACATAATCACACTTGGGTCTCCACTTCTGACTACTTATGATTCTTCCTGGTCATTGTAACTTTAAAGTCTTAGCTGGTTTCCCAAGCTTCCACTGGCAGGGCTTCAATTATAAGTGGGATCATAGACATATATTTAGGAAATGGCAGGTATAGAATGGAAAAGTAGTAAACATTCTTTGAAAAGTCCTAACTTAGTCAACTTTGGCCTGAGTTGTTCTGATGTTTTCTCGTTAATTCTGGCATTAATATTTTCTTGACTCTGTCCCTGAACCTACACACAATACAGGTAGAATCACTTAAAATTAAAATGAACTAAAATTGTCTCCTAAGAATTTTATGAATTTTCATTAATAATTTAATTCTTTTCTCTAAATTTTGGAGTATCATTGAAAGTAAAGTTTTACTTACCAAAGACAAACTTACACTCCACCAAAGGTCAAGTTATTACCCCTCCAAATAATTAAAGATGGCTGGCTGGAAAGAAAGGATTCCATGTTGGGTTAGTAGCACTTCACTCACTTTGTCAAGTAGACCTGCTTGCTGTCCTTGCCACGCTCCTTAGCTCAATCTTCTTGCCACATCTCACTTGAAAACAAGAATGCATTGTTCAAAGATTTGAGTCCAGAAATCGAATGTTCCCAATATCCTTTCAACATCTTCCTTTAAAGTAATTTGCTTTTTCTTTCTTATTTTTTTTTTAAGCAATAAGTATCTTATCGAATAATCATTACCAAATATTTGTAGGGTTCTTAAAAGTGCTTTATGTTTTATGTACAGATAAATGTTATTAAGAAACTAAGTTTGTGTAATGAAGAACTGGCCAGGTGCTTCAACAGATAAAAGCACTTGTGGTCAAGGCTGAAGCTCCAAGATGCTGAAGCTCCAGGTTTGATCCCTGGGACCCACACGAGAGAAGGGGAGGAGCAGTTTACACAAGCTGTCCTCTGATCTCCACCCACTCTGCAGAACTTACCACACAAAATTAATAAAAAATTGATCAATTAAAATGAAAATAACTTGAAAGAGTTGAGCTAAACTACATGTGTTACCTGAATCCCAACTTGAAAGCAATCAAAAGAAAACAAAGCAAAGCATTTAGGACTGCATTTTCTCAGAGAGCAATTTCATCTCTATATAAAGCATATCTTGGAGAAAATCAGGAGTGATTTGGAGATTTAGAGATGGCTCCTGATTGTCAGTTAGGCCTAATCTTTTTGCATTTTTGAGTCTAAACATAAAAGCTTTGGGCTCACAATTAGATTATTAGCTATTTAGACACCTTATATTAATTCTATTCAGCCATTATTTATTCTAAGTTAACCTATATGCTTGTGGTGATTCATTATTTCTTTTTGTTATTTTAATTTGGGGTTATTACTTGGGGGAGATTATTTATTCATTTTGGGTTTTGTTGGTATTTGTTACTGTTTCCACTTCAAATTTTCTTTTCTAAGGACTCTCTTTGTGAATATACACGGAGGGAATGAGGAAAGATAGAAAATAGAAGTTATGTGCTTAGGTTGAGGATGTAGATTAGTAAAGGAGTTGGCTAGAACCATGTTGAAGAAAGGATGGAAGGACCTTAACTAACACATACACAAACACACACACACACACACACACACACACACACACGTACACGGAAAAGAAAACAGAAAACAGATTTATATTTTATCCATGTTTAAGGTATTGCTATGTGGGCACTGTGATACAGTAGCACCCCATCTGTGATCTAGTCTACCCAAACAGGAATAATGTGTAGCTTACAAGAGTCAAACTCACTCAAACCAGGATTTTGACATTGGTGAAATATGTAGAAAAGGTAGAGTTTTTTTAAAAAAAATATTTCTCTCACCAACACAGTACTGAAGAAACTCATTATTTTCCATCTGTTTTCTTCACACTTATTCTCAGTGTGAAGTAGAAGCAAAGTTTTAAAACTCTTTTCCTTCTGCAAATAAAAAATACTTCGTAAGAATCTGTATCTTGGAAATGAAGCAATTAAGAAGTGTCTGACTGTGTGGATGTGACCCAGCTCATCATAAAATGACAACGTCAATGCACGCAGACATGCCTGAGCACCATGAGGAGTGGGCAATTGGTCCTGCAATGTGCTGACTGACTTGACATTTCTATAAACAAACAAACAAGCTGTCACAAAAGATCCTTTGTAATTACAAACATAAGGGACATTATGAAATGTGTGTGAGTATTAGAGGGTATTGCAAAGCAAGGCTTGAGCAGCTGATATGCTTTGAAGTGGAGAGATCTTTGGGAATGAAATCTATCAGAAGATCATCACTATTTGTTTAAAAGATTTGATATTTCTGGAAATTTCTTTGGGTCCCTAATTTGGAATGACAAGTTTAAACTTGTCTTTTATTCAACAAGTAAGTGTAGGTTAATCTTTGATATTTTGTCAACAGTAAAGATTTTGTGAGGAAAGTCATCTACTTAGAATATTTATTTCAAAATGATAGGTGGAAGTTCTGATAATATACTGATCCATAATATACAAGAAATTATTAATTTCCAGTTAGTTAAGTTTAGTTAATTAGATATTGGTTCAGTAGTTATTTTATGCTGTTTTCTGGGCTATGTGTTGCTAGAAACATTAACAGCACGTATGATGATCCATTTATACCTTCTGGGGGAAAAGATTTTGGAAACCATTTGATGCGGAAACTTTCTTTCAAGTTATTAAATCATAAGCACTTAATTTCCAATTGATTTTTTTATCAATCCTAAAATGTAATATTGAACAAACCAATGACATTTATGGGTATTTAGACTGTCCGAAATGATAAAAGTCAGTGATTTGAAGGATTTATAATTATTTACAGCCCAGAACACTGGTTGAAATTTGGCTGATATAGAAGTGAGTTGAAATCTCTGGATACAGTCTACTATGTGTCTGTCACAAGTAACTAGTGAGTGGTCATTAGCCATGTTTTTATAAAGCCAGAGACAGAGCTCAGTGGTAGAGCACTTGCCTAACATGTTCAATGCTTAATCCCAAGCATTGAAAACCTTTATGTTAGAGATTATATGTACACATATTTGGACTTGTGTATACCTCAGAACAATATTCATTTGCATAGAACAAAAAGAAGATTAAGACAGAAAACTGAATCCAAGATTGCTTTTGTCAAATCAATTTGAAAAAGGTCAATTCCCAAACATCACAAATAATATTATACCATGTTATGTATCATTAAGCAAATATATCAAGGACTTGTTCATGCTGGATATTGTTCAAAGTATGAAGAGACAAGTAAGAACAGAACAGATAAAGAGCCTGAGAACTTTCATACATGCTGAATGTTTGAGGAATTCTCTTAGCCTTAATTGATATTTTAGCTTTCTTATTGAAACCTCTGGCTCTCGGGTTTTATTAAGAACAGAAAGAAATGTATCAAAACTTAGCTATTCTTGCCACAATTTAGAACTGAGTAGAACCAGGACTTGGGAAAAGAATGTGCTGGAAGTCTATCCTGGGGAGGTTTCCAAGCTGAAGATTCCTTGGAGAACTTCCTATTGAGGCCAAGAGGCTCATCTTTTTCAGCTCTCTATTGAGGCAGAAAATATGTCCTTTTCTTTCCTCTCTGGTCAAGGAATAAGTAGCACAACCCAAAGTGTCACTGGGATGCCCTAAAAGTCAACAGCGTTCATCCTTCAAAAATCGACATGTCTTACTTTCCAACCTTTCTGAATAATTTGCTGGTCTGGTTTGGCCTTTCTGTGCCACATTCCATCCCAGAACCCCAGCGAAAATGTTCTCAAGGGCTGACCAGAGAGTCCTCCTACTTTCTCTGGACTGGTACAACTTGACCGCTACTTGACATCAAGGTCAACTGGAGACTGGGAACAGTTATGTAACTGCATTGTAAATTGAATTAGAGTTGTTCGTGAGCCCAGACCAGAGAACCAGGGCAGCTCCAGACAAGAGGAGCAAGAGCCCCCCAGAGACAGCACGGCGCCAACAGCCTCCTGCTGAATCGAGGTAATGTATCATAAGCGAAAATAAAAAGTAAAACCCACCTCTCCTCGGCTCCTCCAAAGCCTGGCCAGATGCTGACCTGTCAGAAGAAGGCATGAAATGCAGGGTCTTGGTTTCAATATAATAGACTGTAGCTAAAGAGATAGATAACAGCATCCATAATATACACAGAGAATGAGAAAATTAATTTTTTAATGTTTGACAATTTCATGTGTGTATACAATGTATTGTGATCATAATCACATATTTTCCTCTCTCATATGCCTCTGACTCCTGGTGACCTTCCTTCTTTGAATCTAGTTCCCTGTCATTTTTGTGCAGGTTTTATGCACGTGACCACAGCTACTATATGTAATAGCTGTGTCTTTGACAGTTGACAGTGTGTTACAGTACATCTTACCTGTCAGTGTTATAGTCCTTAAGACTCCTCTTTCACAGTGGTCCATGGGCTTTGGGAAATGGGACATTTTCACTGCAAACCCAACTTTGGTTGAGAGCAGTACTAACTATAATCTATGGCTAAAAATATTTAAAAGGCAGTTTGACTATGTCCACTTAGCAGAACATTAATAGTAAACTGCCCCTAGAGTCTATGACCTTAGCAAATACATGAATAAAAACAGGTTAATAGAACAGGTTAATAGTACCAGGCATGTATTCCTCCCATGGAGCAGACCTCAAATTTAATCAGAAAGCAATTGGTTATCTCCCAAACAGTTGTACCACAATTGTACCAGTGGGCATGTCTTGCCTGGCAGACAGGTACTTTGACATGTTCACAGCTGCGTAGAAGGACAATTAATGACTTTTCTCCCTCAGTATCCTTGATAGGATCTTTTTGTATAGTGAATGCTAGCCAATAAGGGGAATATTCCCTATTCAGGCCCAGCTTGACTTCTTTGTGTCCTGTATTTAAATGACGTGGAGTCTTCAGCAATAAGCTCTTGCTATTTGCTTCTGGTGGGCAACCAAGAAAAATGGCAATATACTGTATTGTCTGAGAGCATTCCTGATCAGCAATTCATAGGAAGGTAGGATGTGCCTAGCAGTGGGTTTTTTATTTAGAAATGTATTCTTTACGGGAGCAATATTACCCACTCTCCAGAAGAGAAAAATGATTTAAAGTCAGAATCAAGATCACCCATGAAGAGCATTAGCAAGGTTTATTCATGGAGATGAGGAAAGCTTCTGCAGTGATTTTTAGGTTGCAACATGTGTGAGCAAGAGGCATTACTACTTTCCCTCTCTTAGGAAGTCCTTATTCTAGAGAGAGTGCGTGAGCCCAGATCTTAAAAAACACGGCTGAAAACTACTGCCCATCCCAGGAGACTCAGGACATTCTTCCACAAAGCAGAATCTCATGAGAGGTGGAAGAAAAATAACATGTGAGTTTTCTTTATGGACAAGTGAATACAACTGTAGATAACTTTTGAGGGGAAAATAGATACCCAGGCCACATCATGACCTCACTTTACGCTAACAAGACCCTCTTTTACAATGATCAGAAGGACAGAGTAACAAAACACTGAAAGATGGAGCTATGGCAGAATTTATGGCTTTGTGTCTTACCAGCTGCTTCACCTGTGACCACATTTTGAGTAGTGACAAGTTCATCTTCCTCATCTGTCAAAGAGAAAAAGAACAAAGTCAGAGGATGTGCTACTAAGAGCTTTTCTGAGATCCATGGAAGTCAAATAATTCAGTGCTTGAAGATTGTTGACAACAACCCTAATATTGACTGGGTTCCATGCATTAACTCAATTTTCATGAGAGCAATGCCAAAGAGCAGAGAGATTCTGTATATACGCCTGATGTCACATCAGTAAAGAGTATCATAGCCAGAATTTGAACCCAACCAGTGTCATTAACATCTGTATTCTACATAGAATTGTGCTTCTGTGAGAACAGAGATAAATAAAGAGGAGACATGGGCACAAACGTGAACAGAATAAAGGAAATGTTCGAAGGTACATCTCTTGCTCTCTATCAATCAAAATGAAAAGTTAGTTGAAATGAGAAGGACCTATATGAGTACAGCACATTACCTGGGTGTTCTTCTGCAGGTCCAGTAAATAAATGGTCAAGACCTTCCTTGGCCTTTCCTTTCCTTGTCTTCATGCTCTGCCTGAGTGCTCTCATAACATACTGTGGGGCCAGTGAATACAAAATCCAAATTTGTTCCTTTAAATATCTCTATTATTAGATATATGGCTTCCCAGTCTCTCTCCACAAATGACTCTTGTCCTATGCTCTTGTCTACAATAAAGGCTCAGATATGTTTGAAGTGTCTAATGTAATTATTCCTAAAAAATGATGACCATTGCCACTTTTTAGACCATTTCCAGCCCTGAAACAGTTTTGGTGGTAAATGATGTTTCTTCAACTTACATTTTGAGGGATCAGTGAGGGTCAGAATAGATTCTGTATCCTCTGTATCTTTGAGATTTTATCTTTCCTTAGGATGTCCTTTGTGCATTACAGAAATAAAGAATTTTACCAATATGTCTACATACTAGAGAACCGAACATATTCATGTAATAAATCATTTCCTATTATATTTCAATTTACTTACATCTCCTCATGCAAAATATGTTAAAATTTCCTATACGCAAGTAAGCACTTCTCTCAATGATTTCTACTTTTTTTTTTTTTTAATCTTCAAGGTCTTCTCCAAACCATGACTCTACCAGCAGAGTCCCCTTAAATTTCTGGCAATTTTTATTTTGTTCCACTTTATATATTTAGATAAGTAACCCATCTGATTTATGTATATAGTATATTTTAGTGTTTTGTTTTGTTTTGTTTTCTGGATATTTCTGCACTGCTTATTGAATAAACGTTCTTTTAACATGAATTGTCATTTTTGCCAGATTCTAACTTGACATCTGCACGTGGGTCTGTCTTATCTTCTTTACTGGGTTCTCCTGCTGTGTACAGTGTTTGCTACTGTGATCACATTTACAATGAGTTTTAATACTTGGCAAGATATATGCCCCATGTTATTAGCTACCCACGTATATGTCTTACATAATCTGCATTCTATAGACATCCCTATTATGGATGTCAAACTGACTATTTTATCACTTTGGATCAAAACACAGAATGCTATCCCTTATTATTAAAATAAGGCAAAATGACCATCAATACACAGAAACACAGGAGGCAGAATCCATGAACTTTGCAGTCAAATTCTCCAGGTTTGTATTCTAGAAGCAGCACTTAATCAGCTCTGTACCCTCAAAACAAAAAAACAAAAAAACAAAAAAAAAAAAAAAAAAAAAAACAACAAAAAAAAAATCACGACACTTACCTACCTCCCTCTAAAGGGGGAAATATAATAGGACTATCTTGGATTGCAATTAAGATTAGATGAGTTAGTACAAAGACTTATGCCAATACTGGAAAATTGCGCATGTACAGTTGTATTCATTGTGTTATGCTGTTGCTAGGCTCTGGGATGCACTGTACCAGGTATGAATACTGCTCCACTGGCTCTTACATAAAACATGGAAACTAGTTCAAGGACAGCATATGGCAGACTGTCCAGATCTAGGAGTGTGGTGAGACAATGCGGTGGAGACCTAGCAAGATCAGCTGCTTTAGCTGGAGTGCCCTGAGGTCAGGGGTGGTTCTCCAACAGTAAGGAGACACATCAGTCTTGGAGTACCCGTTCTCATCTGTGAACTCACCTGGTTCTGCACTTTACTGAGTCAATAAATTTACAGTTACTGCTGCCATGCCTTTATAAGTCTCTCTCTCTCTCTCTCTCTCTCTCTCTCTCTCTCTCTCTCTCTCTCTCTCTGTGTGTGTGTGTGTGTGTGTGTGTACGTGTGTGTGTGTGTGTGTGTGTGTGTGTGTGTGTGTGTGTGTGTTTTGGGTGAATGAATGAAGAGTTTCTTCCCTCTTATTTTTTGAGATAATCTCTTCATATCACGATATCTGGATCTTTCTTTCTTCAGCTGGCTGGCCCCAGGATCCCTATGTCTCTGTTCTATCCCTCAGCACTGGTGTTATAAATGGACACCTCCATTTCTGGCTTTTATGTGGGTGGTGGAGATGCAAACTCAAATCTTTGTGTTTAAAGAGCAGCAGTTTACCCTCTGAGTTACCTCCTCAGCCTAGTGGTAGCTGTTTTTATCACTTTGACTGGCATACAGGCAGGCCCAAATAGATAATTAAATATTTTGTCTGGGTGTGTCTAGGAAGATGTTATAGACAAGAAAAGTATTCAGGAAACAGGCCGAATAAAGCAGATTACACTCATCCCCAGAATGTGGGTGCGGGGGTACAGTGCTTCTAATCTGTGGTGGGTAAATGAAATAAAAACACTGATGAAGGGCAACTCTCCAGTTCTAACCACACTCCCCTCTACTTTTCTTCTTCTGTCTGAGCTAAGGCATAGATTTTCATAATTTCAAACTAAACTTGGCCCTGATCTTAGACTGATCTTCAGAGTTATACTCCATTTACACTCCTAAATTTCTGCGTCTCCCACTTACTGCCCCCCTGTAATTGTAATGAATAATTTTCCATGATTTCACTTCCCACTTTGGGACCCCTTCCAGCTCTAGAGGTCTATAAACTCTGTGATGCTCCTTCAGTGCCCTATCTGGACTCTCCCCAGCCCAGCCCGGAAATACCAGTAAATACCATGGAGACAGGTTAAATTCACTTGAGACATTTGCTTTGTTAAGACTTTAAACAGGAGTTGAACATACATTTAGAGATTAATTGGACAAGAGCTTTTCTCCTCCCTAAGGGCCACTGCCTATGTCTAAGCAATGGGGGCAGAGCAGTGCCAAGCCTGTGTAGTGAGTTTAGGGGGATGTAAGAGAAATGGAAGAAAGCCGAGTCTTCGGAGGTGCAATTTAGTTTATAAAATGCTTACACTGCTTTTTATGAGAATATCCATTTGACTGGGTTCCTTCCTGCTGGCAAAAAGGCAATAGCTGTATATAAAATAAATCTGATTAAAAACTCTTTTTTTTCTTTGCTGTCAAGGTAAAGGCTGCAGACCCCAGGAAAAGAGCACATTTGGATTCCTAGTGTGTGTAAATGATTGTTTATGGGACTCCTGGTGCCAAGATCCAGCAAAGGCCCCAGTGCTGCCCTGCTAAGGCAAAGGAAGGGCTTTTCTTTAGGCATAAAAAGTTTATTTTATTACTTATTCTCATTTGCAGTGGTAGCTATTTTTTAATTTGCCTGGCATTTTCTTGGCAACCAAAATTGACAGAAATAATATCTCTTGCTTACAACCCACAGTTCCAATTCATTTTCTTCAGCTTGTCTTACCTCTGCAGCAAAGGCAGAAGCTGAAAGAACTTGTGTGTGTGTGTGTGTGTGTGTGTGTGTGTGTGTGTGTGTGTGTGTGTGTAAAATAATAGACAAATATTTGACTAAAAAAGGCAGAGCAGGTCCTAACTCTTCCCTTTCCCTTATCATTAGAGGATTTTGAGAATACCGTAAATTGCAAGAAATGCATAATCTTCAATTATACAGTCTATTTTTCTCTGTTGCCAACTGGCTAAACAGCCTCCTTTGGGCTAGTGAAATAAAATTAGTACAATCCTACCCACAAGTTCTGATCTGAGGCATGGGAAAATATAAGTCAGAAACACAAGTCAAAGTATTGGGCAATGATAACCAAAGGAGGAGACAGTGAAAGCAGATGCCCAAGTGCCCTGAGCCAGAACCTGTAGTGTCAGAATGAAAGCCATAAGCCAGAAACCTAGGCTGAGTGCTAAGAAGATGGCTTAGTGAGTAAGGCATAAGAATCTGAGTTTGGACCCCAGAATGTATGTAAAGCTGGCTGAGGTTGTGTGTGTGTATGTGTGTGTGTGTGTGTGTGTGTGTGTGTGTGTGTGTGTGTGTGTGTTACTGCATCTGCAATTCTTGCACTCCTGCACTAAGATGGGTGGCAGATACTGGAGGATTCCCTGGAAGCTCAAGCTCAATACAAGGCCTTATCTCAAACAAAATAGAAGGTGAGAACAGATATCCAATGTTGGCCTCTGCCCTCCATTCAAGTATCTGGCAGATCCACACCCAAATTTACACACATGAATACACACAGAGATAAACACACTGCACACCATACCACACACACAGGTGCACAAGTCCACATGCACACACACTGTTGTGGAATAATCTGTCACTTTGGTTGGTTTAATAAAAAGCCAATAAGTAGACAGGATTTGGGAGAGAGAGAAGATGCAGGGAAGAAGAGCAGAGATGCAGAAAGTTGCCAGGAAGAGAGGAAGCAGCATGGGCAATATAGAATAAAGGTAATAATGCCACAAGACAAAATAATAAATGAACTGATAGAATTTGGCTAATTTAAGTTGTAAGAGCTAGTTAGTAACAAAGCCTAAGCTGTTGGCTGAGCTTTCATAATTAATAATAACTGCCTGTGGGTCTACCCATTACGATCTGATCCCTTCGCTCATGTATCCTCTCATCCATCTCTTCAGATGGACCAGTAGCTCAGCCAAGCCCAGTGTGTAGTTATGAAACTCTGCATCTGCTTCCATCAGCTGCTGGATGAAGGTTTTATAGTGCAATTTAAGTGGTCATTAGTACGACAATAGGGAAAGGCCAGTTTAGGGCCCCTCTCCACTATTGCTTGGAGTCCTAGCTGGGCTCATCCTATGGGTTCTCGGGTGTTCCCTAGTACCAGATTTCTCTCTAATCCCACAATGGTTCCCTTTATTTGGATATCCACTTCTTTGCTCTCTCTCTCTGTCCCCCCTACCATCCCATTCTCTCATGTTCTCTTCTCCCCTCCCCTCCCCTGTATGATTGCCATTTTCTCAGGAGAACTTTTTTTATTTCCCCTTCCCAGGGGGATCTGTGATGTCCCTCTTAACTTTCCTGTTACCTAGCTACTGGGGGTGATGTGTATTGTAGCCTGGTTATCCTTTGCATTTTATATCTAAAATCTACTTATGAGTGAGTACATACCATGTTTGTCTTTCTGGGTCTGTGTTATCTCACTCAGTATGTAACTCTACAGATTCATCCATTTTCCTGCAAATTTCAGGATGTCTTTTTTTTTTCCCCTGCTGAGTAGTTGTGTGCCACCATTTTTTAATACATTCTTCAGTTGAAGGGCATCTAGGTTGCTTTCACATTCTGGCTATTATAAATAATGCTGCTATGAACATAGTTGAGCTACTACCCTTTGGGTGTATACCCAATAGTGGTATTGTTAGGTCCTTGGGGAGATTGATTCCCAGTTTTCTAGGAACCACCATACTGCATTCCAAAGGGGCTGTACAAGTTTACACTCCCACCAACGATGGAGCAGTGTTTCCACTGCTCCACATACCCTCCAGCATAGGCTGCCATTTGTGGTTTTGATCTTAGCCATTTTGACAGGTGTAAGGTGGTATCTCAAAGTTCTTTTGATTTGCATTCCTCTGATGTTAAGGATGTTGAGCAGTTCTTTAAGTTTATTCAATCCATTTGGAGTTTTTCTGCTTAGAATTCCATATGTAGGTCTATACCCCATTTTCCAATTGGATTTTTTGTTTTGTTTTGTTTTGTTTTTTTTGTTGTTGTTGTTTTTTTTTTAGCTCTAGTTTCTTGAGTTCTATATATATTTTAGAGAACAGTCCTCTGTCTGATATAGGGTTGATGAAGATCTTTTCCCATTCTGTAAGTTGTCTTTTTGACTTTGTCTTTTGCCTTACAGAAGCTCCTCTGTTTCCAAAGGTTCCATTTGTTAACTGTTGCACTCAGTGTCTGAGGAGAACATATCTTAAGGCACTAGTTATTATCTCTTTGTACAGGCTGAGGCCAAGCTGGTCTCCAGTCCCCTTGGAGCCTCCACAACAACCTATATTCCCAAGAGGTAGAACAGATGATGTTTAGTCATTCAATTGTGTACAGATGTTTGTCATCATTTAGAGGGGTTGGTTACAAGCTATTATTGGTCATGGTCAGGGAAAAAATAAACAAAGGAGTTAGATTTAAGGATCTCTTTTTGAAAGAAAAGAGGGGATATAAAAATGATAGGATACAAGGGTATATTACAGAATCTACTTTTAAACTAAAAAAAGTAACCAACTAATTATTTTACATTGGTTTGGATTTTGTATATATACTGATATAAATTTAAGATTATTTTTGTTACAAAATACTGCATATACATTTCTACTCTTGTTTAATTAGATATTTTACCTATATAGCTCATTTAACAATATAATGTAAATTTCTAGTCCTTGAAAATTAATATTACAAAATATTAAGGATAATGAAATGCAGTTTAGTGGCTAGTCATCTATTACAATCAAACTTGTAGTCATGTTACATATGTTTTCCAGGTCTAAAATACATATATTTTAGATTGATAGGTGGTCTACAAACACTTCAGAGATCTACAGACTATGGCATTTAAGATGTTTTAATAACGTAAGGTTTTTCATAACAATGAGACACAGTTGTTCCTGGCAGCACCAATATATTTTAGATGAGATGACAGGCATAAAAAAAAATCCATATGGAGTTTGCTTTATTTGTGGCAAAAGGTGGCACTGAGCAAGAAACATCCCCTTCCTTGACAGTATGCTGTACAAACTGGTCAAGCAGGATACACAGGAAAAATTACTACTGAACTTTACCAAGAGTAGGTGCGACAGTCCTTTAAAATTCCTGCTCTAGTATGCTGTACAAACTGGGCAAGCAGGACACACAGGAAAATTACTACTGAACTTTTCCAAGAGTAGGTGCAACAGTCCTTTAAAATTTCTGCTCTATAGAGGAGTCTGCCAGATATTCTAGACCTGTAGGCTAAAGATCAGTTGCCCCAACATTGCAGAGGAAGTTTGGGTAACTGTCCAAGTAGCCAGATGTCTCTATCATTTCTATATTGCTTGCAATGCACTTTGTTTACTCGAGTAGTAAGTATATCCTTCTGGGGTCTTTAATGGAGTTACTCAGTTAGTAGAGTATGAGACTCTTTATTTCAGGGTTGTGGGTTTGGGCTTCACATTTGGCTGCATTTATAGGTCAATTTTTCTTTGCCTACCTGCCAGCTCCCAAATAACCATATATATTATTATTAATTATAAAAATAAATTGTTAACTCTTATTACTTATAAAAGATTGGCCAATAGCTTAGGCTTGTTCTAACAAGTTTCTACAACTCAAATCAACTCAAATTTTTAGTAACCTATATTCTACCATGTAGCTTTTACCTTTATTCCATTTTGTATGTCTGACTCATTCATGTCTTTCTGGCTTCTCCATCCTTTTCTCCAGCATTTTCTCTGTCCAAAAAATCCTGCCTGGCTATTGGCCATTTAACTTTTTAGTAAACCAATTACAATGACACATCTTTACACAGTATAGAGAAATATTCCATAACACACACAAAATTTCAAAAAAAAAAAAAAAAGAAAGAAAGAAAAGAAAAAGAAATTGAGTCTGCCATGCCTTATAGACACATCAGTTGTGAAGCAAAGTGACAGGTTAGAACTCATAACAGGCTAGAGATCAGTAAACCCGACACCAGAAACATCTGTTCACATCCTGATGATAGTACTAGAAAGTCTTAAGTCAGGGTATCTACAGTAGCCAACAGAGCCAGAGGAAGATTGTGTTAGTGGGACTTGACTTCCACAACAGGAGAGAACTCTAAAGATGGGACTTTCATGTTATTCACACACAAACACACACACACACACACACACACACACACACACACACACACACATACACACACCACCACCACCACCACCACCACCAACAACAACAACAAAATCCAGCAACCATGTACAGCTCACTCAGAACTTTCAGATACATAGGACCAGTGAAGATATTGCTTCACTGATAATGAATACAATACAATAGTAACAGGAAAGTATTTTCCTGAAAATATGAAACACTGATTATTGACCTATTCTCTAGGGCAGTTACTAAGTTCCTAAAACTACACTGGACATTAATATACTAACTCACCTAAGGAAGGACAGCTGGGATCAGAGTAAAATAAGCCTTCTAACACAGCCATGTAGATTATTCCATCATTAATCACTGTTTTCATTACAGAGCCAGCTATACTGGTTCTGTTGCTTCAGAGCCCCTTGTATCTATGAATGAGCCTCCCAGGTATAGCATAAAGCCAGGCCAAGAGATTCCCATAATCTGTGTTTAATGCAGTTTGGGTTTGCTGTGTCTTGATTGCTGAGCTAGGACTAAAGAAATGATAGACATGACACAGACCACCATGAACTGTAGATAGGAAATAAGAACACTGGGTTTAATAATTATGGTTTTACAAGACAAGCAGTTATAAGTAGATAATAGTATCTCAAGGTAATTCAAATATGATGTATAGTCAATAAAAGTGATGGCAAGTGTAGTAATGAATACTTTATTCCCAGCTTCTTGCAGGGTACCTGGTCCTTCACTAATGGGCACTTAGTACAATAGAATGAACATGATGAACCATTGATGATGATTCATAATTTTGATCACTGACCATGCCAGAGATGGTAAGAGTGGATGGTATATATAAAAACTAGCCCAGACTTGAGATAAGCCATGCTTTGGCACACTTTCTTTCTTACTTTGCTCAGTTTTTAAGGGAGGCAGGTTTTGCCTCGCTAGTTTCCACTGCTCATTCAGCTTCATTAGCCTCCTCATTACTCATGGCTTCATTCTCTCCCCACATTCCCTCTCCTGAGTGACATTTCTTTGTATTCATGCTGTATTTAGCCCTGACTGTGGTTGCTGGATATCTGTGGAATGTAGGATTACCAGCAGAGCCTGATGCTGCCAAGTGACACCCATTTCTGTCACATTGGTACCCACAGAAAGGAAACAGTAATTTCAAAGAACAAAGAGCACCAGGTATAACCCTGGCCACACACACACATACACACATATGCACGCACGCACACACTCACGCACATGGGACAACACTCTCCTACAAACCCACTTGCTTAATATTAACATCTATCAGCTGGACTGGATCCAGAATCCTCTGTCTCTCAGCTTTACTGTTCTGCACATCTGATCAGGCAGAAGAATCAACTGCTTTATCAGCTCTGGGGCCTTCATATTCTTCCTTTCCTACCTCAATTGCTTTAGCAGAAAGACCTCTTCTCATTCATCTGAATATACACCTGACCATTGTTTCCAGCTCCAGATACTTCCATCCGCTCAGCTCTACAGCTGAGCAATGGGGATGCAGAACGCCTGAAGGTAGAGGAGAGAGTCAACATGGCATCGCTGACTTTTCTCACCCTTGTGCTGTGACAAACTGCTTAACAAATGTGACTTAAGGGAGGGAGGTTTGTTTTGGCTCACAATGTGAAGGCACCATCCCTTGTGGTGAGGATGCTCTGGTGGGAAGACTGACTCCAGCTGTGACACAGGGATGGGAGGCAGCTGCTCAGTGTGTCTGCAGTCAGGAAACAGAAAAGGGTGTTGACGCTCTTCTATCTTTTTCCTTTAAACATTTTATCCAGCCCAGCATCTAGCCCATGAGATGATGATGCCTGTATTTGGAGTAGGACTTTCTACCTCAGGTAAACCTTACTGCAAACGCCTTCAAAGACTTGCCCAGAAGCACACTTTCTAGACCATTCCAAATCCAGCCAATTTGGTAGTAAAGATTCATATCACACACATTTACTGTGCAAGTCATCTATGAGTTTATTAATATTTGTGTTAAGCTTACTCAAGTCTTATGAAAACCCAAAGGTAAGTGCCATAATTAGCCTCATTTTATAAGAAAGAAGTCCATGCTTAAAAGATAATATATAAGCATTCTCAGAAAGAAGAGCCAAGTGTGGAGGCTCACACCTAGAATTCCAGACCTGGGAGACCGACCAGAGGTCAAAAAACAAAACAAGAGCTGATGTGAAGGTTCAGAAAGGCTACCAAGCCTGAGGACCAGAGTTCAGACCATGGAATCACATGATGGAAGAACAGAACTGACCTGTGTAAATTGTCATGTGTACATAGGCATGGCCACACATATACACACAGAATAACTGCATAAATAAATGTAAACGCAGTTAAGACACAAAACAAAAATATCCATGTAAGAGGAACGGGCAGAGGTGAGATTTAGCTTACATCCGAGTGTGACTAATGCATCATCCAGTGTCATCTTTATCAGTTTCCTATCTCCTAGCTGCTCTACACTAGACCTTTTCCCCTGGAGCATTTGTTAAAAAGCATGGAGGGGTTGTTAATAGGCCCCAACCCCAGATTGTCTAATCCCATAGGTCTTGAATGAGGCCAAGGAGAATTTGAGAAATTTTGTGTTTAACAAGTTCCCAGGTAATACTACTGCCTCTTGCTCGGGGACCCACTACTATTCAACCATTGCTCCAGACTGGATTTCTTTGGGGCAATTTCTTCATGGACACTGCACAAGTCATTCAACCTTAGTCTGGCATCTCAAGGGGAGTCCTAGAAAGGTCTGTTCTAGCTGTGTCATTTAATCTCACTAAGCTCTAGTCATCTCATCTACCTTCTGTGGAAGGCCAATTGCATAAGACACAGCTCTGTGACCAGGACATGGCAAAAGTCAGCGACCGTTAGCTGTTGTACACTTTATAGATATCTAAAATTCATATTTTAGTATTGTAATTATATAATACGTTATATATAATTATTTTAATGATATATATTTACTCATTCATCCCCCTCCCCCTTACACACCAAAATGTGTAAATGGAGGTCTGAGAACAAACTGGAATTGCAGAGTTCCAAGAATCAAACTCAGGTAGCCAGGTCTGCCAGCAAGTGCTGCCCCTGCGGAGCCATCTTGCAGATCTGTTGTGTAATTATTTTATTTTTATTTTCTTCCCTCTGTTGATGTCACTCCTGCTTCCTCAGGCACTTTGAACTTAGCATGGTGTCCCTTCCCCTCTGCAGCCCTTCTCCTAGGTGCTTGCACAGTTTGCTCCTGGTCACTGTTCTAGCTTCAGCTGGATGTTTCAACCCAGAGCAGCTTCGAGTCTGGACAGCACAACCCATCACTGCTGCACACACTCCGAAGCAGTTTCAGCTTTAAGATCATTTGATTCGATGTATGAAATAGTTCTAGACTTTCCTAGCTTTTTCTTTCTTCTGCAATCAGTCTCACTTTTTTTTTCTTAAAGAGAACAACATGTTTGTCCCCTCTTTCACAATTTTTGTTATAACCAGTTTTACTTTATTACATTTATTTTTTTTTTACTAATCTCCACCCCGTCTGTATTATTGGCCCCTCAATTTTCTAACTTGTTCGTACTTCACTCCTTTACAGTGATCTTTCTTGTCAATCATTTTCTATTAAGTCTTTTGAGAAGCCTGCCTCCTGTAAGACCTTTCCTAACATCTCTCATTTCTCTCTCTTCTGTATATTTTCCCCCAGTTCTTGTTAGATGTTGAGGATTTTCAATTAGCGATGATTTTTCATCTCTATTTATCACCATCTGTAACCCTTTGTGTCTCTTGAATAGCGCATGCGTATCTCACTCACACACCTCTCCCTCCCATTTCTTTGGCTCTCTGCCCAGTAACTTAAACCTGCGTGCTTTCCAAAGAGCCTTGGGTGACACCAGGTGCCAGGGCACCTGCAGAACTAGAACTGCCTCTCATTCCTGCTTAGGGTTTCTCGGCTTGTATCTGTGGTATAAGATTCAACCTCAGATCTATGGAACAGAGCTGTGGTCGTGAACCAGGTGGCACCTTCTTCTTTTTTCACCCCATCTTCCTGGTATTTAAAACCAAGACAGAGGAAGTTTTATCACCTCCTTAGGTGGTGCGTGTAATGTTTCTGGCTCATTGTTTCTCAGAAGTGGCTCTTCAGGGTCTCTGAATTTGTGCAACTCTTCCATCCTCATACAGACCCCTTCTTGCCTCTTGCTATTTGTTGCTATTAAAATTCTATGCTGAGACATGACACCAGGTTTAGTGACAAGTATCACCCAAACACTTTTTTTGATAACTTTGATCCTTAATAGTTTGACTATGCATTAAAAGGTACAACAAAGCCAAAAATCCATTCTATATGAACTCTGCATTGAAAATAGAAAAATCAATTAGAAGAATATTTATTTTGCTATCTTGTCGGAAACTCAAATGGCTCAAGTCACTCTGCAAAACATTAGCGTCTTTAACCTTCTCTATGTACAACCGAGGCTGAAACTGTCACTTATATATTGCTAGATCTTTCATCTCTCAGTTAATAATAATAACTTAACGATAGTGTCTCTGCTTTGTTCTCTGGTACATGTTCAAAATCTGGAAGAGGTACTGGTATAAATGAGACTCTATCGAACTTTGTTGATTGGCTGACTAACATATTATGGGATACTCATATAGTTTATTGTATTCAAATACTGAATTTATAGTCATTGATATGATGATTATCTCTGAAACATTTAAGAGAAAATTGTATAAAATAGCATGTGTGCTGAGTGTGATAGTACACTTCTAATTCCACCACCTGGGAGCCTGAGACAAGAAGGTCATGTGCTCCAGATAACCTGAATTCCAGCAGAAACATAAGAAACAGGGCTGCTGAGACATGTAGTCAGTAAACCTTTTGACCTGAATAGAACTCAAGTTAAAAATTTTTAATTTTTTTTTTTTTTAAAAAAGCCAGGCATGGGGGCATATACTTGTAATTTCAGCACTGGGGTGGTAGGGACACATAGATCTGGGTGGCTCACTGGACAGCCAGCCTAGACTATTTGGTGAATTCCAAGTCACTGAGATGAGAGACCTTGTCCCCAAAGACAAGATGGGGGTTTCCTGAGGAATAACACATGAAGCTGCCCTCTGGTTTCCAAAGCAAATTGTCCTCAGGTTTGCATACACAAGAATATGCACACACATACATATACACTAACACATACACATACACACACACACACACACACACACACACACACACACAGAGAGAGAGAGAGAGAGAGAGAGAGAGAGAGAGAGAGAGAGTTTAAAAGCCACAAACTAAAAAAAATAAAATAAAATAAAAATTCAAAACAAAATGGCACATGTAATATGGTTTCCAACACAAAACACATGCTCAGGCATGTGTGTTCATGCATGTGTTTGTTTAAAGAGTCAATTCTGTTGGCACTAGTGAGTTTCTCTCATAATTTTTTCTTTATCCTAATTCTTTATACTTAGCCCACATCACTGTGTTTTCAGGATGGGAAGAAAAAGAATTACATTTCCTGGGTCTGGGGTGCTTATTTTCGAGATAAACATTACAACAAAGCTTATTTGTTGTTTTTTTTTTTACTAGGGACTCAGCCTCAGATAGTGGGCATTTGTTTTTTCTTGTTGGGACCCATTCAGCTTGGCATCAGGAGATTTTTGACAGTGCTCAGTCCTTTTTGTCTCACACACAAGGTTTCTTTCCGATCTGCTAGAGCACAGTTCACATCTGCTCCACGTCGGAGACTTTGATCAAGCATAATTTGTGGCCTTTGCTTTGTGGAAGGAAAAAAAAAAAAAAAAAAAAAAAAAAAAAAAAAAAAAAAAAAAAAAAAAACACCAAAATGCAATACACATTGGCCTTGGGAGAGCACATGACTATTATATCAACTATTTTTCTCCTGCCTTTAAAGTGTCTGTCAGCATAAACGCTGACTCAAATTATTTCATGCCGCATTATCACCTTACCTATAAAGACTGTTAATTAATAATTTTGCTTCTTGGTTGCTTCCCATCAATATCAGTGACAAGATAAAGCTAGGACATAAAGATAAGAATCAGCTACTGTCCTTGGATCCAGGAGATGCTAAAGTTTGATGTAATGGTGTGGACTCATGGGACAGATAACAAGGAAGTCCTAACCTATCACTGTTCATTTTTCATTTCCAGCCATGATGCTTACCACTTGAGCTGCAGCTGTGCCCCGAGTTTTCCACATGCATCAGGTCATGTTGGTCTGTAACCTCTACCTCAATTTCCTTTGTTTTTTATTCCAAGCATACTTCTACTTTATAGCTTGGATTAACACCAGTTCCCTCAGAAACCCTTCCTCGGAGCCCATCACCTTAGTGGACTGATTTGGGGCATGGATTCCCTCATTCCACAGACATTCCTGTGCACCTGTGATGTTCCAGTCCAACCGAATCTTGAATTTCTTGTCTAGAATAATGATATCATCATTCATCTCTAAGCTGTCATTGGGAACCAACACATTGCTGTGCTCAGCAAATGCTTGACAAATGACTGGGTGGGCAGATAAATGGCTGGATGGACAGGGAAAACAGGACACAGAGACTTTTGAGTAACTTCAGAGAGGATGTGACATTTAAAGTAGTTCTTGAGGGAATGTGGGATGTTTAATGGGTATGTAAGAGAAAGATATTCCATTCAGATACAAAAGAAGAGAGAGAGAGAGAGAGAGAGAGAGAGAGAGAGAGAGAGAGAGAGAGAGAGAGAGAGAGAGAGAGAGAGAGAAAGAGAATTATTTTGGTATCTACCTTAGGTAATTTAACCCTAACTGCTGACCCCTAGTGTCTCACTCACTGTGGCCAATGTAACAATTCAAAGATGTAATACATAGTCTTTCAGGAAGTGATTTAGAGACCTTAGATACCTTCCATTTTATAGCTCCTTCAATCTATAAGAGCTCAGAGTCCTTTAACTTCTACCCAGGCAAAGTGGGAAAATAAAAAAAAAAAAGCAGAGCGGTATTATTGAGCCCGCCCATCCTGACCATGGCCACATGTCTGCCCATGTTCTGTTGATGATGATTCACTGTCAGCTTCACAGATGGCTCCTAGAAGGGCTGGAATAGGTAGCCTTAGATGTATGCCCAGCAAGAAAGGAAATGCGTCTGGTGAATGCCTGCCAACTCTGCTACATTTCTCAAAAGCAAAATCTGGTCATCCTTAGCTCTCCTATAAGAAGTCAAGTGGATCTGTTCTCTTTGTCACAGATGGAGACCATTACAGAAAACCACAGCAAATCAAATGAGGATCCCAGGTTGTAATTTATATATATATACCCACAGCTCAGGGACCATTGTGAAAAGGGAATCAGAAAGATTATAAAAGCCAAAGAAATAGGGAGCTTACTGTGAGATTGTCTCCTAGGAAGCTACACCCATAAAAATCTCACCAGCATGGATGCCCAAATATGAACAAAGACAATACTATAAATGCTTATATGGATAGTGTAGGGTATGAGAGAAGCCCAAGAGACTTCAACCCTACAGAAAGAACTACAGGTGTCTAAGGAATGCTGAAAGCCAGAAAAATAGTCTTCCCCCAGGAAGCACACAAATTAATTATGAAATATTAAAGGATCAGTCCTGACAGCATACATATAAGTAACAACATACAGACGATCGGGTTGTGCTTATGTATAGTGTGTGTGTGTGTGTGTGTGTGTGTGTGTGTGTGTGTGTGTGTGTGTGTGTGTGTGTGTGTTTGTCTGATTGCATGCACCTATCTATATGTAACAATAATTAATAAAAAAAATAAGCCATGAAATTGAAAAAGAACAAGAAAAGATCTATGGGTAGGGTTGGAGAGCACAAGGCTAAGGGATAGGTGATATAATTGTATTATAATCTCAAAAAAAATCAAAGAAATAATTTTGTGTTTTTAAAGAAAGTAAAGTGAGTCTGAGATTGTGGTCAGCCATTCCACCAAATGAATGGCTTCGCTTTCCACTCCTCGGGCCTCTGTTTAATATAGATGTTCTTAACACACAGAAAGATCACAAATACTTTGAAACTGTCACCCCTACACTTAGCATGTATGACTTTAGGGTTCTTTCAATACCAACAAAAAGCTGTATGTATAAACTGAAGCACTGGCAATAACCAGCAATGCCAATAATTCTTAATTATAATCGAGTTCTTTCTAAGTACTTTCAAAACAGGCACGCTGGAATAGTTATATCAGCTGTTTATCAAAAAACACTGATAGGTGCGTTTACTCTGTTGTTTTAAAGTATCTATTAATTTAAGGGTTTGAAAGATGGCTCTGCAGTTAAGAGCACATGTTGTTCTTGCGGAGGACTCAGTCTGGCAGTTCCCAGCCCCCATATCAAGCAGCTCACAAACACCTATGACTTTATCTCCAGTGGGACATTATGTCCCTGGCTTCCATGGGCACTTGCATTCACATACACATGCACAATTTTTAAAATAATAAAAATAAATATTTAAGTAACTCCCATTTAGAGAGTACCATTGATTCTGTTAGTAGGCTAGTGGTCAATACAAGTGTATTAATTAGCTAAATTAGCTAAGCCCTGTGAACAAATGACTTGAAAGAAATGAAAGAGAAAACCTCATTTTGCCTCATCATTTCAGAGGTCCCTGTCCATGATTGTTTGGCCCTAGGCACGTGGGCAGGAAACTGTGGTGGCAGCATGAATGGGGGAGCCAAGAGGCAGAAAGAACAGCTAAGATAGCTGTGAGTCTCTCCTCTCTCCTTTTCACTCTGGCATCCCTGCCCAAGGAACCCAGAGCATCAGTGGGACTATCTTCATTCAAGGCCTATCTTCCTCCATGGTCAGCTCTCTCTGGAAATGCCCTTACAGATCCAGTAGAGGTGAGCTTTGAAAAACCAGGGAATTGCCTCCATTTTAAACAAGCATCTATCCCCAGCTTGAAATGGGCCTGAGTTTTGAATTCCTAGGAAAATATAAAGTCAGAATGTCCCTATACAGGAGATAGCCTAGGGCCATCTGAGAGCAACTGATTAACCACAGAATGTCACAGCACAGGAGATAGTCAAAAACAAAAAGGTCAAACTGAAACTAAGATAACAGAGGAATTACAGAAAGCCCCTCAAAAAATGAAATAATCAGAACTCTACCCATACAGAGACCTCTAACTGAGCCTTAAAAACTGGTCTTGTAGAGGGGCAAGAACCTCCTCTGTCCTCCACTGTGACAGTGCACTTGACAGGGACCCTGCCATGGCTTATACTACTTTTTAATAAACCTTACTTTTGCATTTCAGAGAGTTCTCATCTCTGGTGGTCTCTTCAGGGGTCTTGCAACCAGGGCATAACAGGTTTTACACACCCAGACATCTCACAAGTCAACCAAGTTGACAATCACAGAGATGACCTAGAGAAATAGCCTAAACTAGATGGTAATGATATTCCTTGGCCTGGTCATTTGTCAGTTAGAAACCTGACTTCACTACATTGCCATTTTGATCATCTGGTGTTGGTGGTGCCTTGCCACCCCTGTAGCTCATTGAAGGGTAGAAACCTCATTAATGTTTGCCTCATATGCCGCCCCCCTCTCATTCACCCTGTACTGCCAACCACCTTTACATCTCTATATTCTCATCTTCCAGAGCCACCTTCAAAGAAAAACAAGTAGAGGAAGCAAAGGAACCAACAATGATGTGATGACTATAGAGAAAATCATTTTTAAGATTAATATGTGCTGTGGAAGCTCAAGCACACCTTCAATTATCCTGTGACTCTACAAATTCTTACTGGGTAGGGACTGCACTGTTCTTACATGTGTTGTGTGGCTGAGTGTGACTTTTGACAAGAATCCAGGAACATGGCCAGACAGAAGAATAGCAAGCAGAAATGGAAATGTTAAAAGGCAGCTGAGGGTCCAGCATACTGAAGTTGACACTGAAATCTAATCTTTTGCAAAATAAATCTGTGAAAAAATTGTATGCATCTGAAAGTTACTATATTCTATATTAAAATCAGAATCTCTTGGTTAACCTAGAATATTTAGGTTAACTTTACTTTTAACAAAATAAAGAAATTCACAATAGTTATGTATGGCTGTATTTAAACGTAGAAACAGTTAAATAATATATGATGTAATGTTCATTGTTGTGCTTTCAAAAGATCTCTTATAATAAATACTTCTTTTTAATCGTAATAAAGAGTATTGTTAAATATAGGAAATAAAGTGATTTTTTTTTCACTTGAGTCTTTTCTGAGCATAGTTCTGACTTTTTTTCTCTCAGTGTCTGAAGGAACCCAGCCCAAGATTTATCATGGCCACCAGCCCATTATTCTTTGAAACACCAATCTTTGTAGTGATGGGGTTTCTTGGTCCCAGGAGGCCAGAGACCCAGACCAACAGACCTGCCGCCCGAGACCCCTCAGCCACCTGCTGCTTGGTGCTAAGGTCCTCAGAAATGACTCAGACGCTTATATTAAGTCTATGTTGTTTGGTCTATGGCTCAGGCACATTGCTAGATTGCTCTTACATCTTAACTCAACCCATTTCTATTAATCTGTCTGCCACGTGGCCCGTGGCTCACCCATGTTCCTTACATGTTGCTCTTTTGGGCTTCAGCTCAGTCTGCCTCTGACTCCGCCCTTCCTTTCCTACCTATTCTGATGCCTCCTCCTACTTTTCCTATGGTGCCTGTCATGGCCCAAAACAGCTCCTTTATTTAAAGATTGAGATTCACAGCATACAGAAAGGCATTCCCACATCACTTCCCCCTTTCTGTCTAATCAAAAAGGAAAGTTTCAATTTTAACATAGCAAAATTACATATAACAAAATAGCTATCAAGCAAGAATTACAGTTACAATATCTAGTCTATTTGTATTTAGCAAAATTAAAGAAAATACTTTATCATCTACCTTATCTTTATGAATCTAAAGTTTCATATCCAATATACCTTTCAAATGACTAAGAAAAAACTGTACCTATAACTATCTAATCTTCAACTACATCAAGACCACAGAAGGATATATTTACCCAAGTAAACCAGAAGTGCAAGCAACTTTTAAAATCTAGAAATGACAGAGATAACACCTATCTGCCTGGACAGTCACCCAAAGTTCCTTTATAAAATTGGGGCATCCATCTTCAGCCTACAGGCCCAGAGTCTCTTTTCATTTCAGTGAAGCAGGAAATCTGCTCTGCCCATTCTGGTATAGTTCATCAGTCACTTCTCCTCGAGTCCTGAAGAATGTCTGATAGTTTTCTCTGTAAAGCAGGAACCTGAATGACCATCTCAGCTTGTTCTGCCAAAGTTCAGAGATCATTTTCCTATGGAACCTGCATGTCTACTTTTAACAGCATACTGTCAAGCAGTCAATATAAGAACAGGTTCATGTCTAGTGGCTGACTATTGCCACAAAGAGAGTAGACTCCATATGGAGTGTCTTCGATGCCCATTTTTCTCTTGAAGAAGAATGGTGCTGCCAGGAACAAATCTGTCTCACTGTCCAGAAAAGTCTAAGTTCTTAAAATATTTTAAATGCCATATTCTGTAGGTCTTAGAAGTATTTGAAGATCACCTATATAATTGAATTTCATCTTTGTATACCTAAAAATCTAACATGCATTTCTTAATTATACATTATAATTTTAAATCAGTTACATAAACATCATATCTTAAACAAGAGTAGAAAAATACAGCATAAGAGAATTGACCTTAAATTTGTATCAATAAACCAAAATCTATACCAATGCTAAACATTTTGAGATTAACAGCTGATTTTTTGATCTAAGTAAATTCAATAATCTAATTTTTTAAAAATCATTCATATACCAAATCTTGGTGTTTCTTTGGAAACCTCTTTCCCATAAGGAGTCCACATGTATTGGGAATAAAATGTATACATCAGTATACAACAGTAGAATTTAGATTAGCTGGCATCTCGGGTGAGTTGGGACATGAAATAATGACATACTATCTTTTATGGAGAAGTCCAACTTTAAAGGGCATTTCATGGCTCTCTAGGAGTGCCTCTGTATGGAGGTATATGTCCCTTGTGCATCTGTAGATAACAGGACTTGGTGAGAGAATGTCTCTCACTTCTGTTTAGGCTGTTGCCTAAATCACTGACCAGGCACTATGTGGAATTACCAAAGGTTAGAGCTTAAAAAAGCCTTTTTAAAAAGTACACTGATTTATTTATTTAGAGGTAGGGCACCTGCATGCCTGGGTATGTCTGTAGAGGTCAGGGAACAACTGAAGGAACCAGTCTCAGCCTGCTGAGATCAGATTAATTAGAGTATGAGGGGAAATATTAATAAGTGTAGCTTTATTCCCATTAAACTTCAAGTGTTTCCAGGAATTCAAGAAGAGATATCAAGGAGGCAGATGGGTATCTAGCTGAGCTACCTCATCCAGAAATATGAGTTTCTGCTCTGTCAATAGATGTGGAACCTGAAGGAATTGTTTTACCTGACATGTGTTGTATGAGTTCTGGCCCGGACTTTCAGGCCTAGCCTTGTGGTTTGGATTCGCAGACCTACAGACCTGCAGACCCACAGTCCTACAGAGACACACAAACGCTTACAGTAATTTTAGGCTGATCGGCTTTTTACCTTTAATCTAACCTATGACTCTTATCTTGTTCAGCTCAGAGTAGCATAGTTGTCCTCTGCATCTTCTGGCTTCTCTGTGACATTTCTGCTCTGTTCTGCCTGTTCCCAGAGTCTTCTTAGTCTGGTAGCCCCGCCCATACTTCCTGTCTGCCTTTGGACAATCAGCGTTTTTTATTAAACTTATAGGCAGGACAATTATTTACATGGAATATCATAAATCCACTACAGACGTGTAAAGAAAATATAGAATAAAGGGGGGCTCAGAGCCAACATAGAGCAAGTCCAACATTCAATAGCCTGGAAAAGAGACAGAAGCATCTAAAAAATAGATGGAAAGCAGAGAGGGTGTGAGTTCCCAGAGGATAGGGAAAGATTAGTATTAGTGTGTGTCCAAGTCCAAAAGCTGCTGAAAGGCCAGATAAGATAAGGGATAAAACCATTCATCGAGTCTCACAATAAATAGGTCACTAGTGATCGCAGCAAGAGATGTGGCGGTTACAGTACATGATGGAGTGGGTAAGAAACTAAGGGGAAAATGAGCAAAGAGCAGCAGGAATACACAAGGCTTTCTGGTGCTTTGGCTGGGAAAAAGGACGAGAGGAGAAGAAGAAATATTGAAGAGGAATTTAGCAAGAAAAGTTTTTAAGGATAAATAGGGGGAGTGGTTGCTTGTTTTGTGTTGGTTTTGCTTTTTAGGTGAGATATTCTAGATAACTTCTGAAAAAACAACCTGGCATTTTCTTTAGATTACTGGCTATATACTGTTAGGACCTGGCATTTTCTTTAGATTACTGGCTATATACTGTTAGGACAGTAGAATCACAAAGCTGTACTTTTTACAGTGATTTACAACTCTGTCATGGCAGGTTTTAATATGGTGCTTTTCATCTAGTAAGGATATGATAGTTTCATTGTGAAGTAAACAGTTACCAGCATGAACCATGATAATGGGCCTGGCAGAGAGTGAGCTGTATTGTGTCTGACCGAGAAACCTCGCCTTATCAAAACTTATTGTTGGTGCTGATGTTATTGTGTTGACTATACATAGAACATTTCAAGTACTATTTGCCCTGGCTTTAACCACACCACTAATCAATGTGCTAAGTAAAACCATATGCTCTGCTTGTACAATGTTTGAGAATGATAACTTTTGTCTTTGAAAGAATGTTACTTTACCAGATGTCAGACAAATTTGTTGAGGAAAAACATTAGGATCAGCTTTTTGAAGATAATAGAAACACATTTATAAATGTATTTCTGAAAAACAATGTAGAAGGGTAGATGTAAGTAGAACTGAGAAAAACAGAAAATCGTGGAAGATATTTTCCCAAACACAAAGCCAAAATTGCTCAGGAAAATTTGAGTTTAAATTTTAGATTATGAGTTCTTTACTTATTTTAACTGAATGAAAGAGGGAGGGAGAGAGAGAGAGAGAGAGAGAGAGAGAGAGAGAGAGAGAGAGAGAGAGAGAGAGAGAGAGAGAGAGAAAGAACAATTGACTCAGAAAATTCAAGTCAGGCTTCTGTGGGTTTTTGGGATGCAGGAGTTTATTACAGGGAACAGAGAGCTTTCAGGTCAGATCTAACAGCACTGACTTTAAGTTTCTAGACTGGTATGCTTATCTCTAGCAGAGTTAACAGGATCACCCTTTTCCCTTGGTCATCCCTAATTGCTGCTCACTCACACAGGTCATGATGTGCACAGCCCCAGTGAATTCACAACACACACTAATCCAGATTCAAAATAAACTCTCTTGTTTAATACCTAATAACTTCCCAATTCTGGGGTTCACTGGGAAGGACAGCTAATTCTCACTAGAAGAAATGCTTCACCCTCCAAGACAGGGAGATCCACATACAAGCATCAGTCCGCTACACTGTAAATCTACATTTATTGCCAACAGTAAAATAGTTTCAGACCCTTTGCACCACAAGAATGGTAGTTGTATGAATCAAATCCTCTGAAAAAACTTAAAAGTCCATGGGTTAAAAGCTTGTGAGCTATAAGACATTGAAGGAAGGTGTAGTGCCTTCGCTTATTTGGACAGTCTGCTTTATTCTGAGTTGCCTGCTATTAGCTAGCATCATTTTAACTCACATATCTGTCTCCACAATAGTGCAATGCTTTTTCAAACAGAAAGTAAATATACAGTTTTATAAGGAGAATATTGATGATGATAAAGATAACAAGGATTGAAACATTAGTTAGTGTCCTGATAGAGTTCAGGGAAGAAAGGCTGTTCCTAACCTTGCCCTGTGACATGTCACAGTTGTGGAATCAACCAGCACAACTGATGTGTGCTAGGAGACAGGCAAGTCTTGACTAAATTTTTATGCATTATAGATGACTATGTAACCTAGAAATGAGGTTTGCCTGTATAACTCTCATGTTGTGTGTGTTTTCCTATTTCTTTTCCTCTCTTTGTATAATACTCACCCTCTTCTTTTCATCTGTTCATCATATTTACAACAGACCCAGTCCCAAACTGTAACATGTGTTGCTACACAGTACTAAAGAGACACCCCTGGTGAACTCCTTTTGTGGCAGCCAAAACCCACATGCTCATTACCCAGCACCTGCTGAGCAGTCAGAGGAGTAAGATACATTAGTGTGGTTGACTGTCTTCCCAGGGTGCACAAAGCCACAGGCAGGAAATAGGGAGCTCAAACTTTGATTTGCTGGATGAGGAAATGGCTCATTCTGAGTCCATCATCTCTGGCAGGCAGTTAGCCAATCACCTTCTGTGCTGAGGCCAAGCAGAAGAGGAGGAAGCTCAGAGCAGGAGGCTGAAGGAAGAGACTACAATAGAAAGCTTTAGGGTTCATTTCTGCTCACCTCCCAGAGGCCCACATGGCAACAAGAGCAATAACCACTGTTTCTGATTGTTTAATGTATGCCCAGTTCTCAGCTAAGTACTTTCTGTGCACTAGCTCACTTAATCTTTAAAATACCCGCCACCCCCCAGAGATAGGCATAATTAACTTTTTTTTTTGTACATTAGGAAACGCAGGCTTGGAGAAGTTAAGTAGCTTGTCGGAAGCATACATCTATCAGATGCTGGAGTCCAGATTCAAATCCCAGCCTCATCTGACTCCACTGCTGCTGCATCCTTAATCACTACGGTATGTCACTACTTCCTCTGGAAATGACAGGCCTCTCAGTCTTGACCCCAAACTTACACTACATGCAGAAGCCCCTTCTTAACACCCCCATAGACTGCACATGCTCATCCAATCCACTGCCACCCCAGTAACAGGTAGGCACTGTGTAGCCTGATGCTTCTCAAGCTGGTAGCCACATTACCCATGCAGATCCATTCTTTGAGGCATTTGTACTCAGAAGTTATCAAAGCTGTAGTCTAAACATGCCTCCCCTTCAGTAGTCCATTACGTTTACAATGATGAAATGAGATTCAGGTTTTTTTTATGTTATAGCAAACAAATACATAATGGAATTCATTGCCATTAAAAAAAAAAGGTTAAAATGAAAGACAATAAAAATTAGCTTTTACGTGGAACGATAGCAGAAGCGTTGAGTCCATTCCTTGCCTTCTGCCTCATCAGCAACTGCTTTCTACCCTGAAAGATTTCCAAGCCAAAGTGTGTAAGAAGAATTCTTTGTTTGGACTAAGTCAAAGGTGCCTGAATTTGAGGCTTATATAACCATAATTACCACTCATCTGATGACAATCACAGGCAGGCTTTAAACCGCTCTGAGTCTTATGTCCGTAAAACGGAAGTGACATCATCAACTTACCAGAAATGTTGGAAATATTAAACAAGTAGAAAGGCCCCAGCATGGCTTTCCCATCATTCCTCCAAATCCAGACCATTAATTAGTATATGTCCCACAGGATGAGCTCCCAGAGCCTCACATGACGGCTTCAGCATCTCACGGTAGCCTCTTGAACCTCTGCTTGCAGTATCTCCCTGGAGCTCCACGGATGAAATGCTGTGTGGCAAGCTTCCTGTGACTCCTCACTGGCCTCCTCATCTAGACTGAGACACTGGGGAGCTCCATTTTTCCCACTGGTGAGACTACTATACACCCGTGCCCTTCTCTAAGCCTGTTCTCACTGTAATAGTGAGACTATTTCTTAGGTGTGTGAATGGCCTCACAGGAAGGCCTATTGCTATGTAGGCCCAGTGCTCAACACCATTCTTATTGGGGGGCTGCTGAAAAGCAAACACTCTATTTTGGTTAACACCCCCATTCCTGATTCAGCATGGGAGAATTTATTAGTCCACAGCAGCAGCGGGGTGGGAAGGGGATTAGCAAACAAGGACTCTTACCTCATTTCCAGCAGGTGCCTCGGCTGGAAATCGCATCCAGGTGCTGTGAGCTCTCCTTACCCTGACAAAAGCTGAAGAACAAAGGGACCAGGTGGGCCTGGTCTGTGACAGTGCTGAGACTCATCTCTTCTCCGGGAGTGATGACCAGCTGGGGTGAGGTTACAGAGGTGGTGATTGGGTTTTTAAATACAGATTTTATTGTGATAATGGAATGTGAAGGGAAGAAAGGCTGTCTCTCAGCAGCCTTGTCAAGTGTGATGCTCAGAAAGGTATTTGCTTTTGGTTCAACATCAGCATCACTCTTAAATTGAGTTTGCTGGAGAGCTGGGCAGAAACAAAAGTGTCCCCCTCGCCCCAGCCCCCACCCGTCTTCCCCCACCCCCTCCCATCTTCCCCGACCCAGGCAGTCCACAAGGCTGTATCCTCACGAGGGGCACTTTCTGTATCCACGACAGGGAACCTAAACAGGTTCCACCAAAGCTCTTCTGCCTCGGAGCAAACTTCAATCTCTCCCACAGGCCAGTCAGGAGGCTAGAGGACCCCCCTGTCTCCCATCAGAACCACAGGTTAAGCTGGCAGCTGGCAAAATACAAACCCCAGACCTGGAGGGCTATATAAGCAACACTCTGTAACAAGGTTGGTGGTTTCTCCAGCTAGTTTGAAGCTTCTTACCTGCTGCACAACCTTGAGAGCCATGAGGTCACAGCTGAGTTCATATGTACCTTTAGAGAATCTCTTCAATAGATTTTTACTCTTAACTCATTAGAACCTGAGCCAGTGGAACAAATTCTTTTAAAGCACCAAAAAACCAACCAAAAGAAAACAAAACTCATGAATCTTGGGAAACAAAACAGAGGCTGCTTTTAACCAAGTTCGTTATGGGCTAGCCCATACTCCCTAAAGACTTCCCTGCTGTTTGCCCAAATGAGACTTTAGGACATTCTGTGAGAGGGACCTATTCTATGTGATCATTATCCTCATCTTCTCTATGAAATGTCCAGGAGTCGGGTGTTTCTACTTGAACTTGGGCTTCAAGCCCTGAGACCTCAGCATGAGAAGGAACTCAGCTTCCATCCCTCCATTCACCCCTTGAAGCAGATGCTCTTCACTGAAGTTTCCACAGGAACCATTTCTTATTTGCATAAGCTTATTAGATCCTACTTTAGAAGAGATGAGAAACAGAGACCCTAAGACCAAGAAAGACGCCTATCATAAGTTATTACATCCTCACCAGATGGAAGAAAAATTTACAAGTCTTTTTTTTTTTTTTTTTTTTTTTTCCAGATGAGTTGAAAGAACATCCCTGTAGCTTGACTGGAAAGAGAAGAAGAAAAATATTCCTCTCAATGGGTACTTCCTCTGCTTTTGGCTGGCATGGAACGCCTCAGTGACAGGTTGTACCAAACATTGCACTTCAAAGGCTTCAAGTTGGCACTTGGGGTCTCCTTGCCATAAACTGTATCCAAAAAGTGATTTAACTTCCCCCTGTCAGTGGTGTGGAGAAATGGCCCACACCACCAACTGCACATGCACGCAACTTATGAGTCCTCACATTCCTGATGCCTCATTCCAACTGAGGAATATTTTTTCCAGAGCTAACATGAAGTGAATCAAGTTACTAAAAGGATGTGTGTGAAAATGCCAAATGAGAAATAAAAATCAGATGCGTCTAAAGGCCGAGTGGGAAGTGCTTTGCTCAGGGGTGCTCTCTGCCCTGATGCCCACGGCCATGAAGCCTGTAGACTGAGGGATCAAAGGGTGTGGGCAGAGGTAGACAGCAGCTGACAGTCCTTGAAAGGGGCTTTGAACGAACACTAAGGTCTTCTGAAGGACTGATGGTATTGCAGAGTTGGTCTGTACAGCATGAGATGCTTGTCTCTATATCACTGCTCAGTGATGATTGATCTGGTGGGGTACTGGAGACAGAAAGAAATTGTCACTGCTAAAGTGAATCCTCTGGTAGCATGGCTGGGTCTAGGTGAGAGAACACATTTTTTTTTTCTAGAGAGAGCATTAATACCGCGCACGCGCGCACACACACACACACACACACACACACACACACAAAGATTTATTGGGAACACTAAGCTGTGGGAAAGTAATATTTTATGTTGTAGCTTTTTATTTTGGTAAATCCCTGATGTGAATTCCTAGGTTGTGAGTCAGCTTCTCACCAACAGAATTAACATGTTCATTATCATTTGTTACAGACCAACACTAATTATAATGTGGACCAATTTTGTCCACCTTCTCTAGAAATTGCTGCACATGATATCAAGTGGATTTAATGATGCGACAGCTATCTGTATTACAACTATTCCACTAATGGGGATCAAAAGGGTCTTATATACACTGTGGCTTCTGAGTCTTCCTGTTAGGTAAAATTTAAGAACTGTGTTTTAATCACTACACTATCCAAACTCAAAATCCTGGTTGAAACTAATTAGAAACATAATTATGGATGCATTACAAACTATACCATCTTTATCCCTTTCAATAAATCTTGACCTGAATACTATATAGTTAACTAAAAAATTATCTATGCCCTATGAGCTGTGGTCACTTATTTATTTGAACTGAGCATCATAATTATTTAAAAGAAAGACAGCGCTGAATGGGATCATGGAATAGAAAATGTGATAAGCAGCTATAAAAATATACTACTCACATAGATACAGAATTTTCCCCCTTTTAGTTAAGTAATAACAGTGCTAACAGTTACCAAGCTATTCTTTCATGATAAGTATGTCAATAATCTCTGTTGGACTGAGTGTAATTAAAACAGAAATCATGACTCAGATGTCCATGGGAACACAGAACAGAAAACAACTGATACCACACAATGGACTCCATGTCTCCCAGCCTGGTGTCCTTAGAACTCACAACACCAAATATTGACAAGCCGACTCTGCTCAACCACATGGTCTGGTTATATGAGTTTAGAGAGAAGTGCTGTGTTGGAATAGACTATGCCAGTTGCTTCAGAATGTGTATTTTGATGAGGATGAGAGAATACTAAGAGCAATACTCTCCTTCCTGATTTCCAGGTTACCCCATTTTCAGACATCTGACATCAGAGAGCAAAATAAAGCTTACATTGAGCTTTGATCTGAGATAGAGTGACATGTACAACTGAGAACCATTATGAAATAGCAATAGACCAAGGATTTAAATGTAATGGTGAATAGGTTTGATTAATGCTTAAGCTTTTGCTGTTGGGTTCCACCTTAAGGAAGAGACTGAAGGACCAACATATAGTTCTTGTAAAATTTTAGTATCAGAATATACAAAATACACACATTATCTAAAGGTGAGAATTAAAAGTGCTAAACAACATTATCCTATGTAGAAAATGTCTTTCTTAAAGTCTCATTTGACTGTTTTACGTTATATATACAGGTGTATATCTGTGAACATGGGTGCAGTGCCAGATCACCCAGAGCTGTAGGTACAGGCTAGTGTGAGCTGCCCAACAAGGTTACTGATATCCAAATTCCCATTCCCTGTTGGAGTAGTACATGCCTTTAGCCACTGAACATCCTCTCCAGACAGATCCTCAATTAGGTCTTTATTTTCAAGGTACAGGCACAAATCAATTGTGAAGTAATCCATTAGAAAAAATTATGTTAAATACATGTATCGATTTTAAGATCCCTATATGAGAAGTGAAAATATGAGGATCTTGTCTGTCACACTAAATAAAATTGAACTTGCCATTGTATTTTTCTCTGCAGGAACACAAATTTTTCTCAAGATACTCAGTTTTTTTTCTTTTGATTTTTAAAGGCAGGATGTCTCTACATAGCTCTGGCTGTCCAGGAACTGGCTATGTAGACCAAACTGGCCCCCAACTCAGAGATCCACCTGCCTCTACCTCCCAAGTGTTGAGATTAAAGACCTGTGACACTATACCCAGCTCAGTTTTTATAAGGAATGATAAAGAATGAATGTAAAGTTTAGTTCTTTGGCCTTCAGGAGAGGGAGAAGAAAATGGTACTTAATTTCAGCTAAAATAAGAACTTACTGGGTCTGGCAAGGTGGTTCAGTATATAAAAGCAAGTATAGCCAAACCTGATGACCTAAGACTGTTTCCTAGGATTGACCTAGATTGCCTCAGTACATCCTATGGAATGCCCTCATCAGAATACATATGCCCACACGAAATAAACAAAACAAATGTAATAATTTTTTTTTAAATATTAAGGGGACATGTAGACATGATAAGACGTGCCTGTGATCTCAGCATTTGAGGGAGCAAAAGGATTCCAGGTTGTTTTCCATACATAGTGAGTTCAAGGCCAGCCTGGCCTACAAGACACACTATCTCAAAAAGATAAAGCAACAAAGAGACCGGAAGGGCTGCCACTGGCACGAGTTATCCAATATTAGTGCCAATAACAGTGACTGCAGATGCCGTATTCCATCTCCAAACTAAACAACAGAAGCAGCTAGTCAATGACTCAAGGGAACGGCAATGGGATAGATGGCAATGGCGGCTGTTAAGTTTAGTTAAGTCATTTCACATTCTCTGTGTCCCTTTCATTTTAGTAAACCGTCTCTACATGAGCACCCAGATTTCCTGCTTAATGCCTAAGAGTTTAAAGAGTTTGCCTTCAAGTTGACAGACGCCACATCAGCCACCAATGACCCATGCTGTGCTGGGTTTAAACACCAAGATTCTAATTATGCAACCTGATTTAGTGTTCATGAAAATAAATAAAAGTGCCCATAGGGTTGGCAAAATCCTACCCAGGCCTGCCAAAGAGAGCCAAAAGGGAAAAAGAAATGGACAGTGTGTTGGAAGATGAGCTGAAGAATAACTTCGAAAGAACTCCATGTCTCCTCACCTAAAAGGCCTGGACTCCCTAATGACATAAGCAGGTTGCCTCAAGCTCAAGCTGAGATCTGAAAAAGTGCTCTCTCCCTCCCCACTTTGCAGGGGACTCAAGCCAACTAGAATAACAACTTCCTTTCCCTCTGTTGAGAGGTTATTCTGAGCTCAGAAGGATGAATCTTCGGCCCTACTAAAATATTGGCCATGTTTCCTGGAGGCAATGAGAGCTGCTTCCAGGAAGAGCACTCCATGGCATTCCGAAAACATACAGAACGTATTGCCCTTGAGGAAGACTATTATGGCTGTACCAGAGAGGGATAAGACAAGGAAGAGAGGAAGGGACCATATGACCAACTTGATGCAAATCTGGTCTGTAATTTTACACCTGGAGGCCCCACAGCCGATTCTAAAAGGATGTTCTAATTACCGAAAGCAGAAGGCCCTGCCATTGTCCTGGCCTTTTTGTTCAAGGCATCCAGGTGCAAACCAAGAAGATGTCAGGTAGCAGGGGGTCATGTGCAAAAGGCGGAAGGTACTGTGGGAATAAAGGCAACTTGGGCTTGACAGCTAAAATTACAAGAGAGCAGACACACACACACACACACACACCCAACCAAAGCTAATGCCATTGTTTCTGCCACTATTGAGCGCAGTCAAGCCTGGGGGAAGCTTGACATTTCACTAGCCAAGGGGGATAGAAACAAAAAGTCAGGAGTCTATCCAACCCACCAGAGCTGCCTTTTCATGAACCAAAGGAATGTCTTTTCTTTGTAGTTTTTCTTCTTCAGATTTTAAACAAAATGAAAATTTGTTAAAGATAGACTTTCCAGTTTTCAGTGGATAAAAAGTTAAAAAGTCCTAGTACCCAGAGAAAATGTATTATCGATGATAGGTAGCTTCGGGCTTAAAATGTTGCTGGGCCTCTGCAAAAGCTGGGTTTACCTTTGCTTCAGGGTGAAAGAATGCTTTACTGGTCAAACCCGACAGTGGCTGGAGACAGTGCCTTTCCCGACTCATCTCTTGCCCGTTGGGAACTTGGGCCAATTTTTTTCTTCTGGACTGTGTACAGGAGCATGTGAATGTGCATGAGCTTTTCCTGCTCAGCTCATTGGGTGGTTTATAAGGAGAAGCAGAGGGTGAGAAAAAGACCAACAGCCGTAAGGTCCTTCCTGACTTCTGTCCCATCAGCAGTTTGGTGACACTTTTGAACGTCACAAATGAGAGGCATCTGATGAGGCATCACTAACACTTCCTCGCTGTGCTAACAAATGACTTCTCCTGTGGGTTAATTTTATTGCCTCCTCACCAACATTGTCATCCTTAGAGACAACTATGCTCTACTCTCTTCTCCAGTGACATCACCCAGGCCTTCTGCCTGTCCTCCAAGGCACTGTGTCTCCAGAATGGGAGTTTGTTACTTCCCTTCTCCGAAGCTGGATCTCAGTCATGGTCAGAAACATGGAAGAACATGCAATTAAAAGCCTGGCCAGAGCCGAAGCAGGACAATGTCCCTCAGCATCTGTCAACATGTTAGACAAATGTGTAGCACCCTGTGGAGGAAAGGAGTGGAGGGACCCACCTGTTCATGTGGATATAGTGACTGCCCCCTCAGAGTTCCCACTCGAGACCTGGGCTCCTTCCTCAGTTAAAGACGGGGACTGTGTTTACAGGCTGAGAACTTTTAGCTCCGTGAAAACTTATTTGGACAACTAGTTTATAGGACCAGGCTTGCTCCAAGCAATTCTAACTGCTTTTATGGTTGACTATATGTAAAGTTTTCATTTTCCCTGTGAAATACATGACAAGGAAATCTTTCCCTTTGAAGTTAATCCTGGAGGTGTACTGCTTTACTTGAGAGAGAGAGAGAGAGAGAGAGAGAGAGAGAGAGAGAGAGAGAGAGAGAGAGAGAGAGAGAGAGAGAGATTAACTTGGACTGGAGATTCACATCATACTCATACTGGGTATAGCAATGCAAATCTATAAACCCAGGGCTTGAGGTGGAGGCCTGAGGATCAGAAGTTCAAGGTCATTACCCATAGAAATCACATTCAGACTGGGATACACAAAACTCTGTCTTAAAAGGGTGGGGGGGTGTCAAGTTAACTTTGCCTATAAGTCTTGCTCCCTAAGGAAAGCCACCAAAAGGCAATTGGGTTGCCAAGTTCTCTCTTTTATTATCAGGGCACTAAAAGGTTAATAAGTAACCCAGGTTTGCACTGTGCTTTGTAGAATCTGGTATGTACAGCCAGGCTCATGTTGACTCGTTGATAAGTGTGGATTCAATTCAATTCATTCTGAGTAAAGCTGATTCTGAGAAGAAAAATAATTATGGTGTTATTCAGTGCTGAGAATTGGCCAGATTGAATTAGTGCAAATGAATAAATGACCTTTTTTTTTTTTTCAATAGGAATGACAATGGTGCTAATAACAATGAATGTATTACATATCTGCTGTATGTCAGACATTATTCTAAGCGGTTTTATAAAAGCTTTCTCATCTAATTTGATGATGTCTAAGTTAAGAGAGGTGGTTAAAAAAATGTGGGGAGTAGCTGGGCTCCCCAAATATATTTTAATAACTCAATGTTACAAAGCTCCTGGAATACAAGAATTACAAATCCATGTACCCCTGAATTGGAGCATTCACACCCGAGTAAACAGTGCATATGACAGAAAGACCCGGAAGACTATGGGACCTTCAGAGTTCAAACTTCAGCCTGTGATATTTCCTTCAATAAAACCTAAAAATGGTAAACCACATTTCTTGTTGTTTATGAATTACTGGACCAGCCAAAGAAAATACTTTCTGAAGCTCTCTGTTCCCCCTTCCTTCACCTCTAGCTCCTGCCCTCTGCTCTCTGGCAGTCATCTGTGCCTGTGATTGGTCAACATGTCAGTTTTCAATGCTAATACCAAGCTCTTTTTATAATTGTAGAGTGAAGCTTGAAGTCAGGGATGATGATGCCTCCTGAAGTTCTGTTATTGAACTTTTTTTTTTTCCAATCCTAGGTGGTTTTTTTTTTTTTTTTCCATTTGAAGTTGGGTATTGTTCTTTTGAGGTCTGTGAAGAATTGTGTTAGGATTTTGATGAGGATTGCATTAAATTTGTAGATTGTTTTTGGTAAGATTGCCATTTTTTACTATGTTGATCCTACTATCTAAGGTCTTGGAAGATCTTTCCATTTTCTGATATCTTCTTCCATTTCTTCCTTCAATGACAAAGTTCTTGTCATGCAGGTCTGTCACTGCTTCGGTTAGAGTTACCCCAAGATATTTAATGCTATTTACAGTGTTGTAAAGGATGATGTTTCCCTGTTTTGTTTTGTTTTTTTTTTTCCAGCTCCTTTATCATTTGTGTATAGGAGAGTTATTGATTTTTTTAAAGTTAATCTTGTATCCTGTCATATTGCTGAAGGTGTTTATTAGCTGTAGGAGTTCCCTGGTAGAATTTTTGGGGTCACTTATGTATACTGTCATATAATCTGCAAATAACAAAAGTTTAACTTCTTCCTTTCCCATTTAAGATTAAAAGGGAAATGTATTATTCTGCTTTTATCCATTTATTTTGCATAGCAGCTACAGATTGTGGTCTCTAACATTCAAGTCAACTCTGACACTTCCTGTGGTTATTCTAGACCCTTCAAGTAAAGCCTGAGATAGCGCTACCACAATGAGACATTCAAGTAGCACCTCTTTGCGTTTGCCCATGATTGCCTGACTCCCTACAGCCTGGGGTTCCACCACCTCTTCACAGGCTTCATATTTTTCTGGAATGGCTAATAACTGTACCAGGCTTTTTTTTGGGAGCCACCAACCAGCTCCCCAATCATGATACAGAGACTTATTAGTAGTTTTGAAGGCCCAGCCTAGCTTAGATTTTTTAATGGCTAGCTCTTTTAATTTAAATTAACCTGTTTCTCTTTATCTACCTTTTGTCTTTTACCTTTTCTTTCTTCTGAATATCTTACTTTCACTACTTTGTCTGTCTGTCTGTCTGTCTGTCTGTCTGGCTGGCTGGCTGGCTTCTGGCCCCAGGCATATACCTCTCTATTTTCTTTCTCTCTATTCTTTAACCTAGATCTCTCCTCTTATTCTCTCTTACTATCCCCACCTATCCTTCTCCTGCCTAGCCATTGGCCATTCAGATTTTTATTAGATCAATCAGAAAAGGTGGAACAGCAACACATCTTTATAGAGTTAAACAAACGCATCATAGACAACTGTAACACACCTTTACACAATTAAAGTAATATTCCATAGCATAGACAAATGTCACACATCTTTACATAGTTAAATATTCCACAGTACTTAACATGTAGGAAACTGATTTATTATATTGGATGCTGAAGAACAGCAGGATAAGATGGTGTGTAGGACTAGGTCCCAGATGGTCCTGAGTACAAAAGCTTCTGTTTGCATGGACTTGGAGTATATTACCCTCACCACAAATAAATAAATAAATAAATAAATAAATAAATAAATAAATAAATAAATAAATAAATAAATAAATAAATAAATAAATAAATAAATAAATGAATAAATGAATGAATGAATGAATGAATGAACGAACGAACGAACGAACAAACAAACAAACAAACAAACAAATAAATAAATAAATAAATAAATAAATAAATAAATAAATTAGTAAGTAAGTAAGTAAGTAAGTAAAAATATGTTCCCAAACCTTTGAGCTACCTTGACCCCACTAGTACAGATCTGTATTGACCCCACTAGTAAGGATTTTTGTTGGGTGTTTATTCCATGACCATGTCGGAGTATATCATTGATGGTTACTTTAACCACAATTGTCTTTCTGTCTCCAGAGTTTGAAGGTGTGTCTAAAACCTACATCTTTCCTCTATCTCAGTCTCCATTTCAACCAAGCAAAGACCTCAATGGCAATCCTCTCATTAAATACAAAAAGATGCTCCAATCCTAAGCAGACTCCCAGGCTCTTAGAAATGCTTGTGATAGGAACTGGGAACAGAGACCAAATATTATAACAAAATTCACCCATATTACCCTTACAACCCCAAAAATATGAATATTAAAAACCCTGAGTATGACACTTGGAAAAGAATTGACGTATTTTTCTAATAATTTTACAAGTACATACATCCCACATTTTATAAATGACAACACTGAGACACAGAATGAAAACAGTCATTCTGCTCATGGGACCGTGAAGACAAAGTCAGTCTAGGAGAGCAGAAAAATCTAATACAAATAGGACAGGAAAATGTCTGTTAAAATCGTTGTGAGATGTCCCTGGGAAGAACAATATATGAGAGTAATGATGTGGGATGTCTTTCTGTATGCTGTGAATATGCTTATACCATTGGTTAATAAAGAGGTTGGTTTGGTCTATGGCAAGGTAGCTTAAAGGCAGGCAGGAAATTCACACATAGATAAAAGAGGAACAAGGGAGGGGTCAAAGAGCCACTGCAAGCTGCCACCCAAAGAAGCAGGATGAGAAAGTACAGGTAAAGCCACTAGTCACATGGCAAGACAGATTAATAGAAATGGGTTGAGTTAAGTTGTGAGACCTAGCTGATAATGAGCATGAGCTATAAGCCAAACAGTTTGTAAATAATATAAGCTTCTGGGTAATTATTTTCTAAGCAGTTATGGGACCATGGGTGAGACATATTTATTCAGACTGCAGGCAAGGCCAGGCCAGAAACTTCAGGCTACAGACTAAGAATTCTTTATTCTAGAAATACTAACTAAAGAGTAGTAACAACAGTGCCAAAATGAAAACAACATTCTGAAAATTAGCCTTAGATAATGAGAATAGGTTGTGTTGTTGGGATGAAGAAATTATGAATGAAAAGTAAACTAAAGGAATTTCTCACCTATAAAATATTCTTCCTTTCTAGCATTTTATTACATGTGAAATAATAGGAAAATGGAAAGTTGAGAACATTTTCTTTTAAGATTCTTCATTTTTAACATGTTCTATGAAATTAAAAAAAAAAATCAGTTTGGTATGTAATAAAACTTTCTCCAGCAAGGAAAAAGAAATGTTTATTTAAGAAAAAAAAATTACAGAAAGGTCTGGGTGGCATGCCAGAGCATTTATCACATTAGAATCGTCTTCTAGCACATTCTCAGGCATTTTATCCAGGTGAGACTCTTGGCTGGGAAAAAATCCTGCACAAATTCAAGCTTCACAGGCTAAACAAATGGCCATAGCCCAAAGCAGAGTTACAGTGGTGAGCCTGCCCTGTAGGTCTGAGTTAGAATTCATATACTATAAATCTCACTAATTATATAATGCAGGACGAGAGGACAACATGTAAAATCTCACATGTATAATTTAATTCTTTAGATAAATCTATAGACTTAGAAACATATTCTACAGCTGTCTTTTAGAACATTTCCTAACCCAACCCCAAATGCACTTGTTCCAATTTGTTATCATTCCCTGTCCACATTTCAGATCCCAGGCCATTTTCTCTATAGATTTTCACTTTCTAGAAATTCACCTAAGTGAAATAATGGTATACATAAAGTTTTCTGAATATGGCTTCCATTACTTTGTGTAATATTTATTGATTCATCATTTTAATTTGCAGTCTTTTTTACTAGCATGACATTGATCATGTTTAACCAGTCATATATTGTCGATGTCTTTAAATTATTTGGCTTTTTCAATAAACAGGCTGTCACGTTATTATCAGAGAACAGAAACAGTGCTTTTGGATTTTAGAAACAATCTTATCAGATGCAAAGTTTATTTCTTCTATGTGGCTTATCATTCATATTTTATAGTGATCTTTTTAGAAAGTAAAAGTTGTCCTTGTACAAATTTCAGATTTGTCCTTACTGAAACAATTTTCTTTAGGATTATTCTTTAAGCATCATAATTGGTGGCCACAGAGAATCTTTTTTGTTCATGCTTTCTTTTAGCTTTTCATAGTTTTGCTTTTCATCAAAATCCATTATTCACACTGCGTTAACTTTTTCATGTGATAGGAAAAGAATGTTGTACTTTTCTGTCTTATTTTAGTTCGATTTTGACAGAGTCTCTGTGTAGACCAGCCTGACCTTAAACTCCCAGAGATCACCTGTCTCACCTTCCCAGTGCTGAGATTAATTGCGTATTGCACCATACCTGCTTGCTTCCTGTTTTCATACTGGTCTTCTACTCTTCTCCAGTTGTTACTGTAAAGGATCTTCTTCTCATCATTCATCTGGCATCATTCATTGAAAATTGACTCTAGACTTGCCCTTTGGCACAGGACAGCAGTTATGGCATGGGAGAAGTCATGTCTGTCACCCAGGATGGTCTCACATTTTTAAGTTCAAGCCATCCTGCTGAAGGCTCTGGAGTGTCTGTGACTACAGGTGCATACCTGTGCCAGTTGAAAAATCATTATCAAATACAAGATCATCAGAATTTGTTTGTTTCCAATCTAGACCCCTGATAATAGAGCTTGAAGCCAGGTCCTCACCTTTGCCAGAAAACTCAAACAACCGGAGGCCCCGAAGCCTCCTGGTCCACAGCTGACTAAGAATCACCTAAGAACAACCCCTGCAACAACTGGAGATACACAGCTCCTTGGCCTACAGCCAACTAAGAGTCAACTAAGAGTAGCCCCTGCAGTTACTAGAGACACACAGGCCCTGAGCCCCACAAATGACTAAGAGCCGACCAAGAACTGACTAAGGGTGAACCGAGGAAGCAAATGGCAGATGCAATGGGCAGATGCAATTGGCAGATGCAATGGGCAGATGCGAGTGCAAGAATACATGTAACAATAAAAGAACAAGACACCACTAGAAGAAGCTGGTGGTTCTAAAACATTTGGGCATTAGCTATGACTATTTGCTTTCACATTGTCATCATATTGTCTTTGAATTCTTTGCATGTGTTTGTGATATTTATTTGAACTCTTGGCTAGTGTCAGGCTTTACAGCTCCTACAATTTGTTTCTAATGATATCTGAGCAAGCCTCAGACTTTCTGTTTATTTTATTCAAATTTTGCTGCTGAAAATATGATAATTCCAGTACATTATAGCAAATCTCAATGTGACTTTTCCATGGAAATATGGCTTTTGTTGAATTTGTGGGAATTGTCTCTCTGGTGACATATAGCCCCTGAGGGCTATGCTCAGATGTCTTACCATTATTTTGATGTTCTCACTTGACTGGTCCGTGACTGCTTCTGAATCAGTGCAGAATCTCTGGCCTGTCCATCAGGCAGTTAAACAGATAATGGTAACCTCACCTACCAGTCTCATCAACTGGGACCACAACCACAGTCAAGTAGAATTATGCATTTCCCCTTTTCATTTCTACTAAAAATGTTAGCTTTCAAGGGCAAAGGAGTGTCTACATTTTAAGAATGGCCGCCATTTTTTGTATTATAGCACAGTGATGAGGGCGAGTGAAGGTACCAGGTACTGCCCCAGCCAAGGTGTTTAATGATTCCTGTGTTTTTACTTAAGTTCTGTGGTACCCCCTCCCAATGACTAAACATCTTCTAATTTAGCACTTGTCTCAGCTTTAGCCAGATTCCAGAGCACTGAATGGCTGTGCTCTGTGTCATTTTCTTTCCGGTTTTGTGGTTTTTATGTGGAAGAATATTTCCCTGCCTCTTCACTCTTCTGTAGTCAGAACTTTGTTTCCTTTTGGCTCAGCAATTATTGTTTTAAGAAAACAATTACAGTCTCACTTAGCCAACAAGCCATATAAGATATGGGCCAAGTAAGTGGACTGTCCTATTAGCATTAGATGTAGACATCCTAATTATCTGATAATTATATTATAATTATCCCATAGTATGGGTGATTGGGATTTATTGTGTGAGAAGCTGTTCTCTGTAATGTTTTTACAGTCTCAATCTCATTAGTAATTCTTCTGTTGCATCACAGATTTGTCCAGAGAAATCTACATTCCTCCTACGATTTCATCACCAATAGTTCCCAGTTCCCTGATTATTTTTTGTAGGGGGGATTATGTTGTTCCATTGTAAATAATTGTCCTTCCTATGAGTTTAATAAAAAGTGCTGATTGGCCAAAGGTAGACAGGAAGTGTGGGCGGGGCTACCAGACTAAGGAGCCTCTAGAATCAGGCAGAACAGAGCAGAATGCCAGAGAGAAGCCAGAAGAACCAGAGGACAACTATGCTGCTCTAAGAAAAGGTACCGAGCCACATGGCTGAAAACAGGATAAGAGTCATGGGTTAGATTAAGGGTAAAGAGTTAGAAAGTTATATGCTTGGGCCTTAGGCCAATCATCCTAAAACTATTGTAAGCATCTGTGTGTCTCTGTGGTCTGTGGATCTATAGTTCTAAACCTTGAGTCTAGGCCTGAAAGTCTAGAACAGAAACCTCATACTACATTTTTTCCCCTTTTCCTGGTCATAGAAAAGGATGGCTTCATTGAGCTTTATATCTGGGTCAAAATAAAGCCACAAACAGACAAGTAGGGTACTGCCTAATGGGGATGGGGGGAGGCACTTTTCCTGATTTTTAAATGTCATAAACACAATTCTAATTTTATTGAATTCAAACTTTTCAAATAAAGGTATTTTTAAAAATCCATCAGCCCTCACCATCATTACGTTATAACAAGAAAGGTATTGTGTCACCCTTTAAACTGGAAGCTTTGCATGGCTAATAACACATGACTTCTTTTACAATAGAGTTTCCTGTAAATATGTCATTGGCAGGTAAAATGTGTATTTGGGAGCTATACAACTCAATGATTTGTGACAAATACTCAATCAGTTGGTGTCATCAGATCCCTTGGACTCTTGAACTTGGAGCCAGGTTTGAGTTCTCATTGCTCTGGCTAAGCCTGGGATACTGCCACCAGGTTACCAGGTGAATCTCACTTTTCTAGGCTCATGTCTCTTGTATTCTGGGTTCCAGAAAACAACCTGAGGCAAAGCTTATATATATCAAGGTTTTAGAGAATGGAACAATCTCAGAGAAGTGATAATGGAGATAAAAGAGGAGAAAATCAGTAGTGATGTGTCGTGGGTCTGGCTACAATTTCACAAGAGCCAGGTGTTATAAATAATCACTGTGACTTGCAGGAATCCTAGAAAGTAGATAAATGTAGCAATGAGGTTTCCTGGTCCCAGGAGGCCAGAGGTCCAGACCCACAGACCTGCCACGCCAGACTCCTTAGCCGCCCACAGCTGATCAGTCCCCAGAAATGACTCAAACACTTATATTAAGTTGATGCTGTTTGGCCTATGGCTCAGGCACATTGCTAGCTTGCTCTTACATCTTAACTCAACCCATTTTCATTAATCTGTCTGCCGCTTGGCCCGTGGCTCACCTGTGTTTCTTTGGGCATCTGGCTCAGTCTGTCTGACTCTGCCCTGCTTCTTCTACATATGTTGTGATTTCCCCACCTACTTTTTCTATGGTGCCTGTCATGGGCCAAAACAGCTCCTTTATTTAAAGATTGATACAGCATACAGAAAGACATTCCCACATCAGATAAAGGATGCTGTTTCTGCCATTTTGTTTCTAGTTGAATAGCATCTCATGAAATTTCTGGGTTGTGTATATCTGAACCCTCCCAGTAACTACTGGTAGAACAAGAATTTTCATAGCTATGAGATAGACCCAGGTACTAGAGCTGCTGAAATACTGAAGGAGGCAGGAGTGATGGAGGGCATGTTGGGCTCCCTGGGAAGCAGAGAGTACTACCTTTCTAGTACATGAGCATGTTTGCCAACAATGAACCAACCACCCTGTAGTAGAAGTTTCTGGTCCAGCCTATCCCCATAGTTGGGACCCACCCACCACTGCTTAGCCCCCCCACCACAAAATGACTCAGACATTTGTATTAATTACATGCTGTTCGACCTGTGGCTAGGGCTTATTGCTAGCTAGCTCTCGCATCGTAACTGCCGCGTGGCCTGTGGCTTACCTGTTTTTTTACATCTTGCTTCTTGGGCAGCTGGGTCACATCTCCTTTAACCCACCCTCCTCCTTTATCTATGCTCAGATTTCCTGCCTGCTTTTAAGATGCCTTGCCATAAGCCAAAACCATCCCTTTATTAACCAATGGTATTCACAGCACACACAAAGATATCCCGCATCACCACCACCCCCAGCCTCATTGTTCAGAATGTTTATTTAAGTATAGGTATCTTCTAAGAGTCACTGGCCAGGTGATTGAGCTCAGTCTTCTATAGAGGTTGAGGTCTGGCTGGAAGTATTGTTTTTATCAAATAAATGTGTTTTTTAGTAATTAATATCCATTCTCTAGCTACTGGGACTTTTCTCTTCATAGGTCATCTTATTAACAAAACTTCAGGTGTAGTCTTTAGGGATTCATTATAAATTGAGACCCTCTGGTTTATTAGAAAAGACCATGGGGTATATGTGTTTGCATGGTGAGTTCACATTTTTGCATGTGTGTAGAAGCAAAGTTCAAGTTCAAAGTTCTTCATTCACTTATTTGTCTTATTTTTGAAGACAAGCTCTCTCAATAAAACTGGAACTCAAAAATACTGTGTTCAGCCTTTTAAGGTTGGTGCTGAAAACTGAACTCAATTCCCCATTCTTGCATAGCAAGTGCATTACTGAATGAATTACTCCTACCCCTCCCAAGGATGTTTTGAGGCCTTCTGCCAAGAACTGAAAACAAAAACCACATCATTGTTGTCATCATCGTCTCTGTCATGATAATAATAATCATGTCATTATTATTATTATCTGATAATCACTGAATTATCTGATAAGCACAGCAGTTGATGTAAAGTGTTTTATGTTGTAATAAAAACACCATAACTATAGTCAACTTTGGAAGAAAAGGGTTTATATCAGCTTACAGTTTCACATCATGGTCCATCACTGAAGAAATTCAGGACAGGAACTCAAACAGGACAGGAACTTGGAGGCAGGAGCTGATGCAGAAGCCACAAAGGAGTGCTGCTTACTGGTTTGCTCCTCATGGTTTGCTCAACCTGTTTTCCTATAGTGTCCAGGACTACCAATCTAGGAGTGGAACCATTCACAATGGGCTGAGCCCTCCTCTATCATTCATCAATCCAGAAAATGCACCACAGGCTTGCTCTTAGCCAATTTGTTGTGGGTAGACTTTCAGTTCAAAATGACCCTAACTGCATTAAGTTGACAAACTCTATTCAGCACATAAGGAGAGCATGTAGACTGTCCTCTACAGTGGCTTACCAACTGATTCTCCATGGTGTCTGCTGCTTCTTGCTACTTGCTTTCAGAGAAAAGCAAATGCCATTAAGTAGACAACATAAGTACTCAAAAATAAATACTACAAACGTGGCATGTGTGTGCTAATGCGTGAATCATCCAATGCATTTTGAACCATTGAATTTTTATTATAAAGTGACCCAATACTGATTTTTAAAGCCATTAGAAGACAATGGTTACAACTATCACTTTTAAAGTCCATATGGTTTCCTCATTCTTATCAGCATTAGCATGGAAACATTTACAATTCTTGGCCACACCACTTATTTTAGGCCAAATCTGTTGTAGTGGGATTTCTTGGTCCCAGGTGGCCAGAGGCCTAGACCCTGCCATTCCAGACCCCTTAGCCACCCACAGCTGCTGCTCAGGCCCCTAGAAATGACTCAGACACTTATATTAAGTTTATGCTGTTTGGCCTATGGCTCAGGCACATTGCTAGCTAGCTCTTACATCTTAAATCAACCCATTTCTAGTAATCTGTCTGCCACGTGGCCCGTGGCTCACCTGTGTTCCTTACATGTTGCTCCTTTGGGCTTCAGCTCAATCTGCCTGACTCCACCCTGCTTCTCCTACTTATGCTCTGATTTCTCCTCCTACTTTTTCTATGGTGCCTATCATGGGCCAAAACAGCTCCTTTATTTAAAGATTGATATTTACAGCATACAGAAGGACATTCCCACATCACCTCCCCCTTCCTGTCTAATCAAAAAGGAAGGTTTAAATTTTAACAAAGCAAAATTACATATAACAAAACAGCTATTAAGCAAGGATTACAGTTGTGATATCTAGTCTATTTGTATTTAGCCAAATTTAAGAAAATATTCTATCATCTATTTTATCCTTATGAATCTAAAGTTTCATAACTAATATACCTTTTAAATGACTAAGAAAAACTATGCCTATAACTATATAATCTTCAACTACATCAAAAACCACAGAAGGATATATTTACCCAAGTAAACCAGAAGTGCAAGCAACTTCCAAAATCTAGATTTGACAGAGATGACACCTATCTGTCTGGACAGTCACCCAAAGTTCCTTTATAAAGTTGGGGCATCTATCTTCAGCCTATAGGCCCAGAGTCTCTTTTCATTTTAGTGAAGCAGGAAATCTTTTCTGTCCATTCTGGTACCGTTCATCAGTCACTTTGTCTCGAGTCTTGATGAATGTCTGACAGTTTTCTCTTCAAAGCAGGAACCTGAAGGACCATCTCGGCTTGTTCTGCCAAAGTTCAGAGGTCATCTTCCAATGGAACCTGCATGTCTACTTCTAAGAGCATACTCTCAAGCAGTTAATATAAGAACAGGTTCATGTCCATTGGCTAACCAATGTCACAAATAGACTCCATATGGAGTTTCTTCGATGCCCATTTTTCTCTTGAAGTAAATTAGTGCTTCCAGGAATAGATCTGTCTCACTGTCTAGAAAAGTTGAAGTTCTTAAAACTTTTTAAATGCCATGTTATATAGGTCTTAGAAGTCTTTGAAGATTACCTATATAATTGAATTATATCTTTGTATACCTAAAAATCTAACTAACATGAGCTTCTTAATTATACATTACAATTTTAAATCAGTTACATAAACATCATATCTTAAACACGAGTAGAAAAATACATACAGCATAAGAGAATTGACCTTAAATTTGTATCAATAAACCAAAATCTATACTAATGTAAAACATTTTGAGATTAACAGCTGATTTCCTGATCTAAGTGAATTCAATAATCTAACTTTTTTAAAAAAAATCATTCATATACCATAAATCTTTGTCTCTTCTCATGTTCTTTGTGGTCATCAAATCTATATTCTTTATAGAAATATTGAATTGATTGTATGTTCTCACTCATTTCATCAGCTGGGTTGTGTAGTCAGTGGGATCAACTGGTAGATTGCCCCTGATCAATGCTTTTGAATGGAAAATCAGATCATCTAAGCCAAGCCAGTGGAAATGTTGACCTCATTTAGAAAGTAGCCATTTGTTGGCTTCCTCCTCACAACATGGTTGTTCTCATGCCAATTCCTCAATTAAAATGGAGAATTTCTCATCTTATAACAAGAAAATAGGAAGGGAAAGGTGAAAGCAAGGGAAAAGACAAGATCATGTTTGACATGCTAATTGATAATCTCCAGGTCAGAACTGTGCAGCTTGAATATGGAAGAGCATGTGTTTGATGTGGTCTTCACTACTGTTCTTGCTACTGTGATAAAAAACACTCAAACAAAAGCAACCCAAAGGAGAAAAAGATTGTTTTGGCTCATAGTTTGAGGCAGAAGTCCATCATGCTGGAGAAGTCATGGGGACAGGAACCTGAGGCACGTGGTCCCATTGTATTCATAATCACAAAGAGAGATGAGTACCTGTGCTCATTGGAATCACTTTCTTTTCTGAACACAGTTCGGGATTCCAGCCCAGGGAATGGTGCCACCCATAGTGGGTAAGACTTCCCACCTCAATTAACCTAATCAAGATACAGATGTGCCTAGAGGCTCATCTCCCAAGTGATCCTAGATTTTAAACAGTTGACAACTGAGATTAAACAAGGCAGAGCCCTGGGTTGTCATTTAGTAAAAATGATTTGTCTTTTGGCTCAACATCTTGTAAGTACCCTGAAAAAGAAAAATAGTAGCAGATCTCTGTAGGGGTATTGTGTTGTTTCATGGAAAATAACTGTCCCACCCACGGGTTTAATAAAAAGAGCTGATTGGCCAAAGGCAGGCAGGAAGTGTGGGTGGGGCTACCAGACTAAAAAGTCTGAGAGCAGAATGCCAGACAGAGCTCCAGAGAGAAGCTGCAGGATGCAGAGGACAACTATGCTGCTCTAAAGAAAGGTACCAAGCCACATGGCTGAACAAGAGACATGGGATAGCTTAAGGGTAGAGAGTTAGCAAACTGTATGCCTGGGCCTAAGGCTGATCAGCCTAAAACTATTGGAAGCATCTGTGTGTCTCTGTGGGATTGCGGGACTGCGGGTCTGTGGGCCTAGACCTTGAGGTTAGGCCCGAAAGTCCGGGCCAGAAGCCTCCTACTACAGATCTCCATAGAAATAGATTTCAGATTCACTAGGTGTACACACCCCTTTTAAAGAGTGAAGATGTCATCAAAGCAAGACCATTATTGTCACAAGGATTTGAATCTGTTTAAGGAAAAAAGTCAGCTCAATAAAAAACACTGGAAGAAGCAGGCATCTGCACCTAGAATGACAAAGCTAAACTTTCCTAAAAGCACCAGGGAGGAAAAATGTTTATGAACTTGGAATTCACAAAGTCTATATAAAATGATAAATAAAAGATAAAATAACTTTAAAATAAAATAACTTTTGTGCTTCAAAATACGTCTAGAAAGCAAAATAATGCTATGAAAGAAGGAAAGTTCAACACGTATCTGATAGAATAGTATCATTCAGATCCTCAAGATTAGACATTAATCTGTACATGTAATATTTATTACAACTCAAAGAAAAGACAGCTTCTCTTACTCTGTTTTCTGTGACTCTAACTAAATATCAAATACTTAGTAATTTATAAAGAATAGAGATTTGTTTAGCTCATAGACCCAAGACTGGGAAGCTCAAGTGTGTATTGCCAAGATCTAGTGTAGTCTTTCCTGTGACATAGTAATGTGGCAGGAAGAAACGACCACATGAAAGAGAGAAAGCACGCTGCCTCACATTTCTTTTTTTCTTAGAAAACCAACAGCGCACACAGGAGAGGTGACTCAGGACGTAAAAACACTTGCCACCATGCTTGACAACCTGAGTTTGATCCCTGATATTGACACAGTAGAAAAGAAGAACCAGTTATACACACACACTACACACACGCACACGCACACGCACACATTCGCACAAGTACAATACTTTAAACAATGAAAAGTAAAGATAAAAGGGAGCCAAGTGGAAAAAAGTCATGAAATCCCCCGCCCTGCCCCAGACCTATAGACTATGAACTTCAGAAGAATCCATTCTCTGGTAGAGAGCCAGGGTAGAGGGTCCTGAGATGGAGCAGGTTTGGCCCACAGTGAGCCTCTGAAAACCCAGATTACTGCTCCCGGCCCACAGAGCATCTGATTCAGTTCATCTAGGAAGGGAGCTCTGTGACAGTGTCCTCAGCCACAGATTTAAGCAAACTGGTCTCATATTTCGAAAGGAGGGAGAATACATATTATGTAGAATTGTAAATGTTCTAGTAAGAAGTCATTAATACAGCTTGGGCTTTGCCTCAGTGACTGATGAGAAGCGTGAGAGAGTAGGTGTTTAAGATGTTGCTGCTGGAGAGTGAAGGTGTTCTGTGACAGGGTGTCTCAACAAATGTTATCTACAGGAAGGGGAGAATAGCAAGGGGATGAGCGACACTTGGTGAAGGAGCAGTCACTTATTGGTCCATGAAAGGGGTGTTTGGGGATTTGTGTGGCGCACAATGACCTTGGCGTGGTCTGCACTTAGAAATATGAAGAGTGACCTTGCATTTTTCACTGTTTCAGAATAACCTTGGAGTTGATTTCCGTGAGCTTTCGTTTCACAGCTACTAAGATGGCTGACTAAGTGCTGAGAGCTTTCAGAAGAAGTGTCCACCTCCTCCCCCCTTTTTCCTTGCTTATTCCAGGTGATGTGGATACCTCTGGTCCAAAGATTCTCCACAGTTAGAGGTTCTTTGATTAAGGTGGATACTATGATGTAAGACCTGTGTCTGGAATGAGTGTGAAAGAAAATGTAAAAACACTTTTTCCTGAAAATTAAGAATGTAGAGCATCAAAATAAAAATGTGCTTCCTGGGGAAACAGTCAGCGACAGCTTTAATGGATGACAAAGCCAGCATCCTCCGGTCATACCCTTCCCTGAAGTGCTAGCTGCTTTCTTTAACCAAACTTCCGGTTCTGAGACTCTCAGTATGCTTTGTGTAATTGTCTGGCCATTCCCACTAAACCATGAGCTTCTCTGGGAGCAGAGACCATGTCCATCCTCCTGATATCTGTCCCTTTACCTTTTAGAACAGTACTGGGAAAAAAGATGCTGCTCCTCAGCATGTGCTGAATCTCAAACAGGTTCTTGCTTCTGTCTTATTCAGTCCAATGCACACAATATATCTTTTAAAAAATGACTTCATTGCTTCAGCCTGGCAATAATAATAATACCATTAGTTTTCATTGTTTAGGTAGATTCCAAAAAACACCTTGGATTTTTCATCTATTATTAATGAATAAGTAATGAATTTGATTTCCTGTCACAACCAATCACAATTTGCTTCCAAGCTCCACCCCCTTCAGACACACCCAAATCATTATTTAGTTGCTATTTCATATTGTTATTGGAAAGCTAGGAGAAACTAGCTTTTAAATGATTTCCACCCCCTTGGAGCACTTCATGTGTTTGAGACATATTTTTTGAATTTGTTGTTTCAATTAAGTGTTCTGACACTTCCCTTTACCCTTCTTCTGGGGCAGGCAGCCTGGTTGACTGTGGGTCTGGGATGGGAGAAGATATTTGGCCACAAATGATATCCAGCAGAGCTTTGGAGTTTTAAATTTCAAGCCAAGCTGAATGCTGTTCAGATCTGGTTTAGCTGGCTCCCGGATTCTGGATGCAAATGCCTCAAAATGTTCATAAAATGGTAACAGAAGATTCTGTGGGCATGAAATGGCTGGCATGGAACATCACTTTAATGAATTAAGTACAAATGAAGCAGACGCATATGGATTCCATTGTCTTAAATATATACAGGGGGCTAAAATAGAGGGGAAGGAAAGACGTTCCTTTGTGACATGTGTTTTGGGGTTTGTTGAACCTAAGATGTTACAAAGTTCCTCAGGACATTTATCAAGACTGAAGTGCCACTGGCTTCACCCACTCTCTGCTGTGTGGTCGGTGACTGTAGTAATTTCTCTCTTGCCTGAGATGGAGACTCACCCTCTGTCAATAGTGCCTGCAGATGTGAGCAAGCCCACCCTCTCCTGGGCCTCTGGGAGCACTGGGTTCCTCCAAGCCACACAGGAAGAGGCATGTCTGCATCTCCTGACCTCTGTTCTACATTTTCTCCTATAGTTTTGTTGGTCATCTGTAGTCCCTAGGGCTGAGCAGCTGGCACATGAGGTAAAGCTGGGCTTGATCACAGTGGATTCTCTTGCCTGCTGGTTCTTGAAAGGCACAGTAGACATGGTGTTCTTTAACTTGGGAGTGTCATAGCCCCATATGTATTACATTTCCAAGGGTGTCTCTGTTGTCTGGTTGGCTCCCTAGTGCCTCTACCTATAAATGAAAAAGATTTTTACAGTTACCCACCCCTCCAAGAGTGTTTAATGGGAAAAGTAAGTAAACTATGAATCTGCCTTTAATTCTGCTCTTATTTCAGGCTTCCTGTATGACATAGCTTCTATGTAGTAAGTGAACTATATATTTTATCACAATTTTAAAAAATCAGTTCTGTTGCCATTTTCTCAGATATCTAGCAGTGGTAGATTTTTTTTTTTTTTTTTTTACTATGTTCTGTAAGCCTCTTTAAGCTGGAGATGTAGCTCGGTTGGTATGGTGCTTGCCTAGCATGTAGGAAGCCTTGAGTTTGATTCCCAACACCATATAAACCAGATACAGTGTGGTTCACATTTGCGATATCAGTACTTAAGAGATGGAGGCAGGAAGAACAGAAGTTCAGATTCATTCTTGGCATCAATTTATTTCAGCCAAGCTTTTGATCAGTATAAAAAACCAGTTCAAAGGCATAACAGAAAGTCCATCACCAGGCCGCTGTTGCCTGGCTGGTGTAATGGGGCTCCTCTTCCATTCTTGTCAGAAAGAGCCATAAAGGAGTCAAAGGAGCATTAAAAAAGCAAATTGTGCTTCCTTCATTGTGTTCCTTAGAACATCTTGATCCAGTTTTAGGCTCCTATTGAGAAAATAAAAGAGGTATGCACACTAAGAACAAAAGGAAGCCTACTCTTGTCTATGACAGTTAATTTGCTCTACCAACATGACAAGTGCCATGAGATGCCTGGATATTGGTTAAATATTATTTCTGAATATATATCTGTGAGGTCTTTTCCATATTTGGGCTGCTGGACTTCACAAAACAAGTGCCTCCCCATCCCCAGTACAATGACTGGTTTTCTTGTATTCCCATCTTACAAGCAGCAGATCATGGAATGTCTCAGCTTCTGTCACTGCCTGAGCTAATAATTGGTGATCAACCCCTGGATGCGCACATTCTCCATGACATAAAACAACTCCCAACTTTTCCTTCTTCAATAATATGTACGTGGTATGCATTCAGGAGACACTGAATTTTGAATCTTCCAGTTTTGATCTTTCCCTGAATTAGTGAAGGAAGGAATTTTACCTTCTTCAATGGGACAGTGACTAAGTGACGTTGCTCAGGTACTCACAGTTATGAGAATAAGCAACACTCTGTAACACGCTATGGTGCTAAGCTATGATGCTCCGAAGTATGTGTATATAAAATGGAATTTTTTTACTATGGCCATTTCAAAATACGGCGAGGTTATCTGGATGAGTTCAGATGCCAGGAATATATCTGTATCTACCTTTCATCTCCCGTTCATTTCTCTATTATGTTTCTCTAGAGAATCTTGACTAATGAATGTTCTATTTGATGTACTGAAGGACAGAGTAAGATTTATCCTTGACGTAACCTATCTGTCATCAAGGCAAGCTTAGACCCCTGGACTGGATGCCTGTTCAATGTGACCAGTAGCTTCTTGTTACCTCCATGTACTTAGATGCTGTCCACAGCCTCTAATGAGGGTCAGAGGAACATTTGCATAATCTAGCCTTCTCTGCTTTCTTTTGTCTGCCACTGATACCCAGGACTTCAGCAATTCCATTGCTCCAGCCCCTGTTCCTCATTCTCATTCTCTAGTTGTACATTAGGCTCATGGCCAATAACAAATTTAATTAGCACAAAAAAATGAAATGCAATTTAAGCAAGCACATGGTTGTATTCAAGAGCACAACACAAGCAGTCTGGTGCACAGCTCTGGATACAATATGAAAAAGATTTTAAAATGTTCTTTTTATTCCTATCCAAGGATGACTGGACAAGATTCATCAGGGAACATTTTGGGGAGGGTCCCCTCTTTACTGGCAGAGAGGAGAGGAGATGACCTCATGCATTTGTTCCAATGCTCATTTTTGGAAGAACTGAGACTTTAGAGGCCTTTACCCCAAGGCAAGTTGGGGTTCTTGGTGGGTAAATAGTTTACATATCCACATAGCTTCATGAAACACTTGACTGCACATAAAGTGATCAAGAAAAAAAAAAAAGATCCATTTCCCAAGCAAACAGCTGTTTCCATGGTACCCGCCATAGCGTTTATGGCAATGAAAATTAATTAATCTACAGTCATTAAAAATGGGTGCAAGGGGACATCATTTTCACTTGTTGGCCACTGATATCCCTCACCCTTTCACCCCTGGAGATGAACAAATTGTGTTTTCTGTGGCTGAATCTATGAAAGTATCAAACCACCGTTCACACTGCATTACTATTGGGTATCTGGCTTCATATTGTGGGTGATAACAACATGAAGATGGCCAGCAGGAACATGAGGTCTCCGGTGAAAGTAACAGCCTTCTATCAACACACATGGTACCTTGATACACCCCTGACAGGGCTTATCCCACCTCAACAGAAATTCCTCTGTATCGTTGATCTGTGACTGTGAGCTCTCCCTGTTCTATCAGAAATCTTTTTATTTATCTTCTTTATATTTACATTATTTGTCTCATTGTAATAAATGCTTGGCTCTCATCTGATGAGCTCTATTCGCTTTGCCTTGATTTCTAAGAATTGCTTTTGCTTATGTAACGCCATGTGCACATCGTCACGGTGGATGCAGCTTGTGGACCACACATGATGACCTTTATTTCAACCTTACTTCATCCCTTATGCCTACGCGTGAACATCATTGATTGCTCCATTGTGAGTACCTAATTCATTGTAAGCTGATCCCAAAACAGGCCAAGAATCCAACTTCTTTCATCTTGTTTCTTAGACAGAGATACAAGACTTGGAGAGATACAAGACTTGGAGAGATACAAGACTTGGTGTCTAGGTTTTGTGATGAGGAAGAAAATTGTTGATGTTAAGAAAAAAAATCTGGGAGGGATGAGGAGAGGAAGAAAGAGGGGGGCGGAGAGGAGAGGGGATCAGAGGAAGAAGAGGGAAAGGGGAAGAAAAGGAAAGAATTATAGAGCAGACACTTCCTGTATCCTCATGTTCCAGGTACCTCTGGAGACAAGCTGTGTGCTTGCTTAAGAATCTGGGGGAGGAGAAGAAGAGGATCAGAGAGCAGGGGAGCAGGAGTGGGGGAGAGAACGGAAGAGAGAAAAAGAAAATGGGAAGAGGGAACTAGCAGGTAGGAAGATGGGGGAGAGAAGTGGATAAAGGTTTCCTTCATACTCACGGTCCCAGCTCCCTTCAGAGTCTTGCCCTAACTTGCCTTTGAGTTCAGTGTGTTGTCCTTGTATCATAATATTAATTTACACTTTTTGATGCATTTTTTTCCACTGTTAGTTCCTGTTATCATAATTTTAAAAGATTATAATCAATGTGTCTTTCTAAATACCCTCGAAACAAACCATATCAAACTGTTTGGTATGCTTTGACTTTGCTGCAGGGATGGATGGCCGTCTTTCTTGGACTAGACGTTGTTGACCATTCTTCAAGATGCACATGTCATCTGATGACCAGGTGTCTAATCCTTAAGGTCTAGCGTAGTAGGGTTTTCTCTTCAGGGCCAAATAAAGGATTGTCTGAATCAAATCTCCTCTGGTTTATATTGCTGCCACAACACGGCTGATCCACCTTCATCTCCAGGAGTCTCTCCTAATTCTTGTTCCCGTTTAGATCGTTTAGATTCAGCCACCTTCCCAGGGCCATAAAACACACACACGCACATGCACACGCACATGTGCGCACACACACGGACGCGCGCACACGCACATGCACGCACACACACACACGCGCACACACACATGCGCGCACGCGCACACACACACACGCACATGCACGCACACGCGTGCGCACACATGGACGCGCGCATGCGCACATGCACACGCACATGCGCGCGCGCGCACACACGGACACGCGCACGCGCACACGGACGCACGTGCACGCACATGCACACACACACATGCACACGCACACGCGCGCACACACATGAACGCGCGCATGCACATACACACACACACGCACATGCACGCACATGCACACACACGCACACACACACCAGAATGCAAATAAACAAATTGTGACAGCTTTCAGTCTTCTTCCATTTCCTTTAAAAAATACTGTTTTAGCTCCTTTCACCAACTTAAGCTTTAATTGCCTGCCTCTTCATATCAAACTTGAATGTTGTTTTTCCAGCATATTCAGTAACACTTTCATTGTACAGAGGTTCTCCTGTCCTGAAATCACCCTAGTCCCTACAGCCCAGGAAGAAGGAACACTTATACCACTTGCGGATGCCTAAACACATATGGGCAAGCAGGCACACACAAATAAACATCCTGCCACATAAAGCAAATCGATTTCAGCATTACAACTTAGCGAGGGTTCACCCAAAGAGTTGTCAATGGGTGTGAGTCTCAGGGAATCAGCCTTCCTGGCACAGCAGTGAATTCTTTTTGGTCTCAGTGCAAAACCTTCTTTGTCTGTTATTTGTAGGCTTGTGAAACTTTGTGATAAGCTAAGAGGAAGCCGTAAAATCATATTTCTTCACCCTGAGTCAAAACAACTATCCCATACCATCTTTGATGGCTGGATAGAGGTTATTTGTCTCTGTGCACTATAAGTTAGCAAAATAAAACAAATACAAATCAAACCAAATAACAGCAACAAAAATCTCCTTTATGAAAGATAGATTATCTATCTCACCAGGGAACCAACCACTTGACAGAAAAATTAAAATGCACAATGACTCAAAAGACAAAACAATGCAGAATAGACTCATGCTCATGAGCTCATATGAGGCTTCGAAAATGTGATTTCTAAACACACACTCTAATTTTCACTGGCTACAAAGTGACATTCAGCGTGTGAGATTCCATTTTCAGTGGTGAGTTCATCTTTTACTGCCTTTTATCAGTGCAAATTATGGTGTGCCAGGTACTTACTTCTCTATAACAGGAGGGGTCAAGTAGATAATTAATGAGAATCAATCTGTAAAGAAGAATAAAACCTCCAATTCGAGTCTTGGTTTATGACTCCATTTATTATGCAAGCATGAAACTTCAAAGAGGGACTAACTCACTGAGGCACTTTAATTACATTTTATTATATTTAAGAACTTTATGGAAATTTCTCCTGCTGCAGAGAAATGTTTCCTGAGAACACTTTCCTCCACAGCAGGGCCCTGTTCCCAGAGCAACTACAGAGAGGAGCCGCTGGCACCTCCTCAGATCTGAGACAGAAGGTGCAAACAGCTGCTGGGTGGAACACAGGACCAAGGAGCGGCCAAGGACAGTGGCTCTTACTGAGACTGAAACCATGGGACCTAACCATCCGCTCTGGAACAGCTTTATGAGTTCAGACTTCCCCAATGGTAACTGGAAGGCTTGAGTTCAGACACAAATTTTTAGTGGGCCGAATACAAGCTGTTGGTCTTATAAGGATCTCACAGGAACACAACACCAATCAGGACATGCATCCCCGGTCACTTTGGAGCTGAACTCGCAAGAATGTTATTATACTGGGGGGGGGGGGGGTTCCCTTAGCTTCCATGCAACACAAAACCAAGGAAAAGGGACTTGTAGGTCAGCATGCATTGGTGTCTGGTTGCAGGGCAAAGGGCCAGGGTTCCTCCCTTGTTATCCAGCTCAGCTCCAGTACCAACTTGTTGTGTGGCCTTGGGCAAAGCCATGTATTGTCTGCACTAGGTCTGCCCACTGCTAAAATGACAGAGATGGGTCCATGAGTGCTGACCTCATTGGAACATTGTGCAGACAAGTTTAAAGTATTTTCTTTCTTTCTTTTTCTGTTTGGGGTAAAAAGTTTTGAATTCATTCTTCTGATAACTTTGTATGGTAAGTTTCAGATGTGAAAAGACGGAAATAATCCTCATAAAGGAGCAAAGCTAAAAGAGAATTAGTTGCTTTATTAGTTTAAGGGAAAGAACAGTATGTCCAGAGGTGCATTAGTTTATAAGGTAAATAAACTAACACAGAAAAACGTGACTCTGCTATAGGAGGACATTTTTTTCAGGCTTGAATAGTTTGACTTTTCTCTTGCCCTTCACAATGGAGTACTCCTTTTAAAATAATAAGATCTAGGGGTTATAATTTACTTTGAATAAAGAAAACACCATCTTTTTTTTTTCAGGTATGTCTAGTCATTGACTGAAGGGCTACATGGTCCACAGGAAAGCTATGGTGGTATCCCAGCATCGAATTAGAAAGTTACCTAAAACATCATAGTTTATTTGGTCATTTGGGGCCCCAATTTAACCCAAAATTTCTTTATTTTGTGTTACTTGATTGTGTGGTTCTGGAGAATAACCTTTGCTGATAACAATATTATGTGGTAAGGTTAAAGCTGGAGACAGCAGAGTCACAGGAAAAATACAACCTAGAGGTTGTGGCAGGACTCAGAATTGTACATTTCTACTCAAAGTTTTACTTACAGAACTTCAGGTTGAGAGGAGAGATAGATAGATAGATAGATAGATAGATAGATAGATAGATAGATAGATAGATAGATAGATGATGGATGATATAAAAGAGATTGATGAGAGAAAGGAAGGAAGAATAGAAGAGGAAGGGAGGGATAGAGAGACATAGAGAGAGGCTCATATTGACTTCTCTTAGAGCATGGCCAAGATTTATGATGCATTTGCTCATTTATTAAGACATCAGTTTTGTCTTCAACAATTAGAGTTTATTAGAAAAAATCCATTCCTCACTAATTGCTGCAATGAGTGTCCTAAAAAACACAGAGGAACACTATATGAGGAGACAGAACTAAGGACATTCTGAAACCTTTTGGAGAATAAGAGCATCTGATTTATTAAGTGATGAAAGAGTGCTTCACAGACAATTGGGGAGAATGATTTCCATAACTCAGTGGCCATGGTGGCAGAGAAACCTATGCATACCTTAGAAGGTATAGAGTTAGGAAGTAGTGCAGTTTCAGAAAACAGTTCCCCAAAGATGGAGCTTCTGGAAAGTGGTAAAGATGGCAGAAGCTGAAGCCCAAGAGGTCAGGTACAGGCTCTTAAAGAGAAAGAATGGCCTATAACCAGCCTCTGTTTTTATTCTCCTATGTATGATGGTCTCTGCTTCTAGAAAAACTCTTAATTCCATAAGTAAAATGTGAGTACTAGCAATGTCCATACACACCAACGGGTTGTTATGGGAACTGGACTAGGTAACATGTGACAGTGATGGAAAATAATTAGGAAGAGATTGTCATGAAGTTACTTCTCAATCGATGCACACTGATGACGATTCATGAACTTGACAATGACTTTTGTCTTCATTCTGCAGATTGAGGGAAGCCATTAAAGAAAGTCTCTTTAGAAAGACCATGGATGATAAATGTTGTGAGGAGAATGAAAAGGAATGAGACGTCACAAGCTGTGATAAAGGAAAGAGGGCTTGCCATTCACCATGGAGAGAGACATGTGGATTCAGATGACCCCAGATGAGAAGCTTAGGCTGTCTTCAAGGTGAGACATGAATAACTGGTTCAGATGGTGGTAATATCAACCCGAGTGAGGAAACCATATAGGACACAGAGATGTAGTGAGTTAGTCGAAATTCCGCTTATTCACAGAATTTTGAAATTCCATGAAAAGTGAGGTATTCAGGAAGTTAGATAGGCCACTGGAGAGAAACTTATAATGAGAGCTACATCTCTACACAGAAGCCAAGAACCGTACACATGTGACGGCACTTCCCTATGAGATTACCAGTACTATGTGAAGAGTTTCCGGATTGATTTTGAGTTTATTGATATAGGTAGGCTAGACAGATCGTGAGTCTGAGAGAGAAAAGTGTGGGAGAAGAGGAAGATGAGATTGCAGAAATTAAAGGTAAATATTGGCACATTTCATGTCCTCGGTTGGCACAAGTCTCAAACCCTCTTCCTACTTTACCAATGCTTCTATCAGCCTCTTCTTCATCTACCTCAGGTGCCTGAATTCTCCTTAGTACATCACAGTTTCCTCCTGTGACTCTTTACTCTTCTTAGGTACATGGTCATTTTCTCAGGAAAGGCATGGGATAGTAGTGATTACAAACGCTATATAGAAACTACACATCAAACAATAAAAAACAAACTTTATTAACACAGGTTGAAATTGTAATCAGATATATTGATGTGACTGTCTCAGGTAAAGTCCAGGATCATTTGAAGCAACAACAAAAAAATTTGTAAATGTAACATTTTTTAATATTTACCAGAAAGTGACAACAATCAGTGCTGGTGTTCGGCTAAAGTTTTCCATTTCAGTCAGACCAGGATCTTGGCCCCTGGAATGCTGCTAGTCACATTAGGGAATTCACATTAGGGAATGCCTTCCCACTTAAGTGAACTCAGTCCATAAACTCCCTCCCTGACATGCTCAGGGTCTTGTCTCCTGGGCGAATCTAGATCCTGGCAAGTTGACAAAGTCAACCGCCATGTTTACCATAGTGGCATCAGATCATAAATGCAATAAAATTAATTTGTAGTTCATATCACAGATGAAGGTTCTCTCTAATGCACAGATGGCATGTAGGAACTATAGTATAAAGTAAAAATGATAGTTATTATAGATGAACCACAACGTCACAAAGAAAGAAAGAGCTAGAAGTTAACCTGAATGAATGGAAGAGTGTGACAGACTGAACAGCATTTTTATTTAGGAGTTTGGGAGTGGGGTCCTTTCAAATAGCATGTTTTGTTGATGGGACTTTTGAGAAATAGATATTCTAATACACTGCAGTTGGAAGTTGAAATGGATACAACCTGAATGACCTAGAAGGATTCAGTAATATTTATCAAAACTATCGATGGCTTTCTCTTGCATCAGAAATCTCATAGCTAAGAGCTTTACCTACAGATAATTCTATATGATTACAAAATGATAAGTGGAACAAGTGATTTGCTGTGACACTTTTTGTAATTGCTAAAAGTTGAACACCCAAGGGAGAGCAGCAGGGCGTATTGAGATAGGTTTCATACATTCTTCAGAATGGACTAACATGCAATCATAAAAATGAATAAAGAATAATGAAATGAAAGCAGATTGTTATGCATACTAAAATGGGGGAGAGGGAGATCTCAGGGCATAACACTAAAGTATAAGAGTAGAACAGTTATGCAATGTACTGTCTGTGTAAGGAGATGGCTGAGAATATGTTCATATACATGTACACACACATGCTTATAATTACAAAAAAAAATGTATCTTTGAAAATAACCCTTTCTGTTGAATCTTTTATCCTTGGACATATTTCTCAAAACATGCTGCCCTTAAAAAGTAGAGAAAAATAAGGTAGAGATTACACCCTTAGGAAGACATACTTTATGCATAAAACTCCAAGTACATTTTAGTAGCAATCTGATACAGCTATTTTAGAATGATTTTTACACTTCTATTTATAACAAAAAAGAAATTGTTATAATTGAGGTTTTTTTTTTTAAAAAAAGAAAATCCCAGTTATAAAAACAAAGAAGTAATAATAATACATCCCTTGAAATGAACTGGAAATATGAATATTAGTTATTTAAAAAGAGGTTGTTAGGCAACATGAAATGACCCAGAAAGATGATCTTGGGAGCATCCACACCTCTGGAATAAATCAAATGCTTTAGCAAGAATGTGAACTCCAGAAAATTAAAGTGGGAGGAAAATGATTTCAATCACAATCAGCTAAATCCTGACACTATTTTGCTAGTTAAGAAAAAGGGGTTACTAATCAGTGGCGCCATAATTCTCGCCATTTACTTCCTCTGTACCTTGTTCATGGGTAGGGAGAAACCCCATCATAGCCTAAGAATATAACCCCACTTAGCAAGCAAACCAGGAAAGAGCAGGGTGAACTCCGTCTGGATTCACCGAGAGCCCAAAAGGGTGCAGGCTGGAAGTTTCAGCTTCTAATTAAGGATTCACGGCTGTTCTCCATCATGCTCCAGATTGGTCAGAGCTGCTCTTGCCACAGAAGAGGCAAGCCTGGTAGGTATGCTTTCCTTTCACAGTCTATGATATTAGTCAGCTTCCATCCAGAAGCTCACAGGAAGGCAGATTTTCCCCAATGTAGAACCTTAAAGGAGGCTGTAATGATAATTCATCAGCTCTGTTCTGCCATCTCTCTAGGACCAAGGCTCTAACTGGCAATTGCTGATACTTCTTCTGTGCACATGCTAAAAAGATTACATGGATCTATCTGTTTCCTTCTTTAACTTCTTATATATGGTGCATATTGACATGTCATTCATTAGCTAGAAGCAACACCATCTGATCTCAGGGCCTGCAGAGTCAAGGGGATGAGTAAGTGATTCTCTTTATAGTAATTTCTGTTGGCTGAATCAAGGGAAACAGTAGCCCTCCAAACAAGTTGTCAGCAGTTAAAGAAGTAGAAAATCTTTAGAACTAGGGTCATTAAAAGGAGGAAGGACATGGTTTGGATCCCTCAAAAGCTGGTCCCCAGCTGATGGTGGTATTGGTGATAGATTTAGTGAGTAGGACCCAGGCAGTGTGAGGACTGCATTGCTGACATGCTGTGTTGAAACCCTGACCCTTCCCTTTCTCTTCTGTTTCCTGGTTGTCCTATGTTTCTACTTCCTGCTGCCTGTGACAGCAACCTGCCTTATTACAAGCCCACTGCAGTGAGGACTGGCAACCGTGCCCTGAAACCTCTGAATTAATAAGCCAAGATAAACCTTTCTGCCTCATGAACTGTTTATCTCCAGGATTTTGTCATGTGATGAAAAGCTAACACATAATGTTCTCTACAGGCCATTACTAAGATCTTAACCAGAGGGCTAGGCAGCAAGGTAAAAGAAAGGCTTGCATTTGTAAGACTGAATTAAAATCGGTGTCTGAATGATGTTTGTGTTGGCCAGTCATTACTGGCCAGTATGAACAATTCTTTGAGCAAAGGAGAAATAATTTTACACATATATGTATAGATAGATAGATATAATTATATAGCTATATGTGTATATTTATTTTACGTATAGTATGTGTACATGCACACGTGTGTGCCTGTACATGCATATGTGTATGTTAGAGCCTACTATAGAAGTCAGAGGACAACTTTACAGAGTCAGCTCTTGCCTCTTCCCTTTACCCAGGCTTTGATGGGGGTTAAACTTGGGTTTCCAGGCTTATGCAGCAAGCAACTTTACCCACTGAGCCATCCCACTGGCCTGAACATACCTCTTCCATAATGATGACGATGCCAGGAAACTAGAGAACATTTGAGCAAAGCATTGAATAAATCCCAAGAGTGCACAGTTGGGAAGCAAAGAAGAGAAACAGTTTCTCCATGGCACCAAGGCCACACCAAAGAGCACCGGTGTAGTAAGAAGTTTCTGGAAGCCTAGCCCCAAAATCTGGACCAACAATCCCAAATAATCACACAAAGTTTTATATTAATTATATGCTGTTTGGCCTCTGGCTCAGGCATATTACTTGCTAATTTTTACTCTTAAACTGACCCATGTTTAGCCACGTGGCTTGGTACCTTTTCTCTGAGCAGCATTCTCATCTTGCTTCCTCTACATCTCCCTGGTATCTCGGCTCTGTTCTTCCTCTTCCCAGAGTTTTCTTAGTCTGGTAGCCCTGCCCACACTTCCTGTCTGCCTTCTGGCCAATCAGTGTTTTTATTAAACCAGTATGAGTGGCAAATATTTACAACGTACAAGCACATAATCCCATAACACATGGGTTTATGGGAAATCTGCTGGAGCCTACTGAAGACCATTCATTTCAAAATTCCCCAGGCAGCTGCCATATATTAGGCACTATGTTGGGGCCTCAAAATAGAGTGATATGAGCAAGCAGACATAGGCCCAGCTTTGTAGGAGCTGCTTAGAGAGATGTGCATTAAATAATCACTCAGGCACTAAAATCATTACTATGCTAAGTACTACAAAGAAATGCTCAGGGCTGTAGGAGAACACACTCTCACACAGTGAAGCTATTTGTCTTAATCAAGAAGGTTGGAGATGGTTTCTCAAGGAAGTGATACTTAAGCTGTCTTGAAGTCAGGGTGATATGAAATTCAATGTAGCCAGAATAAAATATTCAAAAGTCCAGGGGTTTATTTGAGAGAGAGAGAAAGACTTGGCACAACATAGGAGTGTTTTTATTCCACTAAGAACAATGGCTCTTTATTTGGCAGTGGAACTGTCTGTATTTCAAATACTTCCTCCCCGTAAGGTAGTCCGGAGTCTGCATTGCAATGACTGTAAAGCAGACTAGGACACTCAAGGAGCATGACCAGAAGTCTGAAGCTGTGTGTTTAAAAGTCAATGAAAAGTTAACAGAGCTTTATTTCCTGTTAAGTTCTCAGCTA